>LR738710.1:253588991-253613853 GCA_902687465.1 Secale cereale
GTTGAGTAGGGGAATCGAGGGTGCGGGGGGTCGGCGGCGGCGGTTGAGTAGGGGAATCGAGGGTGCGGGGGGTCGGCGGCGGCGGCCGGTGGACCGGGGGGTGCTCGGCGGCGAGGGGGACCGGAATCTGGCGAGGTGGGATAGCGATCGAGATGGAGGGGGGGGGTCGAGATCGAGTGTCCATGAAATTTAAAAATAACATACTAATGGCGCATTACGCACAGTGCGCCATTACTAGTTTAAACTAGTAATGGCGCACTCTGGGACAGTGCGCCATTAGTAGTTTTGTAAAAAAAAGAATAAAAAATATCATAAAAAAAGAGCATTAATGGCGCACTTTACTGCTGGTGCGCCATTACTAGTTACAACTAGTAATGGCGCACTTTGTCTGGATGCGCCATTAGTGTGTTTGGATAGGCGCGCTAATTCGAAAAAAAACTTCTTGATACTATTGGCGCATTTTGGACCTCGTGCGCCATTAGTAGTTCGAACTCTAATGGCGTATCTGTTGCTGGTGCGCCATTACTATATACTAATGGCGCACTGCTTGTCCGGTGCGCCATTAGTATCAATTCCATCTATAGCCCTTTTCCTAGTAGTGCCACCACAAGTAAAGAAGTCTTAAAGAACTCCTTTTCTAATAATATTACCACTACCAACCCGGAAATTCTTAGTATGTAAAGTGGTAGTTTCATCTGGAGCATCAACAAAGGTGAAGTTGCCCTCAACATCACTACCCTTTTCAACGGCATCTTCCCCCATCTCAAACATGATAGCAACAACCTGTGATAAAGACAAACACACGGAAAGAGAAGGGCGAATAAAATGGCAAGGGTGAAGTGGGGGAGAGGAAAACGAGAGACAAATAATGTAATGCGAAGGACAAGGATTTATGATAGGTACTTCATATATGACTTTTGCGTAGATCTCACCGGCAACGGCGCCAGAAATTCTTCTTGCTACTTCTCAAGCTTGTGTTGTATTCCCTCGAAGAGGAAAGGGTGATGCAGCATAGTAGCGTAAGTATTTCCCTCAGTTTTTTAGAACCAAGGTATCAATCCAGTAGGAGACCACGCGCGAGTCCCTCGCACCTGCACAAACAAATAAGAACTTTGCAACCAATGCGATAAGGGGTTGTCAATCCCTTCACGGTCACTTACGAAAGTGAGATCTGATAGATATGATGGGATAGTATTTTTGGTATTTTTGGTATAGGAATAGAAAGTAAAGAAAGAAAATAAGCAACGGCGACAGAAATTGGCTAGTTGACGGGAAAGTAATATAATAAAGATAGACCCGAGGGCCATAGGTTTCACTAGTGGCTTCTCTCATGATAGCAGAATTACGAATTACTATCGAGCAATTAATAGAAAAGTGCATAGTTACGAGAATATCTAGGCATGATCATTATATATAGGCACCACATCTGTAACAAGTAGACCGAAACGATTCTGCATCTACTACTATTACTCCACACATCGATCGCTATCCAGCATGCATCTAGAGTATTAAGTTCATAAGAACAGAGTAATGCCTTAAGCAAGATGACATGATGTAGAGGGATAAACTCAAGCAATATGATATAAACCCCATCTTTTTATCCTCGATGGCAACAATACAATACGCGCCTTGTTGCCCCTACTTGTCACTGGGAAAGGACACCGCAAGATTGAACCCAAAGCCAAGCACTTCTCCCATTGCAAGAACTATAGATCTAGTAGGCCAAACCAAACCAATAATTCAAAGAGACTTGCAAGGATATTATAATCAAACATAAAATATTTCAGACAAGAATCAAATATTGTTCATAGATAATCTTGATCATAAACCCGCAATTCATCGGATCTCGACAAACACACCGCAAAAAAGATTACATCGAATAGATCTCCTCGAAGATCGAGGAGAACTTTGTATTGAGATCCAAAGAGAGAGAAGAAGCCATCTAGCTAATAACTAAGGACCCGAAGGTCTGTGGTAATGTACTCACAACTCATTGGTGAGGCTATGGTGTTGATGTAGAAGCACTCCGTGATTGATCCCCCCTCCGGTAGAGCTCCAGAACAGGCCCAAGATGGGATCTCACAGGAACAGAAGGTTGCGGCGGTGGAATTAGGGTTTTTTCTGTTGCCTGGATGTTTTCAGGGTACAAGGATATATATAGGAGGAAGAGGGCACCAGGGGAGCCAGATGGGGCCCACGAGGGTGGGGGCCGCGCCTGCCCCCCTGGGCGCGCCCCCTGCCCTCGTGGCCGCCTCTCTCATTCCCTCGCATGTACTCCGTTTGGACTCCAAAAAAAACTATCCCGAAGGTTTCATTCCGTTTGGACTCCGTTTGATATTCCTTTTCTGTGAAACTCTGCAATAGGCAAAAAACAGCAATTTGCATTGGGCCTTGGGTTAGTAGGTTAGTCCCAAAAATAATATAAAAGTGTATAATAAAGCCCATTAAACATCCAAAACAGAAAATATAATAGCATGGAACAATAAAAAATTATAGATACGTTGGAGACATATCAGGAGGCCGCGTGTAAGGTTGTCGATGCCGAGTGCAAGCACCTACTTCAGAACTTACGGCACGAGACTCGGCTGCAGGTCGTTCGAGACTACTACCCTCGAAGGGTATTAGGAGGGCCAAGAAGAAGTGTCGCAACAAGTTTTTGAGTAAGGAAAAGTACATGCAGGTAATTACCTATTCTTAAGGCCTTGAACTTAGTTTTCTTGATTTGATTCATAGGCGTAGCGCTGAAATTTCTCTTGACAAACTTAGGTGCCCCCGAGATGGTGTGCGGATACGGTACGAAAAAAGACACATCCGTGACATTTTGGGCCGAACGAAAGTTTTTTCTGTCATACTTATGACACTTCTATGACAATAATTGTGACAAAACACGGTATAATCATAGATATGGTGGGGGTCCTACTTCTATGACAAAAAATCATGATAGAAAATGGGCTTTTCGTCCTGGGCGGGCCGGAGATGCAGCTGCATGACATTCTTTGGGCCATCCATGACGGAAAAAATCGTGGTAGAAGCGAGGGCGAGGAAAATATCGGGGTGTTCCCGGTTACGGTGGGTGGTCGGGGCCGAGCGATGCGCGTTTCTCTTACGCGCACGCACGTGGGTGTGAGGTGTTGGGCTCTAACTGAACCCGAGCGAGGCATTGGGCTCTTACTGAACCCGAGCGATTGCACTGCAGGCTACGCATTACTGAACCCGATCGATCGATCGATGGCTGTTAACTGAACCCGATCGAGCGATTCCTTCGCTACTGCTGCTAACTGAAGCCGGTCGATGCTGCATCTGCATGAACAGTGAGCGTTGTTGGGGCGTTTGGATGAACAGTTCCAGGTGGGGGTGGCTGAACAGGACCCCGTGGTGTTGACTCTGCATGAACATGACCACGTTCGATCGAGCCGGTTGGGGCTGCATGAACAGGACCCCGTGGAGGGCTGCATGAACAGGACCACCCTATGGAGGGCTGGATGAACAGTAGACGGTAGAGGGCTGGATGAACAGTAGCCCATGGAGCGGTGGTTGAACAGGAGCCCGTGAATAGGGCTGCTTGAACAGTAGCCGGTGGAGTAGCGTGCGGTGGAGGCTGAACAATCGTAGGTGGAGGCAGGAGGAGGTCGGCGGTGGATGAACAGTAGCCCGTGGAGGCTGGAGGGGGTCGACGGTGGAGATGAACAATATCCCGTGGAGTCTCGTCTTGCGGTACGCCACACCCCTCCCGATGAACAAGACCCCCGTTTCGACTGTAGCGTTCCAACACAAGTTTGTTTCCTCCGTTTTGCGGTACACCACACCCCTCCCGATGAACAGGATCCCGTTTCGACCGTGGCCGGTCGAACACAAGGCCGTTTCCTCCATCCTGCGGTACGCCAGGCCTCATTTCCATCGGCTGTTCCGTCCAAGCCGGTTGGCTCCCACGCGTTCCGTTGTCTCCCGATGAACACGACGCATTATGTTGCCTCCCCATGAACACGAAGACGACGCAGTTTCTCCGTTCCGACCCAGCCATGTACACGAGCCCTGGCCGTACGTATGTGCGAGTAGGCGTTCGAGACCCTGCCCGTATGTACGTACGTGGCCGTATTTTGTTTCTTGCACACTTGCCGATGTACGTACGTGTACATGCTACGTGTGAGCCTCTGCTACGACACGTGCATGCCTCTAAATCGACCAGTATGTACGTAGACGTTCGTGACCAGAATGACAACGCTATGTACGCTTCGACCAGGTGGGTCCCAACTATCAGGCACTTCCTTGCGTGCGAAGATGTAGCTGGTGGGTCCCAGCAGTCAGGGGGCGAATCGTTTTTTTTGTCCCGAACGCACTTCCTTGCGTGCGAAGATGTAGCTGGTGGGTCCTAGCAGTCAGGGGGAAACGTTTTTTTTTTGCAAAGTACGGTGGCCCATCCGGTGGGTCCCCGATGTCAGGTGGAGGAATAATTATTTTGCGCGTAATAAGGAGGCACTTCCTTGCTGCGGTCGTGGACCCAGTTGTTAGCCTCTCCACGTACAGTACTCTTTCGATGGAAGTCGTTCCTTGCCCACGTTGACCACGCCGCACCGAGAGCACCAGGGCGGTGGACGACGACGAGGCCTAGGAAGGGGACGACGCAGAGCCGGGAAAGACACGGCAGTGCAAGCCCGCGCGAAGAGGAGTACGAGGGTTCACTAGTTCGCCTGCGGCGTGAGGCTGCCGTCGCCATAGGGCCTGGCCAGCGGTGGGAATAGTAGGGGCGGTGAGGCCTCCGTGGTAGCACAGCCGGCCACAAGAGGCAGGAGCATGCGGCACAACCGGCGCTGCTTTGGGCGGCTGGAGCAAGAAGACCAGAGGTTGAAGAAGCACTACGGCCGTTGGATGGACATAGTACGGTCACTGGAGCTAGAATCGTTCATATTGACTAAGTTGACAAAGCACTCCGTCCCCGTCAAATTAGTAGGCCCACAAGTCAGCCACCCACCAAGGTGGGTCCCAACTAGCAGGGGGAGTATTCATTTTTTTTGTGCGTAATAAGGCGGCACTTCCGGTGGGTCCGAGCTGACAGCGGGGGGAACATTTTTTCGCGAAATACGGTGGCCCGTCCGGTGGGTCCCAGCAGTCAGGGGGAAACGTCTTTTTGCCAAATACGATGGCCCGTCCGGTGGGTCCCTGCTGTCAGGTGGAGGAATAATTATTTTCTGCGTAATAAGGAGGCCCTTCCTTGCGGCTGCCATGGACCCAGCTGTCAGCCTCTCCACGTACAGTACTCTTCCGATGGAAGTCGTTCCTTGACCACGTTGACCACGCCGTGCCAAGAGCACCAGGGCGGTGGACGACGGCGAGGCCTAGGAAGGGGAAGACGTGGAGCCGGGGAAGACGCGGCAGTGGATGCCCACGCGTAGAGGAGTATGAGGGTTCACTGGTTCGCTGCGGTGTGAGGCTGTCTTCGCCGCAGAATAACAGGGGGTGTGAGTAAGTAGAGGGATAGCCTGGCCAGCGGTGGGAGTAGTAGGGGCGGTGAGGCTTCCGCCGCATCGCAGCCGTCCACAGGAGGCGGGAGCACGAGGCACGACCGGCGCTGGTTTGGACGGCTAGAGGAAGAAGACCAGAGGTTGAAGAAGCACTACGGCCGTTGGATGGACATCGTATAGTCACTGGAGCTAGAACCATGCATATTGACTAAGTTGACAAAGCCCTCCGTCCCCGTCAACTTAGTAGGCCCACAAGTCAGCCTACCACTATACTGGGTCCCAACTAGCAGGGGGAGTATTCATTTTTTTGCCTAATAAGGAGGCACTTCCTTGCGTGCGTAGATATAGCTAGTGGGTCCAAGCTGTCAGCAGCGGTAATGTTTTTTTCATGAAATACAGTGGCCCTTTCGGTGGGTCCCAGATGTCAGGTGGAGGAATCATTATTTTGCACGTAATAAGGAGGCATTTCCTTGCGTGCGGCCGTGGACCCAGCTGTCAGCCTCTCCACGTACAGTCCACTTCAGATGCATGTTGGTCGTTGACCATGTTGACCAGGCCACGTCGAGAGAACTAGGGCGGTGGAAGACGACGAGTCCTAGGAAGGGAACATCACGGAAGTAGGGAAGACTTGGCAGTTGTTTCCCACGCGGAGGGGAGTACAATTGTACGAGGGTTCACTGGTTCATCTGTCGTCGCCGGAGAATAACACCAGGTGTGGGTGAGTAGAGGGATGGCTAGGCCAGCGATGGGAGTACGGTGGGGCGGTGAGGCCTGTGCGGCAGCACAGCCGGCCGCGGAGAGGAGGGAGCAGGCAGTCCCGCCGACGCTTGTTTGAGCGGCTGGAGCAGGAAGAGCAGAGATTGAAGAAGCACGATGGTCATTGGATGGACATCCAACAGCCACTGCTTGTGCGTCAACCTTTTTTTAGGAAAGCCTCAAATCTGTGAAAAACATCATACAGCCCATCTGCCATTATTTCTAATAATTTACAGCCCATTTGCTAATTTTTAAGAGTTTTTTGGAGCCCATATTCTTCTTGTTAGCATTACATCCCATATTGTGGCCACGGTTAAAATATTATACGAAATTTTGCATATTTCGGTGCGGTCCGAACTGTTTTTAGCCCGAAATTTCGAGTCACATTCAAACTGATTTTAAAAATAAATGTATATCAATATAAAATCCAACAAATTGTCCACGCATAAAAATCAATGTAATTGAAAATCTCGAAATGAAAAATAGAAATTTGAAACTAATTGCCGGTTTGATGTGTTTTAAAAATGTACAGCCCATTTCTCATTACTGATAGGCCATTTTCTCGGCCAGCCGAATGAAGCTCTCCTCGTCTTGAAAGATTTGCAGCCCAACAGGCCCGAAAAAGCGACTTACTTGGAAAATTACAACAACAAAAAAACTGGGCCGTGGCCGTGGACCCAGCTGTCAGCCTCTCCACGTATAGTACTCTTCTGATGGAAGTCGGTCGTTGACCACATTGACCACGCCTTGTCGAGAGCACCAAGACGGTGGACGACGGCGAGGCCTAGGAAGGGGACGACGCGGAGCCGGGGAAGACGCGACAGTGGATGCCCACACGGAGAGGAGTACGAGGGTTCACTGGTTCGGCTGCGGTGTGAGGCTGCCGTCGCCGGAGAATAACAGTGGGTGTGGGTGAATGGAGGGATGGCCTGACTAGCGGTGGGAGTAGTATGGGGGCGGTGAGGCCTCCGCGGCAGCACAGCCGGCCACGAGAGGCAGGAGCAGGCAGCACGACCGGTGCTGCTTTGGGCGGCTGGAGCAAGAAGACCAGAGGTTGAAGAAGCACGAAAGCCGTTGGATGGACATCGTACGGTCACTGGAGCTAGAATCGTTCATATTGACTAAGTTGACAAAGCCCTCCGCCCCTGTCAACTTAGTAGGCCGACAAGTCAGCCTCCCACCATGGTGGGTCCCAGCTGACAGGGGGTATTCATTTTTTTGTGCGCAATAAGGAGGCACTTCCTTGCGTGCAAAGATATAGTTGGTGGATCCGACCTGTCAGCGGAGGGAACGTTTTTTCGCGACCCTTCCAGCGGGTCCCAGATGCAGGTGGAGGAATCATTGTTTTACGCATAAGAAGGAGGCATTTCCTTGTGTCGGCCATGGACCCAGTTGTCAGCCTCTCCACGTACAGTCCACTTCCGATGGATGTTGTTCGTTGACCACGCTGCGCCGAGAGCACCAGGGCGGTGGACAACGGCGAGGCCTATGAAGGGAACGACACGGAGCCGGGAAAGACACGGTAGTGGCTTCCCAAGCGATGGAGAGTACGAGGGTTGACTGGTTCGACTGCCGTCGCCGGAAAATAACAGGAGGTGTGGGTGAGTGGAGGGATAGACAGGCCAGGGATGCGAGTATATGATGGGGTGGTGAGGCCTGCCCGACAGCACAGCCGACCACGGGAGTTGGGAGCAGGCGGTTCTGACGGCGCTTGTTTGGGCGGCTGGGGCAGGAAGATCAAAGACTGAAGAAGCACGATTGCAGTTAGATTGACATCTAACTGTCTGACGCTGGTAGAGTCGATTGTTGACTAAGTTTATTATTTGATAAACCTTGTGTACGCATGAACTTAGTACGCCCATAAGTCAGCCTACAAATCTGTGGCAGACAACATATAGCCCATTTTCTATGTTTTAATAATTTGCAGCCCATTTGCTAATTCTTAAGTAATTTATTACAGCCCAGTTTCTGCCTAGGACCACGATCAAGAAGCTCAACCTTATTTTGCATATTTCGGTGGAGTCCGAACTTTTGTAATCCTGAAATGATAAACATTTTTTAAGAACTTATTGATTTACCAAAAAAAATTGTTTTGTTTTTGTAAGCAAATAAGACGTGGGACAATTGAGTTGGTTTAAGAGAAAACCAGTGGTAAAAAAATCAGCGCTGGGAGGGAAAACAACAACAAAAATAAGGTTGTAAATATGAAAAGTGAATTTTATGTATTTTCAATATAATGATACGTGTATATGAACTAGTAAAACTATAGGTAGAGATTAGAAAACGGATGTAGGACATGCGTTTCAAGAGGAAAATAGAACTGGGCTGTGTGTTTGATTCAGTAAAAAAAAGTGCCTACGGATGTTGTAAGACAAAATATAACTAACGCCAGCGGGCCAGAGGCCAGTAAATACCTGCTGGATCTTTGTGCCCCGTTGTCGTCATGGGCTAGGCCTGTTAAAAACAAAACCAAGCCTGGGCAGTCTACAACCCAGTTGAAACTTGCTTGAATTGAAAAAACAATATACGTGCTCAATAAATGAGAGAATTCTGCAAGTACAGACTGATAACTAGGATGCAGCACGGATATTGTTTTTTCATCGTGATAATAAGAGCATGCACTTGTTTCAAAAAAATTGAAGAACTGGGAATTCGAACGGCAGGTGCTTATGCTACCCATCAAATAAAAATCAGGTGCGTGAAAATTCGTTTTGAAACAATTGATTCAGCTTTATATCCATGTCGACCCTCGGCATGATGGTTGGAAGCAAATGCCAAGTTCATACCAAAAGATCGTTAACAACAATAACTTGCGAACGATAAGGTAGTACACGTACCAATACCAAACTAACTTATAATATTTTTACTCCTGGACCTAGTGTTCGTCTGGTAGAAAATCTTGCAGAGGACCAGCTCCCGCTCCTTCTCTTGCTCCAGGTCCCCGAGGTGGTACTGGTGCATCACCCAGTTGGTCCTCTGCTGGTCGAAGTTCTTGTTGGTGTGCAACACCAGAACCTTTTTGTTGCCCGTCTGTCGGCCGTTGACCATCACCGGAAAGGTATTGCCGGTGTTGTGCATGCATGCCGCACTCCGATTGTATCTTGCCACACGTCCACGTGCCCCTTTTGAACACCCTGGAATTGCACTGGAAGAAATGCTTGCTTAGGCCACTCAGTGTGATACCTGCAGTATTGTCGAATACAGTTTTTAGTGTACATAGTTGGCATTTTCAACACATCTTTGGCATGTTGCAGTCACTTGTTTCACTTTTTATTAACTGTCAAATTGTAATTGCTTCACCAGGTCTGCGTCTAAAAAAAATAGAGCTATAAACAAAGGAATATGTTTGTGCAAGTAGACGCTGACCGGTGTCTTACCTGGAAGTTTTTCAGGATGGGTGTAGCATATGCCGTGCTCGCTGTCGATGGTTGGTATGAACAAATCGATGAGAGGGTGAGATCTCACGCTGTCAGCACTCACTTTGGCCTCAAGGTGCTCGATCAGCTCTTGATCCGTGGGATCGTACTTGACGTCAGCCGACAGCACGGGCCAATCCTTCTTCGACTTGCATGGGTTAATTCCAGTTATATGGTACTCAATGTATGATTCACCGGCTGTTTTAAGTGAATGATGAAAGATTTCGACAGATAAGTGGTACTCCAAATCTGAAATCCAGAATACCCGAACACACCAAAGGAATTCTTGTGTCACCTCATGCACAGCGTGTTATCACGTCAATTCAATGTGTGGATGTAGCGACCAGACCTCAAACAGTCTGATCTCCGTGCATCAGTGTCATCCCTGGATCAGTAATGCTGACACGCACGGTACTTGAAGGATTTATAACAGAGTAGCAATCACACACTTATTACATCGATAGTCCAACGATGAATTTATTACAATAATATGGCTGAAGACCATCTAACATGATAACATCGGAAGGCTTGGAAGATAAGTGAGTCCATCAACTCCAGCGGCATCACTGAGTATAGAACCACGACCTAAAAGGGCATCTTACTCGTCGTCTGAAAAGTCTGCAACATGAAATGTTGCAGCCCGAAAAACGGGTCAGCACATGGAATATGCTGGCAAGGTAACACAAGAGAATGCAATGAAAGTAAAGCTATACTATATGCAATATGGCTGGTGGAAAGCTCTACGGTTAAGTTTTTACGTAAAGCCAATTTTTCCCTACTTCAAAGGAATGTATTTTTAATTAACTATCATGGTAGTTGAAACATCGTTGAGAAGATAGACATCCTCTCAACCCCAATTAAAAGTAATCATTAAACCCAACAAAATTAAATTAGAGTAACATGATGAGATTCACATGATAATCCAAGTACCAGATACTCAAGACGTCCATAACCGGGGACACGGCTAATCATGATCAGTTTGTACACTCTGCAGAGGTTTGTGCACTTTCCCCACAAGACTCGATCACCTCCGTTTGGTTTCTCGCATTGCATGGTGTTTGAGAAACGGATGACCGAGACACAGTCTTTCCGAAGAGGTCCCCTTAACCAGATAGATAGGCCGGTACACCTACAAAACCCAACTACATTTGCTAGCCCATCCTGGAAAGGTTTCCCACAACTTACTCAACTATGCCAGAGCCCATATTGGCATGTGGCTGCACACGGAAGTTTCTAGCATGAAAAATCTCATGATCCCTTTGAGCCTGGGTGGCGGTCCAAAAGAAAAACAGGCAATCACTAGAATACCCAGATGCCTCAGTCCACCCAGATGTGTATTAAAGTTGCCACCTTAAGTTGAACCATTAATTAACAAACTCATATCTGTCATGGATTTTGCTCACCCAATCCACGTCTACGAGCATAGCATGTCCTAACAGCAAACGTAGAAGTAACTCCCAAAGGTTTGAATGTAATGCAGGTAATAGGTACTACCTCAAACTACTTCCCAATCCCACAAGTTAATTTATCCTACTCATGCAATGTGTGAGGGCTGGACAAATGCAATGAAAACTGGGTAATTGGAAAGCATGATCAAAGTGTTACTTGCCTTGCTGATGATCCGCAAAACCTAGAGACTCAAAGTAGCAAGCGGCGCACTCCGGGTACTCTATCGCAATCAAACAACAAGCATACAATAAGTACTTAACTAATGCACGGGTAAAACTCAAATAAGAGATCTAACCAGAAAGTTCAACTTAAGAACTCCGGTTTGCAAAAAGAATCAACTCGAAAGAAGCAACGAAACTCAAACTTCAAAAGAAACGAGCTCCGAATTACTAGTTGGCCTAAAGTCAAATTTTACAGTAGCCAAAACTTTGTTCAAGTTGGTTAAATGTAAAGAGGGCTTCGAGACGAAGATCTGGGATTTTAAATCACCTGATTCCGACTCCCGAGCGAAAAGAAAAACGAAAAACAAGATCAGGGCAGAAATCGCGATCGGAAAAATCGCGGATAAAATACCCCAAAAAAGAAAAACGACGAACAGGCTAATGAACGAATGTTCTCTGTCTGCGATTAACTAACGAAAACCGTTCATTAAAACGAATGTACGGACGAACGTCCGCTGTTTAACTAAACCGACGAAAAACCGATCTAAACCGGAAAAAAACGGATCCAGGGTTTTTAAAAAAAACCGATCTGATCTTTTCTAAGAAAAAATAAACTACCGCGGCGTCTACCTCAACTCCGGCGAGGGCGGCGGCTCCGGCGAGGTGGGCGGCGGGGCGGCAGATTCCGGCGGCGGGGCGGCGGCGTCCGGCGGCGGGGCGCGGCGGCGGCGGCGGCGCTGCTGGGGCTAGGGTTTCGCGCGGGCGGGTTGTGCGATGTCGGGCCGGCCTGGGCGCTATATAAAGCCCGGAGTCCCGGCCCGGTACGAGACTAAGTCGGTTCCCGTTTTTTTTAAATAGAGTCCCGACGCAGAAAAAATAACGAAAGAAATACCAAACGTCCTTCAAAATTCCCGAAATAAATTTTCACCGTCCTCTAATAATATTTAGGACAAGGTGAACATTTTTCCCGGACCTAAATGCAATTTTGAAAAATGCGTATTTTTCCTATGCAAATAAATCCGAAAATAAATCCAGAAAAATACCAAAAGTGATTTTAATATTTTACCTCCAATATTTCTATTATTTTGGAGAATTCATATTATCTCCGCTCATTTATTTTATTTAGAAATATTTTTAGGAGAGAAAAATAATTAGAATCACACTGTCCTCGTACCGGTATTCGAGCGAATTCAAATACGAAAACGGTCAAATTCCCAACTCTCTCCGTAGGTCCTTGAGTTGCTTAGAATTTTCGAGGAACGTCACGAACAAAATGCAAAAATATGCAAATGCAATTATGATCTATGTATAACATTCCAAATTGAAAATTTGGGATGTTACAAACCTACCCCCTTAGAATGAATCTCGCCCTCGAGATTCGTCTTGGCTAGAGAACAGGTGTGGGTGGTCCTTGCGTAGATCATCTTCTCGTTCCCAGGTGGCTTCTTCCTCGGTGTGGTGACTCCACTGAACTTTGCAAAACTTGATAACCTTACTACGGGTAACTCTACTCGAAAATTCGAGAATCTTAACGGGCTTCTCCTCGTAGGTCAGGTCACTGTCCAACTGAATTGCTTCCAGGGGTACTGTGTCTCTAAGCGATATATCGGCCATCTCCGCGTGGCACTTCTTCAGTTGCGAAACGTGAAACACGTCGTGCACTCCTGACAATCCTTCGGGCAACTCCAACTTATAGGCAACCTCTCTGATGCGTTCCAAAACACGGTAAGGTCCAACAAATCTCGGGGCTAACTTCCCTTTAACTCCGAAACGTTTAACTCCTCGCAGAGGCGATACCCTCAAGTACGCTCAGTCTCCGATCTCATAGTCTATCTCCTTGCGCTTCGAGTCGGCATAACTCTTCTACCTGGACTGAGCTACCTTCAGTCTATCTCGGATTAACTTCACCTTCTCCTCAGACTCTTTGATTAAGTCTGGTCCAAACAGCTGTCGGTCTCCAACTTCGTCCCACGACAACGGTGTTCGGCATCTCCTTCCATACAATGCCTCGAACGGTGCCATCTCCAAACTGGCCTGGTAACCATTGTTGTATGAGAACTCTGCGTAAGGCAAGTTGTCATCCCAACTAGATCCATAATCTAATGAACAGGCTCTCAACATATCCTCCAGAATCTGATTGACTCTCTCCGTCTATCCATCGGTTTGCGGATGAAACGCTGTGCTAAACTCTAGCCTGGTACCCAAGGTTTCATGTAACTGATTTCAGAAATTTGAGGTAAACTGGGCTCCTCTATCAGATACAATACTCCTCGGAACTCCATGCAGACATACAATTCTGGTCATGTATATCTTAGCCAACTTCGCACTGGTATATGTGGTTTTCACCGGGATAAAGTGGGCTACCTTCGTCAATCGGTCTACTACTACCCAGATTGAATCATACCCTGCCTTGGTCCTGGGCAATCCGGTGATAAAATCCATACCAAGCTTCTCCCACTTCCATTCGGGAATTGGCATAGGTTGTAGCAATCCTGCTGGCTTCTGATGTTCTGCCTTTATTCTTTGGCATACATCGCAAACTGCTACATACTCCGCAATATCCTTCTTCATACCGGTCCACCAGAAAATATCCTTCAAATCCAAATACATCTTAGTATTTCCTGGATGAATCGACTATGGTGAATCATGGGCCTCCTGTAAAATTAACTTCCTAATCTCTGGGTCATTGGGCACATAGATTCGATCCTCAAACAACAAGGTGTCGTCCTCATCCTCACGAAAACCTTTAGCTTTTCCTTCGCTCATCCTCTCCTTTATAGCGACAATCTCCTTGTCAGCTTTCTGAGCTTCTCTGATTCTATCCATTAGGGTAGACTGGATTTCTAGTGTTGCTACATAGCCTCTCGGAACTATCTCCAAACGTAGTTCTCGTAGGTCCTCGGCTAACTCCTTTGGAAACTCCTCCATCATTAGGGTATTGACATGGCTCTTACGGCTTAGCGCATCAGCTACTACGTTAGCCTTTCCGGGATGATAATGCAATCTCATGTCATAATCCTTAATTAGTTCCAGCCATCTCCTTTGCCTAAGATTCAACTCCTTCTGAGTGAATATATACTTCAGACTCTTATGATCCATATATACTTCACAATGGTTTCCTATGAGAAAATGTCTCCACGTCTTCAATGCATGCACTACGGCTGCTAATTCCAAATCGTGGGTGGCATAGTTCATCTCATGAGGTTTCAATTGTCGTGAAGCATACAAAAAAACTCTTCCTTCCTGCATAAGAACTGCTCCAAGTCCTCGACGTGAAGCGTCGCAGTACACCTCATAATCCTTATGTTGATCTGGCAGAATCAACACAGGGGATGATACCAACCTTTTCTTCAACTCCTGGAAACTAGTCTCACATTCTTCGGTCCAACTGAACTTGGTTTCCTTCTTCAACAACTCCGTCATTGGCTTTGCAATCTTCGAGAAATTCTCGATAAATCTCCGGTAGTATCCCGCGAGTCCAAGAAAACTCCGGATCTCTCCAACAGTCGTCGGTGCTCCCCAATTGGTCACAGTCTCCACCTTGGCGGGATCTACTGCTATTCCTTCTCCGGATATAACATGTCCGAGGAATCCGACTTCCTTCAACCAAAACTCACATTTGCTAAACTTGGCATACAACTGGTGCTCTCTGAGCTTCTCCAATACCAAACGCAAATGCTCTTCATGCTCCTCTTCATCCTTCGAGAAGATCAAAATATCATCTATGAACACTACGACGAACTTATCCAAATACTCTATAAACACTTTGTTCATCAGGTTCATAAAGTAGGCTGGTGCGTTTGTCAGACCAAACGACATTACGGTATACTCATACAACCCATACCTAGTGGTAAAGGCCGTCTTAGGGATATCTTGCTCTCGAATCTTCAATTGATGGTACCCTGATCGTAGATCGATCTTTGAAAATACCTTAGCTCCTTGCAATCTATCAAACAGATCATTGATCATTGGCAATGGGTACTTATTCTTGATCGTTACTTCATTCAATCCCCGGTAATCAACAACCATTCTTAACGGTCCATCCTTCTTCTCCACTAGAAGTACTGGCGAACCCCAAGGCGAAGAACTTAGGCGTATGAATCCTTTATCCAGTAACTCCTTAATCTGTTTATTTATCTCCTCCAAATTCTTTGCGGGCATCCTATATGGTCTCTTAGAAATTGGTCCGGTGCCTGGCAAAAGTTCAATCAAAAACTCTATATCTCTATCCGGTGGCATGCCAGGTAACTCCTCTGGAAACACATCCGGGTAATCCTTCACTACTGGCACTTCCTCCTGAACAACTCCCGTGAGAGAATATACTTGAGTCCTTATAGGCGAATGCCTAGATAAATACTTAATCCTGTTTCCCTCCGGGGTGGTGAGCAAAATAGACTTACTGGCACAGTCAATGTTACCTCCATACTGCGATAGCCAATCCATACCTAATATCACATCCAATCCTTGTTATTCCAGAATTATTAGGTCAGAGGGGAAAGTGTGGCGTCCTATGGTCAATGGCGTCTGAAAACATCCTTGGTGTGCCATATAATCTGCTCCAGGTGAACTTACTAACATGGGGGTCTTAAGAACTCGGGTGGACATCCTATGTTTATTCACGAATCCCCTCGAAATGTATGAATGCGATGCACCAGTATCGAAAAGAACTATTGCGGTAAATGTCTTAACCAAAAACTTACCGACAATAGCATCTGGTTGCTCTTCTACCTCCTCCACGGTCACGTGGTTTACTTGTCCTTTATTGAACGGGTTGGGCTTCTTCCCGGCGCTTCCATTGCAGTTCCCATTCTTAACTTCTGGGCATTCATTAGCATAATGTCCAGTCTTCCCGCACTTGTAACAAGTGACATGGCTAAAATCCCTCTTGGTGGGTGTGAATGGTGCAGGGCGGTTCTGGTTTCCATTGGTTCCATTCCCATTCGCATTACCATTGCCATTCTTGGTGCCATTGTGGTTGTGTGAGCTACTTCCTCCATGGGTATGCTGAAATTGTCCTACTGCTTTAGGGGTAAAGTGAGGCTTCTGCTGAGCTCCAGAGTTATACTTCCCTTGCCCATACTTCCTCTTGTGACTCTCAATCTGTTGATGCTGCCTTTCAATCATCAGGGCTCAGTCAACCAATTCCTGATAGTTATTGAAAGTTGCCACCATCAACTGTACACTCATCTCATCATTCAGCCCTTCCATAAATCTCTCCTGTTTCTTGGCATCTGTGGCCACATCATCTGGGGCATAACGAGATAGGGTACTAAACTCATCCACGTATTGGGCTACTGTACGATTTCCTTGGCGCAAGTTGTGAAACTCCTGCTTCTTCATACTCATGGCTCCAGTCGAGACATGGGCGGTACGAAAAGCTTGCTGAAACTGATCCCAAGTCACATTGGCTACGGGGTAAGTGGCTGTGTAATTCTCCCACCATGTTGTGGCTGGTCCAAACAACTGGTGTGCGGCAAATCGCACCTTCTCAGCATCCGAGCAATTGGCGGTGGTCAAATCCCTTCCAATCTTGCGTAGCTAGTCATCAGCCACAATTGGTTTGATGCTGCTAGCAAACACAGGTGGTTGCAACCTTAAGAATCGTGTCAGGTTGTCCACATGTGGTGGTGGTGGAGGGTTGTTGTTGTTGTTCTGGTTGTTCTGGGTGTTCTGGACAAGAAGTTGCATCAGAGTGTTCTGCTGCTGGATCAACTGGGTGAGCTCAGGGGGAAACTCGAATTCACGTCTTGGAGGCATTTGATGGGTGTAGAGGGAAGAGATTAGAATAGAAAAGAGGTCTAAGGGAAAATCACTACCCATATGCACATGAGACAAACACACAATCATATCACACCAATCAATTTCAAACAAGGTCTTACAAATCTAACGATCGTTACAAAGGTTCTCTAAATCTATTATATGGAGGTATACTACTAGTCATAGGGTGGTCATCTAAAAATATTGATCGGCAGAGGATTCCATAATATCTGCCCCAGCTTCATCTTCATAGTCTTCATCCTTGCTATCCCCAGCTTTCGAATCCGTGTCATCTATGATGATATAATCTTCCGGCGGTATCTCCTTGGGTTCTTCTTCCTCGTCTTCTTCTCCCATGAGTATCCCTAACTTCCGAGTCAAATCATCATTCTTCTCCACAAGTATCTTCATCTCCTCTTCATAACCGTCGCGTGTAGACTTGAGTTCTTCCTCTAGCTCCAAATTCCTATTTAGGGCCTTCTTCAAATCTATCATCCCAGCACACATCTGGTGCTCTTGGCGACGAATGTGGTGGTTCAACTCTTGGATGAATGCTGCTATGGATATACCCTTCTTAGTACTGATCATATCCCAATTCTCATCTCGGCGTCCACAAATCTGGTAGATAGTGTCCTTTAACTCTTGCTTGTAGACTTCTCCAATCCTTCCCATAGAAATGTGGGCTACCATACTCCTTCCTAGGCTCCATGTGGGTGCATTAAAGGAAAATGCTATGAGTGAGGTGACGGGTGCATACGTCCTACCTGGAACTTGAGCTTGAATCAACCAACGCTCCTCCTCAGGTAGAGTGGCATTGTAGGTTCCAGTGAAACTTGGTAATCCAATGTGTAGATATCTGGTGATTTCCTTCAGGTGTCGTCCAAACGGCGTATCATCATCCGGTTGCATGAACTTGTGCTTTGCTTCCACCATCCTAAAGAATAGAAAAGATGAGGAGTCAGAAGAGAGAAGAGTGGAATGTGTTCTAGGGCTTGTCTTAGTGGTCGTGTCCTACAGTCAACCTGCCTCTGATACCATCTTTGTAGCAACCAGACCTCAAACAGTCTGATCTCCGTGCATCAGTGTCATCCCTGGATCAGTAATGCTGACACGCATGGTACTCGAAGGATTTATAACAGAGTAGCAATCACACACTTATTACATCGATAGTCCAACGATGAATTTATTACAATAATATGGCTGAAGGCCATCTAACACGATAACAGCGGAAGGCTTGGAAGATAAGTGAGTCCATCAACTCCAGCGGCATCACTGAGTATAGAACCACGACCTAAAAGGGTATCTTACTCGTCGTCTGAAAAGTCTGCAACATGAAACGTTGCAGCCCGAAAAACGGGTCAGCACATGGAATATGCTGGCAAGGTAACACAAGAGAATGCAATGAAAGTAAAGCTATACTATATGCAATATGGCTGGTGGAAAGCTCTATGGTTAAGTTTTTGCGTAAAGCCAATTTTTCCCTACTTCAAAGGAATGTATTTTTAATTAACTATCATGGTAGTTGAAACATCGTTGAGAAGATAGACATCCTCTCAACCCCAATTAAAAGTAATCATTAAACCCAACAAAATTAAATTAGAGTAACATGATGAGATTCACATGATAATCCAAGTACCAGATACTCAAGACGTCCATAATCGGGGACACGGCTAATCTTGATCAGTTTGTACACTCTGTAGAGGTTTGTGCACTTTCCCCACAAGACTCGATCGCCTCCGTTTGGTTTCTCGCACTGCATGGTGTTTGAGAAACGGATGACCGAGACACAGTCTTTCCGAAGAGGTCCCCTTAACCAGATAGATAGGCCGGTACACCTACAAAACCCAACTACATCTGCTAGCCCATCATGGAAAGGTTTCCCACAACTTACTCAACTATGCCAGAGCCCATATTGGCATGTGGCTGCACACGGAAGTTTCTAGCATGAAAAATCTCATGATCCCTTTGAGCCTGGGTGGCGGTCCAAAAGAAAAACAGGCAATCACTGGAATACCCAGATGCCTTAGTCCACCCAGATGTGTATTAAAGTTGCCACCTTAAGTTGAACCATTAATTAACAAACTCACATCTGTCGTGGATTTTGCTCACCCAATCCACTTCTACGAGCATAGCATGTCCTAACAGCAAACGTAGAAGTAACTCCCAAAGGTTTGAATGTAATGCATGTAATAGGTACTACCTCAAACTACTTCCCAATCCCACAAGTTAATTTATCCTACTCATGCAATGTGTGAGGGTTGGACTAATGCAATGAAAACTGGGTAACTGGAAAGTATGATCAAAGTGTTACTTGCCTTGCTGATGATCCGCAAAACCTAGAGACTCAAAGTAGCAAGCGGCGCACTCCGGGTACTCCATCGCAATCAAACAACAAGCATACAATAAGTACTTAACTAATGCACGGGTAAAACTCAAATAAGAGATCTAACCAGAAAGTTCAACTTAAGAACTCCGGTTTGCAAAAAGAATCAACTCGAAAGAAACAACGAAACTCAAACTTCAAAAGAAACGAGCTCCGAATTACTAGTTGGCCTAAAGTCAAATTTTACAGCAGCCAAAACTTTGTTCAAGTTGGTTAAACGTAAAGAGGGCTTCGAGACGAAGATCTGGGATTTGGAATCACCTGATTCCGACTCTCGAGCGAAAAGAAAAACGAAAAACAAGATCAGGGCAGAAATCGCGATCGGAAAAATCGCGGATAAAATACCCCAAAAAAGAAAAATGACGAACAGGCTAACGAACGAACGTTCGCTGTCTGCGATTAACTAACGAAAACCGTTCGTTAAAACGAACGTACGGACGAACGTCCGCTATTTAACAAAACCGATCTAAACCGGAAAAAAACGGATCCAGGGTTTTTTCTTAAAAAAAACCGATCTGATCTTTTCTAAAAAAAATAAAATACTGCGGTGTCTACCTCAACTCCGGCGAGGGCGGCGGCTCCGGCGAGGTGGGCGGCGGGGCGGCGGAGTCCGGCGGCGGGGCGGCGGGGCGCGGCGGCGGCGGCGGCGCTGCTGGGGCTAGGGTTTTGCGCGGGCGGGCTGTGCGATGTCGGGCCGGCCTGGGCGCTATATAAAGCCCGGAGTCCCGGTCCGGTACGAGACTAAGTCGGTTCCCGTTTTTTTTAAATAGAGTCCCGGCGCAGAAAAACTAACGAAAGAAATACCAAACGGACTTCAAAATTCCCGAAATAAATTTTCACCGTCCTCTAATAATATTTAGGACAAGGTGAACATTTTTCCTGGACCTAAATGCAATTTTGAAAAACACGTATTTTTCCTATGCAAATAAATCCGAAAATAAATCCAGAAAAATACCAAAAGTGATTTTAATATTTTACCTCCAATATTTCTATTATTTTGGAGAAGTCATATTATCTCCGCTCATTTATTTTATTTAGAAATATTTTTAGGAGAGAAAAATAATTAGAATCACACTGTCCTCGTATCGGTATTCGAGCGAACTCAAATACGAAAACAGTCAAATTCCCAACTCTCTCCGTAGGTCCTTGAGTTGCTTAGAATTTTCGAGGAACGTCACGAACAAAATGCAAAAATATGCAAATGCAATTATTATCTATGTATAACATTCCAAATTGAAAATTTGGGATGTTACAAACCTACCCCCTTAGAATGAATCTCGCCCTCGAGATCCGGCTTGGCTAGAGAACAGGTGTGGGTGGTCCTTGCGTAGATCATCTTCTCGTTCCCAGGTGGCTTCTTCCTCGGTGTGGTGACTCCACTGAACTTTGCAAAACTTGATAACCTTACTACGGGTAACTCTACTCGAAAATTCGAGAATCTTAACGGGCTTCTCCTCGTAGGTCAGGTCACTGTCCAACTGAATTGCTTCCACGGGTACTGTGTCTCTAAGCGATATATCGGCCATCTCCGCGTGGAACTTCTTCAGTTGCGAAACGTGAAACACGTCGTGCACTCCTAACAATCCTTCGGGCAACTCCAACTTATAGGCAACCTCTCCCATGCGTTCCAAAACACGGTAAGGTCCAACAAATCTCGGGGCTAAGTTCCCTTTAACTCCGAAACGTTTAACTCCTCGCAGAGGCGATACCCTCAAGTACGCTCTGTCTCCGATCTCATAGTCTATCTCCTTGCGCTTCGAGTCGGCGTAACTCTTCTGCCTGGACTGAGCTACCTTCAGTCTATCTCGGATTAACTTCACCTTCTCCTCAGACTCTTTGATTAAGTCTGGTCCAAACAGCTGTCGGTCTCCAACTTCGTCCCACGACAACGGTGTTCGGCATCTCCTTCCATACAATGCCTCGAACGGTGCCATCTCCAAACTGGCCTGGTAACTATTGTTGTATGAGAACTCTGCGTAAGGCAAGTTGTCATCCCAACTAGATCCATAATCTAATGCACAGGCTCTCAACATATCCTCCAGAATCTGATTGACTCTCTTCGTTTGTCCATCGGTCTGCGGATGAAACGTTGTGCTAAACTCTAGCCTGGTACCCAAGGTTTCATGTAACTGATTTCAGAACTTTGAGGTAAACTGGGTTCCTCTATCAGACACAATACTCCTCGGAACTCCATGCAGACATACAATTCTGGTCATGTATATCTTAGCCAACTTCGCACCGGTATATGTGGTTTTCACCGGGATAAAGTGGGCTACCTTCGTCAATCGGTCTACTACTACCCAGATTGAATCATACCCTGCCTTGGTCCTGGGCAATCCGGTGATAAAATCCATACCAAGCTTCTCCCACTTCCATTCGGGAATTGGCATAGGTTGTAGCAATCCCGCTGGCTTCTGATGTTCTGCCTTTATTCTTTGGCATACATCGCAAACTGCTACATACTCCGCAATATCCTTCTTCATACCGGTCCACCAGAAAATATCCTTCAAATCCAAATACATCTTAGTATTTCCTGGGTGAATCGAGTATGGTGAATCATGGGCCTCCTGTAAAATTAACTTCCTAATCTCCGGGTCATTGGGCACATAGATTTGATCCTCAAACAACAAGGTGTCGTGCTCATCCTCACGAAAACCTTTAGCTTTTCCTTCGCTCATCCTCTCATTTATAGCGACAATCTCCTTGTCAGCTTTCTGAGCTTCTCTGATTCTATCCATCAGGGTAGACTGGATTTCTAGTGTTGCTACATAGCCTCTCGGAACTATCTCCAAATGTAGTTCTCGTAGGTCCTCGGCTAACTCCTTTGGAAACTCCTCCATCATTAGGGTATTGACATGGCTCTTACGGCTTAGCGCATCAACTACTACGTTAGCCTTTCCGGAATGATAATGCAATCTCATGTCATAATCCTTAATGAGTTCCAGCCATCTCCTTTGCCTAAGATTCAACTCCTTCTGAGTGAATATATACTTCAGACTCTTATGATCCGTATATACTTCACAATGGTTTCCTATGAGAAAATGTCTCCACGTCTTCAATGCATGCACTACGGCTGCTAATTCCAAATCGTGGGTGGCATAGTTCATCTCATGAGGTTTCAGTTGTCGTGAAGCATACGAAACAACTCTTCCTTCCTGCATAAGAACTGCTTCAAGTCGACTAATGCATTGAAAAATGGGTAATGGGAAAGTATGATCATAGTGTTACTTTCCTTGCTGATGATCCGCAAAACCTAGAGACTCAAAGTAGCAAGCGGCGCACTCCGGGTACTCTATCGCAATCAAACAACAAGCATACAATAAGTACTTAACTAATGCACGGGTAAAACTCATATAAGAGATCTAACCAGAAAGTTCAACTTAAGAACTCCGGTTTGCAAAAAGAATCAACTCGAAAGAAGCAACGAAACTCAAACTTCAAAAGAAACGAGCTCCGAATTACTACTTGGCCTAAAGTCAAATTTTACAGCAGCCAAAACTTTGTTCAAGTTGGCTAACCGTAAAGAGGGCTTCGAGACGAAGATCTGGGATTTTGAATCACCTGATTCCGACTCTCGAGCGAAAAGAAAAACGAAAAACAAGATCAGGGCAGAAATCGCGATCGGAAAAATCGCGGATAAAATACCCCGAAAAAGAAAAACGACGAACAGGCTAACGAACGAACGTTCGCTGTCTACGATTAACTAACGAAAACCGTTCGTTAAAACGAACTTACGGACGAACGTCCGTTGTTTAACTAAACCGACGAAAAACCGATCTAAACTGGAAAAAAATGGATCTAGGGTTTTTTTTTTAAAAAAACCGATCTGATCTTTTCCAAAAAAAAAATATATAAACCACCGCGGCGTCTACCTCAACTCCGGCGAGGGCGGCGGCTCCGGCGAGGTGGGCGGCGGGGCGGCGTAGTCCGGCGGCGGGGCGGCGGCGTCCGGCGGCGGGGCGCGGCAGCGGCAGCGGCGCGCGCCAACGGCGGCGGCAGCGGCGGCGGCGGCGGCGCTGCTGGGGCTAGGGTTTCGGGCGGGCGGGCTGTGCGATGTCGGGCCGGCCTGGGCGCTATATAAAGCCCGGAGTCCCGGTCCGGTACGAGACTAAGTCGGTTCCCGTTTTTTTTTTAAATAGAGTCCCGGCGCAGAAAAACTAATGAAAGAAATACCAAACGGACTCCAAAATTCCCAATATAAATTTTCACCGTCCTCTAATAATATTTAGGACATGGTGAACATTTTTTCCGGACCTAAACGCAATTTTGAAAAATGCGTATTTTTCCTATGCAAATAAATCCGAAAATAAATCCAGAAAAATACCAAAAGTGATTTTAATATTTTACCTCCAATATTTCTATTATTTTGGAGAAGTCATATTATCTCCGCTCATTTATTTTATTTAGAAATATTTGTAGGAGAGAAAAATAATTAGAATCACACTGTCCTCGTACCGGTATTCGAGCGAACTCAAATACGAAAACGGTCAAATACCCAACTCTCTCCGTAGGTCCTTGAGTTGCTTAAATTTTCGAGGAACGTCACGAACAAAATGCAAAAATATGCAAATGCAATTATGATATATGTATAACATTCTAAATTGAAAATTTGAGATGTTACAGTGGACATGATGAATAATTTAACCGACGTATGCTAGTACTGCTACTGTAATACTTACTAGTCGTATTTAGTGTCACATTTTAACCATGTGTTTAACTATAAAGTACTTACTTGAAGACTAAGTGATATATATATATATATAGGAAAATTATTGTGTACTCTTGGGAGTACGTACTCCCGCTCCTCATATACCATATAGATGAATATTTTATACCTCTTTATTATTTTTAATATACTTCATTAGTAATTATTAGATACCCCAAATGATTTTCATGAAAAAATTCATGCGAGTCTACATATTTTAAATGTTTACGTATATACTGATGTGTTTGTACGTGAAAAAGGTATATTACAAAAAGTATGTCATATATGATATTTTTTCAACAAAACTCATATTGGGGTATCTTAGAATATTTAATGAAGTATATTGAGAATGGTAAAGAGGTATAATTTATGCGTATATGAGGTATATTGAGGATGGGAGTACATACTCCCAGGAGTACAGAATATGAGTCCTATATATATACCTCATATACGCATAAATTATACCTCTTTATCATTCTCAATATACTTAATTAAATATTCTAAGATACTCCAATACAAGTTTTGTTAAAAAAATATCATCTGCGATGTATTTTTTTGTAATATACCTTTTTCACGTACGAACACATCAGTATATACGTAAACATTTAAAATATGTAGACTCGTATGAGTTTTTTCATGAAAATCATTTTGGGGTATCTAATAATTACTAATGAAGTATATTAAAAATAATAAAGAGGTATAAAAGATTCATCTATATGGTATATGAGGAGCGGGAGTACGTACTGCCAGGAGTACACAACCATTTTCCTATATAT
>LR738710.1:253617901-253679941 GCA_902687465.1 Secale cereale
CCGCCTCCTAGCGCCAGCGCCCCGACGCCGGCGTCCTCCCCCACTCCTCCCCGCCTCCTAGCGCGGGAGCGCCCCGCGTCCTCCCCCTCCCCTCCCCGCCTTCTAGCGCGGGAGCGCACGGCGGCCGGCGGGCAGCGTCCTCCCCCACCCCTCCCCGCATCCTAGCGCGGGGGCGCACGGCGGACGGCGGCAGGCGTCCTCTCCCCACCCCTCCCCCGCCTCCTAGCGCCGGAGCGCACGGCGGCCGGCGGCCGGCGTCCTGCACCTCACCTCCACCACCTCCACCCGCCTCGTAGCGGCAGCGGAGGGCCCGCCAAAACGTCCGGCGATGCAGTCCGTCGGGGACGAAATTTCCGCGGCGGCGCTTAGGAAGCGACGCCGCACCTCACCTTCGCCCCAACAACACCTGGAGGGTCCGCCCCTGAAGCATCCAGCCTCAGCTGTGCACGACAGGGGGAAGCGAACTGCAACGTCGACTACTACATCGCATTCGTCCTGGATGCGAACTGCAATGGTTCACGTCCAGCCTTCTCCCGCAACAATGGCCAAGGTGGAAAAAGCGCATGATTTCCTGCAGCGGAGGTGGACTGCACGACAACAGCAGCAAGAGCTGCATCTGCAGAAGGAGGGAACTGCATATAAGGTAAGAAAAATCAACATACCAACCCCCCATCCAGTTTGCAGTGACGTTTTAATACACATGCAGTCCCCCATCTTGCGTCGACTGCAGTAACATGTGTCTCCAAAAGTAGAAAATCAGAAAAGGAAAGTTCAAAAAATAAAAGACGCTATATGGATGAAAATTGCAGTCCACATTGACTAAAAAAGTAGAGCGCTGTTCCTAGACCTGAAGTGCATTGTTTCTTCACGTTAACTAGCAGTGCCCCTGCTGTAGAATGACACATTGAAAGTGCAAATCCTTACCGTTTGCAAAAATATAATGATATATAGAACGAAAGATGCAGTTCATTTCATTGTTGACATGCATAAAAAAAAGCTTTGGCTTAATAACCTGCAGGAATTCGCTATGCCTCAAAAACAGAAGATGCCTCGAATCATTTACGACCCTGAGCCCCTGAACTGCATTGGAAGAGAAGAGTGGGAGATGCCTCGATGGATAACACCTGAATTACCTAGGGGTTTCTTTAACACGACAAACAGAACTGCCTACTCCGTGGAGGAAGATGTAGAGGATAAATATGAAAACAGCGAACCAAACATCATTCGAGATGTAGAAGGCAGTGAAACAAGAAAACCGCAGGATGAAGAGGAGGACGACGACGATCTGGTCTTCATGGGTGAACAAGCGCAGAAACATGATGAGGAAGATGATGATGACGAGGAGAAAATCATAACAGTTATGCAGCCAAGGTACACGCGTGTCTTTGAAACATTTGGTCAGCAGATCAGAACGGATGATATAGCACCTCCAGAAGCCGAAGTTGAAACCCAGCAAGTTCGGCAGATCCAAGTGCAAACGATTCGTCTACAAAGGGACGGTGGAATTCCACCAAGGCCGCCTACTGCCCAACAAAAGAATCGGAAGCATAATCAAGGAGGGCCGCAGGCAACCAAGAAAGTAAAGTTCTCCACACTCCTGCCTCCTCGCGATCCTCAATTACACAGGTCTGTTGTCACCCCTCCATGCCCAATAAACATCGGTGAGCTGCAAACACCATTAGAAGAAAAACAGTACACGCACGTAAGCATCCTTGCCTGACTACTGCAGTTCAGTTATTACGCATAGTTTCAGCTTGTGCATTCTCATTAACAAAAAAAAAGAAACATTCCGTGTTGTATGTGTGCAGGATGAGAACATGCTCCGAGAACTTGTGCCCGTGAAAGGTATGCAGTTCACATCAGAAGATGCGGCGCGAGAATTCTACAACGCTTATGCGAGGCATGCAGGCTTCGGCACACGCAAAAACGGCGGATACAGAACAAACAGATACATCGTGTGCTCAAAGCAAGGCAGAAGCAAACAAACTGTCACTGATTATGACAGAAAGCGGGAAAAAACATCAAAGAGGACTGGCTGCAAGGCGGGGATGAGATTGAAAAAATAAAGGATGTGTTTGTGATAGCAGAGATTGAGCTCAATCACAACCACAGGATGATTGACAGCCCGGCTATGCTTCTGCACATGCACTCGCATAAGACGGATGACCCGTTGCTCGATAAACTAGTGAAGGACATGCAGAGCGACAACCTCACGCACACGCAGATGATGTCAACCCTGTCGAGGATGTCAGGAGGACTGCATTTTATGGGGCTCACCAGCCGTGACTGGGTGAACAGGTACGTTCACAAAAAACAAAAAACGATATCTCGTCTATTTCATGCAGTTCGCTTTGTGCATTTTCTGTATGTCCCTAATGCTGCAAGTATATTATTATTTCGAACTGCAGGAAGCACCAATTCGCGAGGGAGGAAACAGAGGACGATGTGAAGAAACTCCTGGCTTTCTTTGAGAAGATGCAGCAAATAAACCCAGAGTTCTTCTATGATTACGACAAAGATGTCGATAACCATGTGCGCAACATATTCTGGGCGAACGCCAGCTGCAGGGGATCGTACGAGGATTTTGGAGATTGTGTCACATTTGACACGACCTACAAGACCAACAAGTTCCACATGCCTCTGGGCGTCTTCGTTGGAGTCAACCACCACCTCCAAAGTACAATATTCGCTGTGGCTCTCATCAGAGACAAAACAATACCGACTTTCGAGTGGGTGTTCCGGACGTTCTTGCGTTGCATGAACAACAAGCGGCCAATCTGCATACTCACAGGTATGCTGAAAAAAAAGAGTGAACTTAAATAACAATGTAGTTCACTGCCAAGTTTTGTAGTACATTTCTTACATCCAATGAAAAAAAAAGAAAAAAAAGCAGAAAAAGGATATGCAGTTCTCTCAATAACTCGATGCTTGTTTTTTTGTCAAAAACATGCAGATCAATGCCCCTCCATGGATGCCGCGATAAAAAGTACGCTCGTAGGCACGCTGCACAAGTTATGCCGTTGGCATATACTGAAAAAATACAAGGATCACCTGTCCTTGCTGTACAAAGCCTATGAGAAATTCAAGGATGAGCTGACCTCCGTTCTCAACCACCCACTGATGCCATCAGAGTTTGAACGCGCTTGGCGTGAGCTCATGGGAAAGTATAACCTGCAAAATGATGAGATTATGAAGGCGCTGTGGGCAGACAGAAAAGAATGGATATCGGCTTACTACAAGGAGGTGTTCTGTGCACGGATGACGTCGACACAGAGAAGTGAAAGCATGAACCGGATCTTGAAGAGGAACTTTGTCAAGGAAAGACACGACCTGCACATCTTTGCGTCCCAGGTGGACAGGTGCATCCAGACAAGGAAGGGCGTCGAGCACGCGGAGACCATAGCTAACGAGGTATATAAAACAGAAACAAATTTTTCAGAGATGCATCAGCAATTAATAAAAACAAATACTCGCTTTCTTGATTTTTGCTGCAAAAAAGACAACCACTTAACTGGTTTTCTTTGTTTCACAGACGGAGATAAAGACTACTACTCAGTTTGGATTCGAGGTTCAGCTCTCCAAGATTTACACCAGGGCAGTCTTTGCTGACTTCAAGCAAACGCACTACCGCAGCACAGCCTTCAGATCAGAGCAGTCCACTGACAACCCAACGAAATATTTGGTGCGCCACTACAACCGGTCTGATGATTTTGATTGGGCAAGACACGAGTTCCAGGTGGTTGCTGATGTGACAAACGGTATCTACGAATGCGAATGCAAGCTGTGGACACACACAGGTAAGTGATACAGGAAAAAAAATTAAGCACACGTAAAACAAAATGAAGTTCACTTATTGCTCGTAGCAAAAAAAAAGAGATTAAAAACAAAAAAAAATATAGTGAGGTTCACTATAGCAGCAGACACAGGACCTATTTATAATGCAGTTCACAAAACCAAAAAAATTAAAAAATGTTGCCTATTTATGTGAAGTTTGCTGGCACGAGTAACCCAAAAAAAAATTCTTTTTGCTGCAGGCCTGTTCTGCGTGCACATCATTTGCATGTTGGATCAGCTGCGGGTGGACAAGATACCTGAACAGTACATATTGAAGAGATACACACGGAACGCACGCCAAAATCCAACTTTTGACCACAGAGACTATGAGCAAACTGCTCCGGATGGGAGTTCGATGTTCTGCCGTAGGAGACTACTTGCAGAAACTGCAATGGACCTGGCGAACAGAGGTGTCAAGTCGGATAGAGGGTACAACAGAGCTTTAGCTGGGATGAGAAAACTCATACAAGAAGTGAACGTAATAAATGAAGAAGAAGAAGAGGCAGAGAAGATCATGGATGCGCGGGGTGAAGTCCAAGGAAAGGAGCAGGAAAATGCTGCTGATGGTGCAGTTCATAATATGGATGACACAATTCTTCCCCCGCCTGTTTCAAACACAAAAGGGAGAAAGAAAGAGAGCAAGTCAGCCAATAAAAAAGCTACAGCAAATGAAAAAAGCCCTGGAAAAAATAGCAGGCCTGAGCCGGAACTGGACAGCGAAGGAAGACCACTGGGGGTAAGGATGTGTAAATCATGCAATAAGATTGCGGGACACAACTCAAGAACATGTGAGGAGAGGCTGAAACAAATCCAGGCTGAAAATGCCACCACAAATCACCAAGCTGACCAACAAGATGATACGCCAAAGAGAAGGCTATGTAGCGTCTGCAACAAGAGAGAGAAGCATAACGCGAGAACTTGTCCAAATAGAACAGAGGAAAAAGATGAAGAAGAGGATGAAGAAGCGATCGAAGCTGATGCTGACAGAGAAGAGAGTGAGGAAGCGATCGAAGCTGATGAAACCGAGGAGGAAGATGAGGAAGAAGAAGAAAAAGACGAGGAAGAAGAAGAAGCAGATGAAGAAATCGAAGAACCATCATCAAAAACGAAGGGGAGAGACAGAACGCATAATCAAGCGCGTAGGCAAGCGTCGCGGTCGCACGGTCCCGTTACGAGGGGTAACGCGAACAACAAGAGCAAGACAGAAGCAGCAACAACCGTTGAAACAAATGCAGTGCGCAATCTGCGAAGAAGCACCAGGAAAAGGGCGTAGATCAAAACACATATGCAGTTTTTGCATTTAAAAAAAACATATTAACTTCATCATTTATATATATCGTTATCGTGTAATAATATGCAGTTCTCTTCTATATGAAAAAAGAAAATAAGATGAGAATTCCACTCTCATAATGCGGTTCTCTTCTGTATGAAAAAACCGACATCGGAATGTCATTTTTGAGAATGCAGTTCTCTTGCTCGTATAGAATCTGACCATGAACATGAATCAGTACAGAAAAGCAGATAGAAAAGAAAAAAAAATACAGTCAGGCTAGGATAAACAATACACTGCAGTCCCGTGCGTGGTGCGTTTAAAAAGCTTCAGTGCAGTAACCTTCGAGTACACAGTCCAGTGCGCTTAGTGCAAAAAAATGTAAACAAAAACGATTCCGCTTCTGAAGCGTTGCAGTTCGCTTACGGCGGACGATTACGCTTCTGAAGCGATGCAGTTCGCTTACGGCGGACGATTCGGTTCGCCTGCCCTAAAATAAATGCGCCCACTATCGGCCGAAGCGCCCGCGCACCGCCCCTCCTCTATCCCGACGGTTGCACGCCGCACGAACTGCAACGATCATCACGAACCCACGATCGCCACCACGGTTGGGAGACGAGATCGTGGCCTCGGCAGAAGTTGCTGCCGCTCCCATTTAAATCCCGCGCTCCATCGAACAGACCGTCCCCACAAACACACGACGCTGCGCCTTCCTCCTCCTCTTCGTCCTCTTTGCAGCAATGGGGTTCAGCAGGACCTACGACGCCGTGCATGCGCACGGGAACACGAAGCTGAAGGTGATCTACACCACCGACGTCGCCGCCATGGCGACGTACGTCGAAGAATTCAAGACACTACTCCAGCGGCGCCGCTAGAAGATCGTCGGCATCGACGTGGAGTACACACCCGACCACCGCAGGGCGGCCGTGGTTCAACTATCCATCGGCAAGTACCAGCCAGTGCTTGTTTTCCAGGTATGTGGTACATTGGGCCAGAGATGCGTCAACTTCGACAGGTTCCTCGACGACCCAAGGTAAGCAATTCTCTCTGCCGAGTACGCGTTGCAATTCTATATGCCCGTGTATGCAGTTCCGAAAGGTATAACTTGCGGTTCACTTTCCATAGGTTCGAGTTCGCTGGCTTCGCCATCGAGCAGGACAAGCAGAAGCTCGCAGCCAGCGACCTCCACGTCGCCAACTTCGTCGACATCCAGACGAACTGGAGGGTGCCTGATGGAACGAAGCCACTGGACTCGCTGGGCGATGTAGCTGCTGCCATCATCGACGACGAGTACGCAGACATGAAGACGAAGATGACAGACCACGACCACAGCCTGTGGACTTCCATTCTCAGCACCAAGCACGTCGAGTATGCTGCCAAGGACGCCTACGCTGCGTTCGAGATATGGAACAGAATCAGCACCATGAAGAAAGGCCTCGCGCGCGCTGAGACAGAGAAGACAAGGAAGCGCCCGAGGTCCTCCAAGAGGGGGTGGGGCAAGGGGGCATCAACTTCCACCTCCAACTCCAACGGGTGGAACTGGTGAAGCAGGACAGATGTTGAAACCAAAGATTCCTGTCGCAAGTGCTCGATTTAGTTTCCTCTGCGTATGTAGATTAGTTTGCTTTCGTTCTAGTTTGCTTTGGGACAATGTTTGCTTGTGTTGCTTTAGTTTGCTTGATGATGTACTATATTAATTATGACCCCTGAACCGTCGTTTCTATCTATCAAATATATGCAGTTCTCCGTAGAGTGTTTTCAGTATGTATATTGCTTTAAAACCGCTGCTGCATCTAGGATACACATAAAAAACAAAACTATCAGAGCAGTTCACATAGACGATTCTTTCACAAAACTGCTCCCTGTTAAGAAGGTTGATGCAGTGCTCTTTTATTAAAAAAACTCTAGTTCCCTCTGTGGGTTAAGAAAAAAAGGAAACTGCTGCTGCTCATAGGATGCACATGAAAAGACTATATGTAAAAAAGGCAGTTCACTTATACTCAGAATTCTCATGAGAAAAAACACTAGAAGCCACGCAAAAAAATGTCAGATTATTACAACAAAAATGTCTCATGCTGCTGCTGCTCAAGCGAGACTGATCTAAAGCAAATTTAACTTGATTTCCAAACACTTTGCATGCCTAAAAAACATAGCCATCACAACATCCCCTGCCTGAAGACCAGCTTCCTCCACAAATTCCTTCCAGCCGTCTTTGAGAACCAAACAATCATCAGAGCCAACAGAATACATAACATCAACATCATGATATCCATTATTGCTGACCAACACCAAATTAACACAGCTTTCTGCTACCCTCACTAGACCAGAAGGGAATTTCTGCAAAGAAAAACAACACGAACAGAAAAAAATATAAGAACAACTAAGAAAAAGATTACAATCTTTCATACAGAAATATTGATGTCAACACGTAAATAATATTGACTAGACAAACATTGCTGCTGCTCCTACAGTGTTCATAAAAAAACTACTACGGGAAAAGCAGTTCGCTTATACTTGGTAGCAAAAAAAATTCCTTCAGAAAACTAATACTCCTACAAAAATTAAGGTAGCGTTAACTACGAACAACACATGAAAAAAATATCCGAGAAATACATACCCATGAAACACTGACATCATCGTCAGTCAACTGATGGACGAATGGAGCCCGAAATCCAATACCTGAAGAATATAGAATAGAACAGAGAGCGCTGTGCCGCTGCTTCTGGTTCAGAACCAAACCTTCAGAAAAAACGCATGTCTCCAGCATCGGCTCCACCCTTGCCAGGCAGCCGCACGCGCAATCCATTGCCAGGCGAAAAACAGATCTGGTTGGAAGAAAAAATAGATCGAGCAGGAGTGGCGCCGCCACGGATAAGATGAGATGGGAGCCGCCACGGATAAGGTGGGAGGGGAGCCAATTGACCCACCAGTATATATATATATGTAAAAACAAACAACACAAAAAAAACGACGAATAAAGCAGTGCGGTTACATAACAAAATGCATTCCGCATTGCGTGTTGCTGCAGTCCACCCGCTTGACAGAAGCAAAAAAAAAACAAATCAAACTAGTACCCCCACGCAACCGTGGCTGTGATGCAGTTCACACAGGCTTGCATTGCATATTAATGCAGTTCGCCGCACTATAAAAAATTCAACGCGCATTTGCATATTACTGCAGTCCACCGCTCTTTGACCGCGATTCACAGACGAAACACACATCATGCGATGCAGTTCTAACAACTATACAATGCGAAAAAACTCAAAGAACATCTTTTGATGAACGACCAGAGCCAGTCGCGCTGCGAAAAAACGTGGACAGAAAACTTAAAATTCTTCCAAAATAACAACTTAATCCGCTCCAATTTATACGGATAGATCAAAAGCAGCCCGTAAATGTCGAAAACAACAGAACATTACAAACAAAAACGCATCAATTTCGATCCGCACTGGGGAGAACAGAGAAAACAGAGAAAGGCGGACGAACGGACGCAGATCCGCCAAAATCCAAGGATTTCCGTCGTTTTCTCGCAGAATTCAGTGCTTAACCGCAAATTAAATCAGCGCAAGCGCGAATAAACCAGAACAAATCAGTGAAACTAGCCAGAAACGATGCTAGATGAACGTTTCCTGCTGCACCTCTTTGTGGTGCACAGCAGAAGACGGAAGCAGTGCGCATAGTTCTCCAATGCATTTTTGCGATGCAGTTCGGAAGTGTTATGAGAATATTATTCTCATAATGTTATGAGAATAGACCGGCTGTATATATATATATATATATATATATATATATATATATATATATATATATATATATATATATATGAGGAATAGTTATTCCTCACCCCCTCTTTTTTACCATCAATGCACCGTAATTTTACGTTCCGTAATTTTGTCTTATTGCCGACGTAAAAAGAGACCGGAATAAAATATATAATCGCCGTAAAAAATATTTTATGTTACGTAAAATTACAACCTTAAAAATATAGTGTAAAATATACATAAATTGCAACATTTATTGTCTTATGACCTATATTTTTATTTTCTTGTGCCAAATTTTACGTACTAAATTAATATGAATGTAACTATTTGAATTCCAGATGTAATTTAAATATAAAGTGATCGTAAGATTACCTCGGATGAAGAATAACTTATTCTGCACCCTGAGTGATGAATAGTGTCAATATATATATATATATATATATATATATATATATATATATATATATATATATATATATATATATTTATATTTATATATATATAGGTAGGAAAATGGTTGTGTACTCCTGGGAGTACGTACTCCCGCTCCTCATATACGATATAAATGAATCTTTTATACCTCTTTATTATTTTTAATATACTTCATTATTAATTATTAGATACCCCAAAATGATTTTCATGAAAAAATTCATGCGAGTATAAATATTTTAAATGTTTACGTATATACTGATATGTTTGTACGTGAAAAAGGTATAATACAAAAAGTACGTCACGGATTATATTTTTTCAACAAAACTCGTATTGAGGTATCTTAAAATATTTAATGAAGTATATTGAGAATGATAAAGAGGTATAATTAATATGTATATGGGGTATATTGAGGATGTGAGTACATACTCTCGGGAGTACAAAAGAGGAGTACGTACTCTCGAGAGTACAAAATATCTTAGAATAATTAATATATATATATATATATATATATATATATATATATATATATTAGCCGCAACCGTATGTGTTATCATCGGTCTTTACACACATTTCTGATTACAGACCTGTTTGCCGCATATCACACATATTTTGTTAAGTTGAACCGTTCTTGTTCTCGTGTCTCAACGCAAACAGTTCATCGGAGTGAACCGCATGCCGTATATCGCACACACCTTCATCTGGCTGACCGTTTCTTTTGTGTTGCCTAATCACAAACAGTTCATCCGAGTGAACCGTATGTTGTATATCGCACACACCTCCATCTGACTGCCCGTTTATTTTGTTCCTCCTCATCGCAAACAGATAATTGAACTGAATTGTATGCCTGCATTGCACACGCAACTAATATCTGAACCGTGTTTGATGGCTCCGCCATCGCAAAAGTTTTGCACCTTTTTGACGGTTTTTTACACCACCGTTTACGATTATGACATCTCACACAATTTCGTCAAAGGGTCTCCGATCGTAGTGTCGCGTTAGCAGCATCCTGCATTAGTGGTTATGGTTAGCCGTTGCATGTATATGTAGTTCAACTTTGAATTACGGTCATTAAATGGCTAGAAAATCACTTAAATGTCTTTAAAAGATCAAATGACCCCTAGAATTTTCCAAAATTTCACATGATAGTTGTAGTAGTGCACGTTAAACGTAGAAAAAAATTGAAGGCCGTAAGAGGAAGCTATCTCCTGTTCGTCATCAAACATGCATTGTTCCCTCTCGGAACCACGAGCCTTCTAGTGAGTTGCTCCGGTTTGTGAGGGGTGTGTGTCCAAACTTTCGACAAACATGTCAATTTTTTACCACATCATCTTGATGGCATGACATTACATCAAGCAAGGTTTCATGTTTTTCTGATCATTTTTTTAATTTTTTGGAATTAAATGCCATGGCACTCCATGCATACATATGCATGTGTCCATGTCGTGAGACCAATATGTTTAAAAATTCCTTCTAATTTACTACACATGGAATTAACTCGCACACAAGTACACAAATATGATATTTCAAACCATTATGGTTAGCCATTGCATGTATATGTAGTTCAAATTTGAATTACGGACATTAAAAGGCTAGAAAATCACTTAAATGTCTTCAAAAGGTCAAATGACCCCTGCAATTTTCCAAATTTTGACATGACATTTGTATTAGTGCACATTACACGTAGAAAAAAAATTGAAGGCCGTAAGAGGAAGCTATCCCCCGTTTGTCACCAAACATGCATTGTTCCCTCTCGGCATCTTGGTGGCATGACATTACATCAACCAAGGTTTCAATTTTTTTGGAATTTAAATGCATTGGCACTCCATGCTTAATTATGTCATAGCCATTAGACAAATATGTTTGAGAATTCCTTCCAATTTATTGCACATGGAATTAAATTGCACACAAGTACATAAAATATGACTTTTCAAAACGTTATGGTTAGCTGTTGCATGTACATGTAGTTCAAATTTCAATTACGGTCATTAAATGGCTAGAAAATCAATTACATGTCTTAAAAGGTCAAATGACCCCTGAAATTATCCAAAATTTGACATGATAGTTGTATTAGTACTACAAATTTTCTCGTACATTTAAAACACCATCCATCGCCACTTTACTCCAAATTCGTCTTTCGCAACTAATAAAAAATATCTACAACATCACACACAGTTGTTTTGTAGGAACCGGTTGCGATGAAAATATCAGGGTCTATTTAAGTCTTCCTCCTTAAGCTTCGCCGGCTCGTCTGCTCCAGTGCCGGCAACCCCAGAATCCACGAATCCTGATCCCCATTCCTGCACGCCTTTCTTGCAAAGATGATGCAGTGGAAACACTTCGTGAAGTCCTGTACGATGGCCGCGTCCTCCCGAGCGCCGCCGGCTGCCGAGATTGCGACCGCCTATGCCGAGAATGCCGCCGCATTCGCATTGAGCACAGCCGCTTTCACCGAGAGGGCGTCTATGGCAGCCGACAGGCCAGCTGCAACAGCAGAGACGGCTGCAGCTGCTGTTGCGATGACGGCTGCAAACGCAGAGAGCGCTCGAGCTACCGTCCGTGCCGCCGATGTCGCCCTGGACCGGGTCGAGGCCATCCACGCCAAGATCAAGGATGCACACGCCAAGATATTCCATGCCACCTCGGAATCTAGCATGCAACCTACGTCCGAAAAGGCGGCGGCGGCCATGGAGCACCAGCTTCCTCATGTGGTCGCCGAGCGGGAGCTAGAAATGCAGGAGGCGGTGGATATCGAGGAGCGCCGGGAGGAGGAGTTGCGCGTGGTCGAGGTCGAGGTAGAGAAGAGTCTGTCTGTCGAGGAATTGGCGGTCGAGTACCAATGCGAGCTCTGGCGCAGCCACTACTACGAGTACTACAACCTTGAGGGCGGTGCCGAGGATGAGGATGAGGACATGGTGGACTTCAGCAGGGGGGACGCGGAGTCCACCAACGGCAGCATGTCGCCAGGACAAGTCATCAAAGTCTCATCTCACACCGGCGACGCATAGGCTGGCGCGGCGGCTGATTTGTTAAAATTATGCGTACATAGGCTTTGTTTTTAATGCTGGTCTTTTGTTAGAGTAATGTTTAGGTCAACTTGATATGTTTAATTACTAAAATTGCTCGATTCAGTAAGTGTGGTCTTTCTGCTGCACGCTCTTTTGTGTCCCCAAATTAGCAAGCGATGTTAAATTTTGCAATGACGTACCCGGGAAAATTTCCAACAAAATTTGAATTATCAAACTCATCCCATGTACGTAAAGCAGAAGAATCGTTTGCGATGCACACAATAATTCAAAGTAAATGGTATGATGGCACTGCGCACTACGTTTCCCTCCACATTTCCAAAATTTTGGCCTACCGCCAAAATATCTACCCCCTTCCCCTCCCCCTTCCCCTTCCCCACCCCTTTTCTCCCTGACCACAAGTCACATTTCCCCTGTTTCCTCCTTCCTTCCTTCCTTTCTAAGCTATAGCCGCTTCCTCACTTGCTTCCTCGCTCTCGCCGTCTCGCATCCTACCATTGGGGTCGCCATGGTCTTCTTCAAAGACCTCTCCAGCGGTTCCTCCTCCGGCGATGACTCCTTCACCACCCGGGTATGCCTCTCTTCTCTCTCTCGGGCTATGACTTGGAATGAAAGATTTTTACCCGGCGGTCAACTTGAGTCATTTCTTCCTCTTGTAGCTCCCTAGGACCATTAGTGCCAACGAATGGAGCGGGGTGGCTGAAGATCTATCTGCTCATTGTCACCATCAATCTCCATGCGTGAAGCTAGTAGTGTTTGAATCTGTGGACAGTGGGAGGAAGTTTCTGGCATGTGCAGAGAAGGTTAGACCCTCTTTCGTTGTTACAAATCATTCGTTAGATGTGATTCAGACACTATCACGGTCCCAACCCATTAATACCACACCTTCAACCAAACGCATCCTAAGACAGTGTCACAGTTTGTACCTAGTATCTAAAATATTTGCCATCTCATCAGTGGTGCCATTAGAAAATTATTTTGCACCACTTCAGTAGTTTGTGCAGCCAACTTTGGTCCACACATCCAAGCAGCCAAGTAGTAAAATACTAAATCTTTATGGCACGGACGAATTGGGCATCATGGCAACTAGGTGCTCCGGAGTCCGGGTCCCTGATTTTTTTTGCGCTGCATCTGCTCACCAGTGCAGGGCACCGGTGCGAGATGTAGCAACAGTTGTCTTTACACCAGTTTTGGCATACATAGTGGACGGCCTTAGTGCTATTAGTTCCATGTTACTAAATTTGTGCTTGTACACACCTGTTAGTATCAATTTGCTGTCATCCAAACACTGTCGCTATGATGTTGCAGTTATATTTACCTTCCTCATAAAATGTTCAATTTGTTATTTATAGTACATGAGTAAGAACTTGTAGTGTTGTTGTAGTTTATTATAGCTTCTGATGTTTCAGAATTTGGTTGTTGTCTCACTAGCAATTAATTCATTTGCACATTGATCTTTTGAGAAGATATGTCATAATTAACATGTGTCTTCAGTTTTTCAAAATAAGCATTGGTGATTTTCTATGTTGCTATAAACCCATTTCCCCTACAATTGTTACTGATCTAGTTTTAAATATTATAGGATGAACGGAAGTGTTCTTACTTGGAGTGGGTTGATCAAGAGTGGCCACAGTCTTTGAAGATGTGCCTAGCAAAGCTCTGGAGCATGTATGAGGAAGAGAACAGAGGTAGGCTTAGAGAAAGTGTTGTCAACGCTGAAGAATATTTGAAGATGCGGGATAAAAAGAGGAAGGTGGAGAATGAGCTTAGATTTTTTAAATCATACTTTGCTAAGATGGTGTTGGCGAAGGAGGAGGCACTTTCCCAGTTGGCCTGTGCAAAACATGTTCTTACTGAACTGAAAGCAGAGGTGGATAAGACGAGCCTAGATGATCTTGATTAGGGAATATATTGTTATAATATTGTTCTTATGAAATGAACTAGCTATATGTTGTACTCTGCTGTTCTCATGTAGCTATCGTGCTGTGATGTTATAATATATTTATGTGCTTGATATGAAATTGGCAAACAACTGTTCGATTTGAAATGTGAATTTGCGTAATACTGGAATTATTAATTGTAAACTAATAAACCTGCTAAATGTGTCATGGAACTTTGCAAACGGTTCTAGTAGTAAAAGCGCTTGTGATGGATAGCCCAATGCCACACAACTTGCTTCAACAAATCGTGTGTGATGTAGTTGATAAAAGCAGACGGTTAACCAAGGCAGAGTGTGTGTGATAGTTACACCTTACACACACGAGCCTACACATAAAACTGTGTGGATGTACATACGAACGGAAACGTATTCCCTGGATTGACTGTGTGGGATGTACATAAGAACGGAAACGTATTCCTTGGAATTATTGTGTGTGATATACATACGAACGGAAACATTTTCCCTGGATGGACTGTATGGGATGTACATAAGAACGGAAACGAATTCCTTGGATTGACTGTGTGTGATATACATACGAATGGAAATGTTTTTCCGGGATTCGCCATGTGGGTTATACATAGGAACGGAAATAATTGGGTTTCGATGCCTCGCCCGATCGCACACGAGCTCATTTTGCCCTAGCCTGGGCCTATCCCCGATGGTTTCTGGGTCGGTGGGAAGGACCCCCTATCGCCCACTCACTTGGCGACAGTTCGAAATGCCGTTGCGGAAAGGGGTTAAAACCGTTTGTATAGCACCGATGCGTACCCGTGAACTCCTATGCATAGATTACCCCAATGTCACCGCGACAATCCGCAAGTTGAGAGCCAAATGTCACAACCCTAGGATTTTCTTGTAGCTAACTACACGAGTGAGCATCTTGCATCATGTCTATATTCTGAAAGTTGAATTGAGGTTAGTTGAAACCCTCAGAAATAAGTTCAAAAAAAAAATCAACATTGAAATCTCATCAAAGAAGCCCAAGAAAATGTTCCTGGTAAACCTTGAAACATATTAGCAAGAATAAAATTCAAACCAACATTTTCGGAGGCTTCAAAATATTTATTTTGGGCCTTCGATTTAAATGATAATCTATTTGAGTTGGATTTATTTATGTTATAAAAGAAATACATGTCCAATAATCCTGAAACATTGTGAGTGTCTCTGGTATTATATCTACATACCACATGAATATTTTCAGGAGCAATAAACATGGTTTAGTATTTTTACTAAATCAAAACAGACAAAATAAAATAGAAAACAGAAAACACACAGAGAAGGACTTATCTGTAGCTTACCTGTGTGGCCTGCTATTGAAGCTGGCCGACCCAACCCACCTGGCCTAGCACTGTTGGCCAGCCCACCAGGAGCCCCACCGTCTTCAACCTCTGCCAGTAGGCAGAGGCGTGTCGACGCGCGCGCGCCCGAGCTCCACCCCCTGTTTCCACCTCCTACTTGCCCATTTCTCGTCCTGGTCTGCGTCTGAAGACGCCCGAGCCCCCTCTCACTTTCCCCTCACTCTCTGCTCTCTCCCTCGCCCTCTAGCCTCCTCTTCAAGCTCACCAAGAGCGCTCCGCCATCGCCGTTGGCTGCCACCGTGTCCATCGAGCCTCCCTCACCTAGCTAGCCTGTCCATCGGCTCCGCTTCATCACCACGCGTCGACAAGCCAACGTCCATGACTGTGGGAGCCCCTCGTCGCCAGCTTCTTCATCATATTCAAGCTTCGGCACCGACGACAGCCGCCGTCGATTCGCTTGCTCCAGGTGCTCCCCGACCTCGACGTGCTTCTCCACCGAACCGCGGTGAGCTGCTGAACCATTCCCCTCTTCTCCCCATGCCGTTTGCCCGCTCTAACCGCTGTTTCCGCCAGACCCGAGACCTCACCGCCGCCGGCCATGTCGCCGTCATGGTTAGGGCCACCGCAGCTCTCTTCCGCGTGTGTCACCGTTCTCAGCAACTCCCAGCAAACTAACACACCCACTAGCTCCTCCTCCCGTGCACCGCAGCGTCGTCCTCGCCAACGCCCGAACTCTGGCCGCCGCTCAGCTCGACGCCACCGCTGCTACGGTCCACCTCACTCCCTCCAGTGGCCACCGCTGGATGCGCGCGTGCACCAGCAACCCATAGCCGCAAACCGCACTCGAAGCCGTCGATCGTAGCTCAAACCCGACGCCCTCCGCCGCGCAAAATGGTCACCGCCGACCAAACTCTGGCGGGTCAACGTGGCCACTTAGTTAGGGGCTAATTACCCCACTAATCACCCCTAGAGCCACTGACTAGTGGGCCCAGCCCTGCTAACAGTTATTAGGTTAGGTTAATTAATCATGTCAGTTAACTGACTCAATGATAGGTAGGCCCCACCAGTCAGCTTTGACTTTGGTCAGTCGCTGATGTCACCCTGACGCAGTACTAACGTCGTAAATACATTTACTGGAAGATTCATATTTTTAAATAAACTGGAAATTTCAAAAATTGTTTAAACTTCTAAAAATCATAGAAATATAACCGTAACTCCAAATGAAATAATTTATATATGAAAAATTATCAGAAAAATATGAAGAATTTGTTTATGACATTTTCATGCATGTTTGAACAACTTAAATTTGCTGTATATGACAATTTGATTAAATGTCATTTGAAATGTCTTATATGGAGTTTTAATTTGAACCTAGGGTTCAAACCAACTTGATTTAAACCGTTGCTAGTCGCATTAGCTCAATCAACAACATATTTCCATGTCATGATCATGCATCATATTGTTGCATTGCATTGATTGTGTTCCTTCTCTGTTTGCCGGTATTGTCCCCACTCAGTGGACGTAGCTCCGACGATGAGTTTGATGACACCAATGAAGAGTTATACTATCTTCAGAAGTGCCAGGCAAGCAAAAACCCCTTGTTCATTCCGACACAATCCCACTCTCTCGCTCCTGCTCTCTTTATTGCATTAGGACAACAACGATTCATATGTTACATGCTGCGGTAGTTGAACCCCTTTTCCTCTACATGACATGTCATTGCCATAGTAAATAGTTAAAACCAACTAGCATGAGTAGGAGTTGTTTGAGCCATGATGTGCCTACTCATTCTTGCTTGCTTGTTATGCCTGCTATTGCTTAGAGTTGCGTCAGGTCTGATTCATCGGGCATGAATTGGAATGTGGTCATCATGTCCTATTGTTGAGAGCTAAGTGTGTGAACACGATTTGGTAAAGGTAGTGATGGAAGGCCATGTAGGAGTACATGGTGGGTTGTCTCATTGAAACCGTCCTCAAGAACTGAGTTATGTGTTTGTGATCCATGAACAGCTACTACCACGCGTTGGGCCCGAAACCAATGCACCCTCTCGACTTATTGACCGCCCTTGTCCTCTGTCCAGGAGTTGCAAGTAGTTTCTGGTGTTTGTAGTATGCTGGAAGTCGCGCGCAGCACTGACCCTAGGGGTGGGCTGTGATGCAGTAAGAACGTGGCCCGGTGTACAGAGTCACCCGTTTGGTGACTCGGGAACCCTGTACACATCGTTCGGGGCCGTATGTGGAAACCTCGACTGGACTCCCTGCAGATGGAACCTGAATAGGTGATAAACCTGGACTAGGGACTTGTGTGATTAGTCAGGTCATGGCCGACACCCTCGCCAGGCTTCCGCTTGAAGGTTGCCGAGATACATGACGTGTACATGGCGGTAAGTGGCAAGAGCATGTGTAATGAAGTACACCCATGTAGGGTTATAAATGATCTATTCGAATAGCCGCGTCCGTGGTAAAGGACCTCTGGGTTGCCATACAATTCATAGACAAGTGAAAGTGGATACTCTAAAATGTGCAAGATAAGCATGAGTGCTATGGATGGCCTTCTCGTAGGGAGACGGGAGCGAATCCATTGTGGTGTATTGATATGGTGAATATGTGCACTCGTGTGCGCCACCTCAAAAGAGTTACTTGCAGTCATAGTATAGGTTAGCCACTGAGTCAAAGCTGGCTTGCTGTAGTTAAAATCCACCACCCCTTTGTTGATACTGATGCATATGTAGCTCGTTCTGATGTAAGTCTTGCCGAGTACATTTGTACTCACGTTTGCTTAATTTATGTTTTGCAGAGAGACTTCAGTCTCACTAGTGGTTCCGCGTGGACTTCGACGTTTAGCTTGTTACCTCAGCTGCGATCTTATACCCTTGGGAGGGTCTTGTAGATAGTCAGGCTTCACAGCCTTTTTCATTTGTAGTTGTTTGTACCCAGACATGTTATGTTTCCATTTCTTGTATGCTTTTTATGTTGGGCCGTGAGACCCATGTTTGTAATATCTGGCTCCTCGGAGCCTAATGAATAATACTTTGATTCATAGAGTTCTATTGTGATGCCATGTTGTATTTGTAGATATCGAGCATATCGTGTGTATGTTATTTAAATGCTTGGTATGTGTGGGATCTGACACCTAGTTGTTTACCCTTGGTAGCCTATCTTATGGGGAAATGCCTCCTAGTGCTTCCACTAAGCATTAGTAGCTTGCTACTTCTCTGGAACACATGGATTGACCGGCATGTGTCCTTCCTTGCTCCTGTGTCTATCCCCTAGGGGGAAATGTCACGCGGTGTATACCGGAGTCCTGTTAGCTTGCTATAGCCCGGCAACACTCGGTGCTGACCGACACGTGCATTGTTGGGTCATGTATGCGTGTCCCTGTAATTTAGTGCCACTTTTGGTTTATAACTAGTCATGTCGGCCCGGGTTCTCTGTCATATGGATGCTAGCGACACTATCATATACGTGAGCCAAACTGTGCAAACGGTCCCGGGCTAGGTAAGGTGGCACCCATGGGGATACCATGCGTGAGGTCGCAAAGTGATATGATGTGTTACATGCTAGATCGGTGTGACTTAGGATTGGGGTCCCAACAGCTTTGGTATTAGAGCCTGACTGCCTCTAGGATTACCAAGCCAAAATGGTCAAAGTCGTGCCTAGAACTTCTTTAGTTATATAAGGGAATTGATTGCGGAAGGGAACATAAGGCTCTTTTTACTTCTTTACCCTATGCCCTTCTGATCTGAGTCGTCCTCTTCTTTTCTACGGGGATTAAGAACTAGGATTCTCATTCTATTTATCAGGATCACGTTAATGGTGGATTCAACTCTCAGGTCGGTTTCTAGTACTTCCCTGTGTTAATAGTTGGTCTCGGAACCTTGACATTATGATGTTGGGTAGTTATGCTGCCATTTTGTAGGATGTCTCAAAATCCCTATATAGCATTTACAACCGTTATGCTATGAGAGTCATCCAAGGTTCCTAAACAATCTGATGCATTTGCAAATATTTTCTCCCTGTTCCCAATGTCCTTTTAGGCCAGGTTAACAACACTAATTGGTGTGTTGAGGTACTCCGTTGCCTCGACATATTTATTGAAGCTATTAGAAAACTAGGACATCATAGATAGCCACCCGGTAAACCAACCTTGTGTTGTGCTCTCAGTGTGATGATTCTGGCCACCCTTTTGGAAAGCATCTCGTGATGCCATTTAGTTAGTAGGTATTCTATTTATGGGTTCCTGAACCCAAGATTCATTCTACTTACTTCATGTTGATAGTGTTTTCTTGTTCCTTTAGGATATTAGTAACCTTTGTGATAGTCCTCGTGGTTCGTGGTATATCATTCTTCGAAATTCCATGAACCATCCTCCGCAGAAGTTCTTTTGAACCAAAAGATCACAATAAGAGTACTCTTGAGGAGTTCTCGACTCCATGTTGTGACTCTGCCATCTACCTTACTGCATGTGTTATTTGGAAGAAATGTGTTCAACTAGTTCGACATGCTAATCTATGCATCCACAACTCAGAAAATCATATGTTCCCTTGAGTTGTCTCCTTTGTAGTTGCATTCCAACCTTCGCCTATCATTTGATAGCCAAGAGTATGTGTGCATTCGTGTTCATTGATGCCTATTATTCTTGTGGTCCGTTAAGCCATTCTATCTCGGAATGACTAGGAGAAACAAACTCCAGTACCTCATCCATATCTAGGATTGGGTCAAAGCAGATGTATTCCGCAGATGAAGAATGCCAATCCAGCTTCTAATTTGTTCTGTCTTGGAGTGTTACCATCTTTATGTCAAGAATGTCATGGGAATTGCACAACCTCCCATGAACTCTTGATACAGTGATACTTCTCGCCATCGATAGTCATTCCTCGGTTTCCATGTTATTATAACCGGTATGCCAACAAGTGAATCATGGTGTGTGACATCAATACTCCTAGCAACCATGTTGCCTGGTAGTTAATGGACAATAAATTTCATTCTTAGCATGTTGGTTGTTGAATCATCATTCTAAGATTGACCTAGTCTATTTTCCTGGTGCACTTTTCGATCAATGAGTTAGGATTATATCAATCTCTGGCTCTTTTGATCATATCATCTTGCTCTGAAAGGCAATATTGATCTTGAGCTTAGTAACATATCGGTGGTTTGTGATTTTCCGAATATCATCTCGGAAGTATTACCAGGTTGTCCCATGACCGTTATGTTGAGCTCGTGATCAAGTTGGTTTTCTTATAAACCACCTCCTCTCCAAGAATCTGTGTTGGTTGTCCCTGAGCTAGTTGGTTAAGCTAAAACAACTTGGAGAGTTGGAAGCTAAAATCATTGCCTTACTTCGTTCTTTCCAAAGGGATATCTTTTGTGTGTATAATGAAGAAATATGATACCTTCATTGATTGGTCCTCGTGATCATTTGATGGATCTATTATCTTGTCAGTCTTTGATTTGAGTCTGGGCTATCGTCAAGTCGAATCAGAACCAACGATAATCGTAATGTTGTCTTACTCGTGGTTGATCCCTCGAGCATACACCGATACATCTATTGGTCTGACCAATGCTATCACTTTGTTCACATAGTTATGGAATTCCATCTACATGGAAATCTCGATAAAGTGTTGTTGAGCTCATTGACAACATTTTCATCTTGTCCATGATTCATGTTGAACATCTAAGTTAGTGTTGGAAACTTTTATAAGAATTATCTTCATGTCCCATTCATGAAGCATATGTTCGGATGAAAGAAGTGACTTCCTCTAATTCATGAGCATTTGATGCAAGTTGCCGCTATGAATTTGAGAAAGTCAGTGTTGCTTCCTCTGGAGTCATCCCATGTTAGTCATGCATGTGTGAAGGAATCTATGGTTTGGTAGATTAATTACCTCCACTCCATATGTATTTCCTAGCACACCAAGCCAGTAATTGATTTGTTCAAGGAGAAGAAGTTCCTTCCTAAGATCCGGACTTTTGTAAGGACTTTGATATCCTCATGATGGTTCCCAACCAGAACTCGATAGTGCTTTATTATAAGGCTACTATGTGGTCATGCTTGTCTGGGACAACATGTTAACATGTATGTAGCAAAACTAGCTCATGTTTTGGAGCTTGCTATCGTAGTTCATTTCCTGAGAATCTCGCAATGTCATCTCGTCGGTTTGTGTTGCAAACTTTCTTTTCCAAACATGACGTCTGAAATATCATATTACCAACCAGATATGAATCTTAGGCAGATATGATGGTTGAAAAATTCCCAACATTTGCATTTTGTTCCCAGCTTGCACCCACCATTGTGCCTTTTTACCATGGGTTTCCCTTCTCGGTAATTGATGTTCAGGATTATCTTCAAAAGTGGACTTACCATGGGTCCCATCCATTTTCGATGATAAGAAAAAAAATCATCCATTGCGTTGTCTTCAACAAGGTAGTCTACATCATCCATTCTAGTCCGAGGATATCATTCTGTCGAATTCCTTCAAACGATCGATTGTGATTTTCCTTAGGCTGGTATAGAGAGTTTGAATGATGTATGTATCAAAAGTAATTCTTTTTGCCATTTAAGGGAATACTTCTACGAGTCACCTTCTCTAAGGTGGCCCATTATGGAATCATGGAAATTCTATCCTCACTATCATGGAACCATCCACCATCTTCTAAGTGTGGAATTGTTGCCTACCAAAGTGAACCTTCGTCCTCTGTTATTCTACATTCCTCACAATGATGTTTTGTGTCTCAACTCAAGGGGTGTTCTTACGTCTCACTCCATGAGTTGATCTTGAGTTGCTCGATCTTGTGAAAAACGAATTCTGTAGAGTTTCCATCTCTTCTTTCATCATAGTTGGGTGAAGATCGCAAAAGCAAAGATGCCAAGATCAACATGATGCAGTGAATCAACATCTTCGAGGAGGACAGTTGGATCATGAAGATTGTGATAGTTAATGTCCCCTATGTCTTCTTACCCTATGTCTTGAATCTTGGGACGAGATACTTGTTCAGTGGGGTTGAGTTGTCGCAGCCCTAGGATTTGCTCGTAGCTAATTACATGAGTGAGGATCTTGCATCATGTCTATATTCTGAAAGTTGAATTGAGGTTCGTTGAAACCCTCAGAAATAAGTTTAGAAACAATCAACATTGAAATCTCATCAAAGAAGCCCAAGAAAATGTTCCTGGTAAACCTTGAAAAATATTGGCAGGAATAAAATTCAAACCAATATTTTTGGAGGCTTCAAAATATTTATTTCGGGCCTTTGATTTAAATCATAAACTATTTGAATTTGATTTATTTCTGTTATAAAAGAAATACATGTCCAATAATCCTGAAACATTGTGAGTGACTCTGGTATTATATCTACAGACCACATGAATATTTTCAGGAGCAATAAAGATGGTTTAGTATTTTTACTAAATCAAAACAGACAAAATAAAATAGAAAACATAAAACACAGAGAGAAGGACTTACCTGTAGCTTACCTGTGCGACCTGCTACTGCAGCTGGCCAGACCAGCCCACCTGGCCTGGCACTGTTGGCCAGCCCACCAGGAGCCCCACCGTCTTCAACCTCTGCTAGTAGGCAGAGCTTGTCGACGTGCGCGCGCTCGAGCTCCACCTCCTTCTTGCCCCTCCCTCGTCCTGGTCTGCGTCTGGAGACGCCCGAGCCCTGCTACTTCTCGAGCTTGCGTTGTATTCCCTTGAAGAGGAAAGGGTGATCTAGCACACCACGCAAGTATTTCCCTCGGTTTTTGAGAACCAAGGTATCAATCCAGTAGGAGGCCATGCGCGAGTCCCTCGCACCTGCACAAACAAATAAGAACTTCGCAGCCAACGTGATAAGGGGTTGTCAATCCCTTTACGGTCACTTATGAAAGTGAGATCTGATAGAGATGATAGTTTGATATTTTTGGTATTTGTGGATATAAGAACAGAAAGTAAAAGCGGAAAAGAAAAGTAGATTGTAGATTGATATGTTCAGAATAGACTCGGGGGCCATAGTTTTCTCTAGTGGCTTCTCTCATGATAGCGATATTCTACGGTGGGTAAAAAATTACTATCGAGCAATTGATAGAAAAGCAAATAATTATGAGACTATCTAGGCATGATCATTATATATAGGCATCACGTCCGAGACAAGTAGACCGAAACGATTCTGCATCTTCTACTATTACTCCACACACCGACCGCTATCCAACAGGCATCTAGAGTATTAAGTTCATAAGAACAGAGTAACGCCTTAAGCAAGATGACATGATGTAGAGGGATAAACTCAAACATAGTGATATAAACCCCATCTTTTTATCCTCGATGGCAACAATACAATACGTGCCGTGCTGCCCCTACTGTCACTGGGAAATGACACCGCAAGATTGAACCCAAATCCAAGCACTTCTCCCATTGCAAGAACTATAGATCTAATAGGCCAAACCAAACCAATAATTCGAAGAGACTTGCAAGGATATTATAATCATACATAAAGAGTTCAGAAAAGAACCAAATATTTCTCATAGATAATCTTGATCATAAACCCACAATTCATCGGATCTTGACAAACACACCACAAAAAGAGATTACATCGAATAGATCTCCTCCAAGACCGAGGAGAACTTGGAATTGAGATCCAAAGAGAGAGAAGAAGCCATCTAGATACTAGCTATGGACCCGAATGTCTGTGATAAACTACTCACAACTCATGGTGAGGCGATGATGATGATGTAGAAGCACTCCGTGGTAGATCTCCACTCCGGCGGAGCTCCGGAACAGGCCCCAAGATGGGATCTCACGGGAACAGAAGGTTGCGGCGGTGGAACTAGGGGTTTCTCTGTTGTTCTGATAGTTTCGGGGTACGTAGGTATATATAGGAGGAAGGAGGGCACCGGGGGCCACACAGGGTGCCCACGAGGCAGGGGGTGTGCCTCCCACCCTCGTGGACGCCACGTCAGCCCTACTATGTGGTTCTCAAGTCTCCCTTGTGTATCTTGCTCCAGAAATATCTCTCCTGAAGGTTTCATTTTGTTTGGACTCTGTTTGATATTCCTTTTCTGTAAAACCCTAAAATAGGCAAAAAAACAGAAATCTGGACTGGGTCTTTGGGTTAGTAGGTTAGTCCCAAAAATAATATAAAAGTGTATAACAAAGCCCATTAAACATCCAAAACATCATAATAGTAGCATGGAACAATAAAATTATAGATACGTTGGAGACGTATCAAGCATCCCCAAGCTTAATTCCTGCTCGTCCTCGAGTAGGTAAATGATAAAAACAGAATTTTTGATGTGGAATGCTAACCAACATAGTTTTTCAATGTAATTTTCTTAATTGTGTCATGAATGTTCAGATCTGACAGATTCAAGACAAAAGTCTATATTGACATAAGAAATAATAATACTTCAAGCATACTATCAAAGCCATCATGTCTTCTCAAAATACTATGGCTAAAGAAAGTTTTCCCTACAAAATCATATAGTCTGACTATGCTCCCTCTTCATCACACAAAATATTCATATCATGCACAACCCCGGTTTCAGCCAAGCACTTGCTTTCATACTCTTTTCTTTAAACCTTTCAACTTTCACGCAATACATGAGCATGAGCCATGGACATAGCACTATGTGGAATTGAGAGGTGGTTGTGGAGAAGACAAAAAGGAGGGAGATGGTCTCACATCGACTAGGCGTATCAATGGGCTATGGATATGCCCATCAATAGATATCAATGTGAGTGAGTAGGGATTGCCATGCAACGGATGCACTAGAGCTAAAAATGTATGAAAGCTCAACAAGAGAAACTAAGTGGGTGTGCATCCAACTTGCTTTCTCACAAAGACCTAGGGCATTTGAGGAAGCCCATTGTTCGAATATACAAGCCAAGTTCTATAATGAAAATTCCCACTAGTATATGAAAGTGACTAAACATGAGACTCTCTATCATGAAGAACATGGTGCTATTTTGAAGCACAAGTGTGGAAAAGGATAGTAGCAATTGTCCCTTCTCTATTTTCTCTCATTTTTTGGAGGGGCTTTCTCTCTTTTTTTTATTTAGCCCCTCTCTATTTTTTTGGGCCATCTTGTTTTATTGGCCTTTCCTCACATGGGACAATGCTCTAATAATGATGATCATCACAATTATATTGAATTACAACTCGATATTACAACTCGATACTAGAACAAAGTATGACTCTATATGAATGCCTCCGGCGGTGTAAGGGGATGTGCAATGAATCAAGAGTGACATATATGAAAAATTATGCATGGTGGCTTTGCCACAAATACGATGTAAACTACATGATCATGCATGGCAATATGACAATATGAAGCGGGTCATATGAACAGAACGGTGGAAAGTTGCATGGCAATATATCTCAGAATGGCTATGGAAATGCCATGATAGGTAGGTATGGTGGCTATTTTGAGGAAGATATATGGTGACTGTTTTGAGGAAGGATATATAGTGGGTGTATGGTACCGGCGAAAGTTGTGCGGTACAAGAAAGGCTAGCAATGGTGGAAGGGTGAGAGTGCGTATAATCCATGGACTCAACATTAGTCATAAGAACTCATATACTTATTGCAAAAATCTACGAGTCATCAAAACAAAGCAATCAACGCATGCTCGTAGGGGGAGGTTGGTAGGTGTTAACAATCGCACGCCCCCGACCTCCACACAAAGGTTGACACTCTACAAATACCTCATGCTCTAACTTTAACACAAGAATTTCTCAATTCCATAATAACTCCACTAGCATGACTCTAATATCACTATCGTCATATCTCAAAACAATTATCAAGCATCCAACTTCTCATCATATTCAATGCACTTAGTGTGAAAGTTTTTACTACATTGATATTGGGTGTCTATCATGTGAAGGCTAGTTTTATAGCCAAGGCACATTACCATGTTGTTTTAATAGACTCTCAAATGGATATAAGTGAATCATGAGAGATCAACAATTTCTACAAAATATAATCACCACCATGCTCTAAAAGATATAAGTGAAGCACTAGAGCAAAAACTATTCAACTCAAAAGATATAAGTGAAGCACATAGAGTGTTCTATAAATTCCTAGGCCATATTTAACTCTCTCAAATAGGTGTGTCCAGCAAGGATAATTGTGGAAAACTAATAGGCAAAGACTCAAAGTATACAAGACGCTCCAAGTAAAACACATATCATGTGGTGAATAAAAAATATAGCTCTGAGTATAGTTACCGATGGATGAAGACAAAAGAGGGGATGCCTTCGCGGGGCATCCCCAAGCTTAGGATTTCGGTTGTCCTTGAATTTTACCTTGGGGTGCCTTGGGCATACCAAAGATTAGGCTCTTGCCACTCTTTGTTCCATAGTCCATCAAAGCAATACTCAAAACTTGAAAACTTCACAACACAAAACTTAGACAAAAATCTCGTGAGCTCCGTTATTATAAGAAAGCAAACCACTACTCAAAGGTATTGCAATGAATTCACACTTTTTTTACACTGGTGTTAATCCTACCGTATTCCAACTTCTCTATGATTCATACTTCCCAATACTACTCATAGATACATCGAAACAAGCAAACAACACACGAAAAACAGAATATGTCAAAAACATAACAATGTGTAGTAATATGTAACTTTCACATACTTCTGTAACTACAAAAAATTTAAATAAATTGGTAAACATGAGGAATTTGTCTACTAATCATCTATAAAAAGAATCAACTACATAGCACGCTCCGGTAAAATATGGTGACCATTCTAGCGAGCGCTAACGATTCTGTTTTTCACAGCAAGATCATATAAATTTCACACAAGTCTTCCCAAAGGTTCTACTTGGCACAAACACTAATTAAAACACAAAACCACATCAAAACAGAAGCTAGATGCAATATTTGTTCCTAAACGGAAGCAAAAACAAAAAATATAAAATTGGGTTGCCTCCCAACAAGCGTTATCGTTTTACGCCCCTAGCTAGGCACGATACATGGATAGATCTAGGTATTGCCCTCTTTGGAAGGCAATCCATAAGTGGCTCTCATAATAGATTCATATGGTAATTTGATTTTATTTCTAGGAAAGTGTTCCATGTCTTTCCTTAACGGAAATTGGTTCCTTCATATCAATAATTGCACCAATCGTTCTAAGGAAAGGTCTACCAAGAATAATAAGACATGAAGGATTGCAATCTATGTCAAGAACAATGAAATCTACGGGCACATAATTCCTATTGGCAACAATAAGAACATCATTAATCCTTCCCATAGGTTTCTTAATAGTTGAATCCGCAAGATGCAAATTTAAAGAACAATCATCAAGCTCATGGAACCCTAGCAAATCACACAAAGTTTTTGGGATAGTGGAAACACTTGCACCCAAATCACACAAAGCAAAGCATTCATGATCTTTAATTTTTATTTTAATAGTAGGTTCCCATTCATCATAAAGCTTTCTAGGGATAGAAACTTCCAATTCAAGTTTTTCTTCATAAGATTGCATCAAAGCATCAACTATGTGTTTGGTAAAAGCTTTATTTTGACTATAAGCATGCAGAGAGTTTAGTATGGATTGCAACAAGGAAATACAATCAATCAAAGAGCAATTATCATAATTTAATCCCTTGAAATCCAAAGTAGTGGGTTCATCACTATGCAAAGTTTTAATCTCTTCACTCCCACTTTTAACAATTTTAGCATCAAGATCTAAAAACTCTGGATCATTGGGACACCTGAAAGTAGACTCATCTTCAATCCTATCTTTATCAAGATTCATACTAAAAAACAAGGATCTAATAGGAGACACATCAATAACTTTCGGATCTTCATCTTTATTTTCATAATAACTAGAAGAACATGCTTTTATATAATTCTCTCTTTTAGCACGCATCCTAGCGGTTCTTTCTTTGCATTCATCAATGGAAATTCTCATGGCTTTGAGATACTCATTGATATGATGCTTAGGTGGGATAGATCTAAGTTTCAAAGAATCAACATCAAGAGTAATTATATCCACACTTCTAGCCAATTCATCAATCTTAAGCAATTTTTCTTCAAGCATAGCATTGAAATTCTTTTGCGAAATCATAAACTCCTTAACACAAGTTTCAAATTCAGAAGGCATATTTCCATAAGAGTTGTTGTAGGAATTACCATAATTATTTGAGGAATTACTAGGAAAAGGCCTGTGATTAAAGTTTCCTCTATAAGCGTTGTTACCAAAATTATTCCTACCAACAAAATTCACATCCAAAGATTCATTATTATTTTCAATCAACGTGGATAAAGGCATCTCATTAGGATCAGAAGAAGCACTTTTAGCAGCAAATAATTTCATAAGTTCATCCATCTTTCCACTCAAAACACTAATCTCTTCAATATCATGCACTTTTTTACTAGTAGATCTTTCGGTGTGCCATTGAGAATAATTAACCATAATATTATCTAGGAGTTTGGTAGCTTCTCCTAAGGTAGTTTCCATGAAAGTGCCTCCTACGGCCGAATCTAAAAGATTTCCAGAAGCACAATTCAAGCGAGCATAAAAGTTTTGAATAATCATCCATAAGTTCAAACCATGTGTAGGGCAATTACGTATCATTAATTTCATTCTCTCCCAAGCTTGTGCAACATGCTCGTGATCTAGTTGCTTAAAATTCATAATATCGTTTCTAACAGAGATGATCTTAGCAGGAGGGAAATACTTAGAGATAAAAGCATCTTTGCACTTATTCCACAAATCAATACTATTTCTAGGCAATGAGGAAAACCAGGTTTTAGCACGATCTCTAAGTGAAAACGGAAATAACTTCAATTTAGCAATATCATTATATGTATCCCTTTTCTTTTGCATATCACACAAATCAACAAAGTTGTTTACATGGGTCGCAGCATCTTCACTAGGAAGGCCAAAAAATTGTTCTTTCATGACAAGATTCAACAGAGCAACATTGATCTCACAAGATTCAGCATCGGAAATAGGAGCAATCAGAGTGCTAATAAAATCATTATTGTTGGTATTGGAGAAGTCACACAATTTGGTATTGTTCTGAGCCATAGTGACAAGCAAGCAATCCAACACACACAAGCAAACAAGAAGCAAGCGAACGATAAACACACGACAGAATAAGGGCAAATAAAATGGCAAGGGTGAAGTGGGGGAGAGGAAAACGAGAGGCAAAAAATGTAATGCGAAGGATAAGGGTTTGTGATAGGTACTTGGTACATGACTTTTGCGTAAGCCTCCCCGGCAATGGCGCCAGAAATTCTTCTTGCTACTTCTCGAGCTTGCGTTGTATTCCCTTGAAGAGGAAAGGGTGATGCAGCACAGTAGCGAAAGTATTTCCCTCAGTTTTTGAGAACCAAGAAATCAATCCAGTAGGAGGCCACGCGCGAGTCCCTCGCACCTGCTCAAACAAATAAGAACTTCGCAGCCAACACGATAAGGGGTTTTCAATCCCTTTACGGTCACTTACGAAAGTGAGATCTGATAGAGATGATAGTTTGATATTTTTGGTATTGTTGGATATAAGAACAGAAAGTAAAAGCGGAAAAGTAAAGTAGATTGTAGATTGATATGTTGAGAATAGACTCGGGGGCCATAGTTTTCATTAGTGGCTTCTCTCATGATAGCGATATTCTACGGCGGGTAAACAAATTACTGTCGAGCACTTGATAGAAAAGCAAATAATTATGAGACTATCTAGGCATGATCATTATATACAGGCATCACGTCCGAGACAAGTAGAACAAAACGATTCTGCATCTACTACTATTACTCCACACATCGACCGCTATCCAACATGCATCTAGAGTATTAAGTTCATAAAAAGAGAGTAATGCCTTAAGCAAGATGACATGATGTAGAGGGATAAACTCAAACATAGTGATATAAATCCCATCTTTTTATCCTCGATGGCAACAATACAATATGTGCATTGCTGCCCCTACTGTCACTTGGAAAGGACACCACAAGATTGAACCCAAAGCCAAGCACTTCTCCCATTGCAAGAACTATAGATCTATTAGGCCAAACCAAACCAATAATTTGAAGAGACTTGCAAGGATATTATAATCATAAATAAAGAGTTTAGAAAAGAACCATATACTTCTCATAGATAATCTTGATCATAAACCCACAATTCATCGGATCTCGACAAACACACCGCATAAAGAGATTACATCGAATATATATCCTCGAAGACCGAGGAGAACTTGGTATTGAGATCCAAAGAGAGAGAAGAAGCCAGCTAGATACTAGCTATGGACCCGAAGGTCTGTGGTAAACTACTCACAACTCATGGTGAGGCGATGATGATGATGTAGAACCACTCCGTGGTAGATCCCCCCTCTGGCGGAGCTCCGGAACAGGCCCCAAGATGGGATCTCACGGGAACAAAAAGTTGCGGTGGTGGAACTAGGGTTTTCTCTGTTGTTCTGATAGTTTCGGGGTACGTAGATATATATAGGAGGAAGGAGGGCACCGGAGGCCAGACGGGGTGCCCACGAGGCAGGGGGCGTGCCCTACACGGGGGCCGCGCCCCCCACCCTCGTGGACGCCACGTTAGCCCTACTCCGTGGTTCTCAAGTCTCCCGTGCGTATTTTTCTCCAAAAATATCTCTCCCGAAGGTTTCATTCTGTTTGAACTCCGTTTGATATTCCTTTTCTGTAAAACCCTAAAACAGGCAAAAAGCAGAAATCTGGATTGGGCCTTTGGGTTAGTAGGTTAGTCCCAAAAATAATATAAAAGTGTATAACAAAGCCCATTAAACATCCAAAACATCATAAATAATAGCATGGAACAATAAAAAATTATAGATACATTGGACACGTATCAAGCCCCCTCTCAGTTTCCCCTCACTCTCTGTTCTCTCCCTCGCCCTCTAGCCCCCTCTCCCGAGCTCATCGAGAGCACTCCGCCGTCACTGTTCGCTGCCACCGCGTCCACCAAGCCTCCCTCACCTAGCTAGCTTGTCCATCGGCTCCGCCTCATCACCACACGTCGACAAGCCAACGTCCACAACCACGGGAGCCCCTCGTCGCCTGCATCTTCATCGTCTTCAAGCTTCGACACCGACGACTGCTGCCATCGATTCGCTTGCTCCAGCTGCTCCCCGCCCTCGCCGTGCTTCTCCATCGAACCGCGGTGAGCCGCTGAACCGTTCCCCTCTTCTCCTGTAACATCCCAAAATTCTAAATTTTGGAATGTTATAATAAATAGATAGATTTGATTGCATGTTTGATATGCTGAGTGAAATTGAGTGAAATTTGAAACTTTTGAAAGTTAAATGAGAGGGAATAAAATAACTTTCCCAAAACTTTCACTTTGCATTTTGATCTCCGGGAATTCAAATTATTTTCATCACAAAACTCTAGAGTGAAGATAATATGACTTCTTCCATTTATCAAATGAAAAAGGGTTTTGAAAGGATTTTGAATTTCATTCTCGAGATATTTCAAATTCAGAAACTTTATGCGACTCAATGATTTTCCAGAGAGAAGATAAAATGACTTCTTCAAATTATAGGAAATATGAGTTGGAAGTTTTGCTGAAATTTTGTATAACTCATTTTCAAAAATTGAGTTATTTGGGTTTTATTCAAATTATTTTTCTCCAAAAATAAAATATATGGAAAATAGGGTAACATGATTCCCTACAGCAGAAAATTGGAGAGAAATAAATTTGAAATCATTTTGGTATTTTTAAAAATGATTTTTTTATTAGATTTTATTGCAACAGTAGGACTTTTTGATTTATTAGAATTTGTGGACATTTTATTTGGCTGTAGAAAAATGTTCATGTTGTAGGAAATCTTTTCCTGCAAATTTTGATATATAATATGCCTATATTATATATTGAAATTATTTCTTTTTCTTTTATTTTTCTTTGTCTATTTTTTTTAAAGGTTCTCCGCCGACTGGGCCGGCCTAGCTCCAATCGGGCCAGGCCAAGGCCCAGCCCAGCACGCGCTCCTCCTTCCCCGAGCAAGAGTCCCGCTCGGGCACGCCGCCGCACCGCCATGGCTGTTGTGCGCCGCCCGACTTCTGCTTGCCCCTCCTCCACTCCAACCCCGACCCCCTCCTATAAGTACGTCGCCCCCGCCGCCCTCTCTCCCTGCTCTCGCGCGCACCGCCACCGCCTCTGCGCGACATCGCCACCACCGCCACTGCTTTGCTCCGCCGCCGCCGCTTCCCTTGCTCGCCACCGCTGCTGCCTGCCCACGCAGCCGCCGCTGCCCCACCACGGTGCCGCCCCCGCGACGCCGCTGCTCGCGCCGCGTCCGCCGCCCCGCGGTGCGCCTGTCGCCGGAGTTCGCCGCCGGCCGACGCGCTGCCGATCCGCTCTGCCGGAGCCACCGCCCGAACCGCCCCGGTCCGCCCGACCCGCTTCGCGAAAGCCGGTCTTTTCGCCGAACCGGTATAAACCGCTGAACCCTCTGGTTTTTGTTTTTAGATCGGTTTTCTTTTTAGTTAGATCTATCTAGTGAACGTTCACTAGTTAGGGTTAGAAAACGAATGTTCATTCTTTAGTTTTTTCTTTTTCTTTTAGTTTTCGGCCAGGGACCTATATGTGAATTTGTTTTACAGTTTAGTTCCTAATCTTCAATCGGCCACAACTTTTTGCTCGTTGGTCCAAATCCAACGAAACCAACGCCCACGTCTTCGTTACGATCTCCTCTTTCTGGTAAAAGAACTTAAACATGTTTTTGCAAATTTTAAATTTGAATTCAACTAGTTTTAGATTCAAACTTGTTTTGATCATAACTTGAGTTTCGTAACTCCGTTTGAGTTGATTCTTTTTGCAAATCGAAGCTCTTGACCTAACCTTTCTGATAAGGCCAAATTCACATAATTTTGGTACTGTTAGAAATTGGTTTCTGTTTCAAGAGTCATTCGTTTGTTTTTGAAGTTTTTGAAGTGTTTTATTCGTTCTTTCCGATCTCCTGAGTGAATGCTTATGTGTGGTTACTATTGTTTGCTTACGATAGATTGATCGGAGTGTGACGAGTAGACCTATCACGAGTTCTGAGTGCGAATCTTCTACATCGTCAGTACAAGGCAAGTTCACACTTTGATCATACTTTCCAATACCCAGTTTTCATTGCATTAGTTATATCCTCAATCATATTGCATGATTAGGATCTTTAACTTGTAGGACTGGGAAGTAGATTCAGGTAGAACCTATTACCAGCATTACTTTCAAACCCTTGGGAGTTACTTCTACGTTATGCTTAGGTTGCCAAGCTATGCTCGTAGACGTGGTTTGGGTGAGTGTATCCATGACAGATGTGAGATTGTTAAATTAATGGTTTATTTAAGGTGGCAACTTAAACACACATCTGGGTGGATTGAGGCACCTGGGTATTCCAGCGATTGCCTGTTTTTCTTTATGGACCGCCACCCAGGCTCAAAGGGATCATGAGATTATTCATACTAGAAACTTCCATGTGCAGCCACAAGCTACTATGGGCTCTAGCATAGTTGACTAAGTCGTGCGAACTCTTACAGTGGTAGACTAGCAGATGTAGGGGATGTAGGTTGGTACTGTCTACCCGATCGTAAGGTTCTAGCGCTTCTGAAAGACTATGTCTCGGTCATCCATTTTTCAAACATCATGTAGTGCGAAAATCCCAACGGAGGAGATCGAGTCTTGTGGGGAAAAGTGTGCAAACCTATGCAGAGTGTACGAACTTATCATGATTAGTCGTGTCCCCAGTTATGGACATCTTGAGTATCTGGTACTTGAATTATTGGTTGATCCCATCACTAAAAAATTTAATTTGTTGGGTTTAATGACTACTTTAATTGGGATTGAGTTGGAGGTACCTTCTCAATGATGTTTCAACTACCATGATAGTTAAAAGTAAAATGCATTTCTTTGTGGTAGGAAAAAAATGGCTTTACGCAAAAACTTTAACCTTACAGCCTCCACCAGCCAAATATGCATGTAGTTGTAGGCATTGTTCATCTTTATCTTTTTAGTGTGAATTTGCCAGTACATTCAATGTACTGACATACATGGCTGCAAAGTCTCATGTTGCAGGAACTATTCGACGCGTAAGTGTTACGTTAGGGTTGCGCTGTCCACACTCAACTTTGCCGCTGGTGTTGATGGGAAACCACAACTTTGTTGCGTCCGTTATGATTGATTGAGGTAATAGTATTTACGTTACTTTATACATGTGATTTACCTCTGTTATAAATCCTCGAGTACTGTGTGTGTCAGCATACCGATCCAGGGATGACACTTAAGCACAGAGACTTGATCCATTCGGGTCGGGTCGCTACAAGATGGTATCAGAGCACATGTTGACTATAGGACGTGACCCTAGAAACTGGCCAGCCCATAGGAAAGGATTTCTCTAAAACTTTATTTTCAAAAAGATTCTTTACCTCTCTTCTTTTCCGAGCTTTGTCAAATCTTCCCTTACCCAAAATAGTTAGATTACACCCTCTCCCATTTTGACCCCTTCGGAGTAAACATGATTTTACCATACATTGGAAGTGTTGAAGCTACAACAATGGATACTCCGAAGACTTGAAGAGTTGATGACTTTGAGGAGATGTTGACCTTTAGAAGACAAAACCCCTGTTATGTACTTACGTTAGATGCAACGATTGTGAGCCGTCATTTGTTTGATGTTTTCAGACGACCACAAAATAAAACCCGTCTTTTCAAAACCTTTGTTTGTATTGAGTGTATCTCTCTCCATCTCCCAAATCTCATCCCAAAACCCTTGGACCCTACAGAGGATGAAAGAAGATAGACTTGTGTTCTCTGGACCGATGACCCAGCCGAAGGCAGAGCTACGGATACAAAACATGGAGTATCACTTCAGGAAAAATGTGGTTGCAAGGAAGTATGAGGTTCAATATGCTCTTCAGCACTTTACAAAGAGTGCTGCAACATGGTGGAAGATGCATCAAGCCATACAAGGATGTAATGGAGCAGAAAGTTGGGTGGAATTCAAGAAGACTCTGTTGAGATCCCGTCTCATCAGAAAGCATGGTGACAACCTAAAGAAGAAACCTAGTGCCTACAGGATTTGTGGAGAAACAGGACACACCCAAAAGGAGCACAAGGATGAATTCCCTAATTGTGAAGGAAGTCACCTAGCTGAAGAATGCCCAACTAGGCAGATTACATGTTTCTTGTGTGAAGGGACTACCCACTACCCTGCACAGTGCCACATTTACCCCATGGTGTAACAAACTATCCAGCAGAAGAAAAAAGCAATGAAAGAAGTCCTCGAGGAAATCTTAAAGGAATCCGCGATGGAGGAAGATATTGACGACCCTGATGGAGAAGGACTAGACAGATATTACATACGTGCATTCTATTCATGTGGAGAAAAGGGACATCCCTCACAGTATTGCACGAAGGAAAGCCATGAGTATCTAGGAGACTTCCCGACAGAAGAAGTGGAGTTTGATCCACAGAAGATAGAAGAATTGATAGGAACGAAGAAGTCGAGTAAACGGAAGAGCATGTGTCCCTAGAAGAACCCAATTTCTGCGGAAAAGGACCAGAGTCACATCACATGTTACCGGTGCAAGGATTTAGGTCATTATGCTAACCACTTCCCAACCAGGAAGCGAAGAATCCAGTGAACCAGGATAGTCACCATGAAGTCCCTAGATCTGTCTTATGACATTATTTTGCACTACAAGGAAGAAGAGCATTTTGCCAAGAGAAGGTTCAGACTGGAGGAAATATTGATGAGAGTAGTTGAGATCTAGATATTAGGATAAAGCATGTAGCTAAATATGGAATACACTTTTATTATGATGTTGAGTTGAGTTATGGAAAGAACATTGTAATAGTTCGTGAAGCAAAAGAAGTTGATATATCTTTGGAATCCAAGAAGGAAAAGTTGTGAGTTGTTTGATGAATGTTAGTGCCTCTCTTGCTATCTCACCCAGACCAAAACCTAGAACCCATGGAGAAGCTGACTCCAAACCTTTCTCGGACAAACGACCCCATTTTACCCAAGGATGTCCATATGTTGTCCTGAGAACCCCTTCTGTCTTATGCCTACAGATGACAACCCTATACGAGTCTTTTCTCAAGGGCCCGAAAACAATCATGACCCTGACTAGTGATCAGGATTACCCAAAGGTCCTGAAGGACATGATGAAGCATATTCACCTAGAAGGAGATGCAGTTTAAAAGGGTTATCCCTTCATGGAGAATGGAGTTGAACTTTGGTACGTGGAGGTACACCTCCATCGTGTGAAAGGAGTTTGCCCAAAAACTATGGGTCAATACTTTTTCATCTCTCGAGTACCACAAACAACGTTCTTCGACTCTGTTCATGAAGCTGCTATGGAGGCCATACGCCAGATTGGAGAAATACTCGAAGCAAGACCTCGTCACACTCAGGAATGCCCGAGTGGGGTGCATGCAGAGATGATGGAGATGAAGCACACGACCAATAGGATGAAGCAAAAGATTGATGATTTCAAGAATCACATTGCACAATTCCAGTGGGACTGAAGCATCCTTAGCTAGGACGAATGGATATAAATGGAAGGAATTCTTGACCCTACTAGACTATGTGGATAGTAGCATTTGTAGCCAAGCACCTTGGATTTTGAGTATTGAATAGCGGTTGAGGAAGTAATAAAAGATTTGATATGAGGAGAATATGGATTACGGATGAACCAGCGCATTTTGCTTAGGGCGATACTTTGTTGAATGAACCCTGGACCAATAGAAAGGAAAGTGTTGCCCCAAATAGTGGAGTTTGCACAAATAAGTTGGAGTTTATTGTTGATATGATGCTTACCCCAAGGTTATGAAGGAATGAAGTATAGTCATTGCCATAGTAAATAGTTGAAACCCACTAGCATGAGTAGGAGTTGTTTGAGCCATGATGTGCCTACTCATTCTTGCTTGCTTGTTATGCCTGCTATTGCTTAGAGTTGCACCAGGTCTGATTCATCGGGGATGAATTGGAATGTGGTCATCATGTCCTACTGTTGAGAGCTAAGTGTGTGAACATGATTTGGTGAAGGTAGCGATGAGAAGCCATGTAGGAGTACATGGTGGGTTGTCTCATTGAAACCATTCTCAGGAACTGAGTTATGTGTTTGTGATCCATGAATAGCTACTACCACGCGTTGGGCCCGAAACCAATGGGCCCTCTCGACTTATTAACTACCCTTGTCCTCTATCCGGGAGTTGCAAGTAGTTTCTGGTGTTTGTAGTACGCTGGAGGCCGTGCGCAGCACTGACCCTAGGGGTGGGCTATGATGCGGTAGGCACGTGGCCCGGTGTACCGAGTCACCCGTTTGGTGACTCGGGAATCATGTACACATCGTTCGGGGCCGTATGTGGAAACCTCGACTGGACTCCCTGTAGATGGAACCTGAATAGGTGATAAACCTGGACTAGGGACTTGTGTGGTTAGTCAGGTCATGGCCGACACCCTCGCCAGGCTTCCGCTTGAAGAAGTACACCCCTGTATGGTTATAAATGATATATTCGAATAGCCGCGTCCATGGTAAAGGACCTCTGGGTTGCCTGTACAGTTCATAGACAAGTGAAAGTGGATAATCTAAAATGCGCAAGATAAGCATGAGTGCTATGGATGGCCTTCTCGTAGGGAGACGGGAGAGGATCCATAGTGGTGTATTGATATGGTGAATATGTGGACTCATGTGCGCCACCTCAAAAGAGTTACTTGCAGTCATAGTATAGGTTAGCTTCTAAGTCAAAGCCGGCTTGCTACAGTTAAACTCCACCACCCGTTTGTTGATACTGATGCATATGTAGCTAGTTCTGATGTAAGTCTTGCTGAGTACATTCGTCTCATGTTTGCTTAATTTATGTTTTGCAGAGAGACTTCAGTCTCACTAGTGGTTCTGCATGGACTTCGACGTTTAGCTTGTTACCTCAGCTACGATCTTGTACCCTTGGGAGGGTCTTGTAGATAGTCAGGCTTCACAGCCTTTTTCATTTGTAGTTATCTGTACCCAGACATGTTATGCTTCCGTTGCTTGTATGCTTTGTATGTTGGGTCATGAGACCCATGTTTGTAATATCTGGCTCCTCGGAGCCTAATGAATAAATACTTTGTTTCATAGAGTTTTGTTGTGATGCCATGTTGTATTTGCACACATCGAGCATATTGTGTGTATGTTACTAAAATGCTTGGTATGTGTTGGATCCGACACCTAGTTGTTTACCCTTGGTAGCCTATCTTATGGGGAAATGCCTCCTAGTGCTTCCACTGAGCCTTGGTAGCTTGCTACTGCTCTGGAACACATGGATTGACTGGCATGTGTCCTTCCTTGCTCCTGTGTCAGTCCCCTATGGGTAAATGTCACGCGATGTATACCAGAGTCCTGTTAGCTTGCTACAACCCGGCAACACTCGCTGCTGACCGGTGCATTGTTGGGTCATGTATGCTTGTCCCTATAATTTAGCGCCACTTTTGGTTTATAACTAGTCCTGTCGGCCCGGTTCTCTATCATATGGATACTAGCGACACTATCATATACATGTGCCAAAATGTGCAAACGGTCCCGGGCCAGGTAAGGTGGCACCAGTGGGGATACCGTGCGTGAGGTCGCAAAGTGATATGATGTGTTACATGCTAGATCGGTGTGACTTAGGATCGGGGTCCCGACACCAAAACAAATATCAAGTGAATCAATATGATACCCCATTGTCACCGCGGGAATTCATAGTAAGAATGCATCAACTGTTCTAAAATCCATAAAAGTATTCAGTCCAAAGAAATCTCAAGGGAAAACTCAATTCATCACAACAAGATAGAGAGGGGAAAACACCATATATATGATTCGACTATATTAACAAAGCTTGCGATACATCAAGATTGTGCATCTCAAGAATACGAGAGAGAGAGAGATTAAACACATAGCTATTGGTACAAACCCTCAGCCCTGAGGGTGGACTACTCCTTCCTCATCATGGTGACCACCGAGATGATGAAGATGGCCACCGGTGATGGTTTCCCCCTCCGGCGGAGTGCCGGAAAAGGTCTCTAGATTGGATCTCATGGATAAAGAAGCCTATGGCAGCTGGAACAAAATTTCATCGTCTCCCCTAGGGTTTTTGGAATATTTGGGAAGTTATAGAGCGAAAAGGCAGTGCGGGAGGCCACTGAGGTGGGCACAACACACCTGGGCGCGCCTGGGCCCCCTGGCGTGCCCTGGTGGGTTGTGTCCCCCTTGGGGCACCCCCAGGTGCTTCTGTGGCCCACTGGATGTCTTTTGGTCCATAAAAATCCACAAAAAGTTTCGCGGTGTTTGGACTCCGTTTGATATTGATTTCCTGGGATGTAAAAAACAAGCAAAAAACAACAACTAGCACTGGGCACTGGGTCAATAGGTTAGTCCCAAAAAATGATATAAAGTTGCTATAAAATGATTGTAAAACATCCAAGAATGATAATATAATAGCATGAGTACTTCATAAATTATAGATACGTTGGAGCCGGATCAGCATCCCCAAGCTTAATTCCTACTCATCCTGGAGTAGGTAAATGATAAAAGAAATAATTTATGAAGTATGAATGCTAGCAAAGTGCACTAGTTTGATCAATGATAATTTCAATCACTTTTCTTGGCATCATAATAACAATTCTTTCTCATAAAACTTCTCATGATAAAGTAGCAACCAATTCACATGTTAAGGTTCAAACAATGAATTCTCTTGAAACTCAACAACCTATGTTCTCAGTCACCAAGCAATTTCAATTCAACTTATTCAATAGAGTCTAAGTAAGAGCTCCACATACTCAACCATCATATAGTCTTCTATGATTGCTAACACTCACCGCATAAATATGAGCAAAACATTTCATCCGGACACATAGAAAGATAGGGGCTTATAATTTCGCCTCCCAACGTATTCACCTCAAGGGTGATGTAAACAATAATAACTCATGCTACCCATATCCAACTGGATATATGTCCCTAGATGTTTCCTCACCACATGATGCTTGCCAAAAGAGAAAAATAAGAAGGAATAGAGAGAAAAACTTTGACTCTTGCGTAAAAGTAAATACTGAAAAGTAAAAGATGGGCCCTTCACAGAGGTAAGCAGCGGTTGCCATGCGCTTTTTGTTTGTATGCTCAATCCCTTAGTGCAAATAATGTCACATTATATTGCCCCTTATGATAGCAACCTTTATTATGCAGTCTGTCGCTTTTATTCTTTGCCATCACAAGTTCGTACAACGCTCAATTTTCTCTTACACTGAATGATTTAACACTTTTAGAAGCAATTTTTTATTGCCTTTATTTCACCGATGACAACTTACTTGAAGGATCTTACTCAATCCTTAGGTAGGTATGGTGGACTCTTGAAAATAAGATTTGGTTGTAAGGGGTTTTGGATGCACAAGTAGTATCTCTACTTGGTGCGGAATTTTTGGCTAGCAAAGATGGGGGCAAGCACGACATGTTGAAGGATTTATGACAATATAACTTCTTTGTGAATATGAACAAACATAAATCATTATGTTGTCTTCCTTGTCCAAAGTCAACAATTTTGGCATATAATATTTTGATGGGGGTGATAATCACAGAAGATTTCCAAGAAAGTGTATTTGCATGTGAAAGTTCCCTTCCTTCTACTAATCATTCATGAATTGCTTGTATGACCAATATCGTGATTGTCAAGCTTCAAAAGATTTCACTTTCTAAACCCAATGTGAAGCTACCACTCGGCATGATATAAACATATAATTTCAACTTCATTACATTCAATTTATTAAACAATTTACTCATAGGATATAAGTGAAGCACGAGAATAAATGACAAACTACTCCAAAAAGATATAAGGGACGATCATGTGAGTAGTTAAGTAAATGGATAGCTATGTGAGGACTCTCTCTTATTTTAAAACTTTCAGATCTAAATATTTTATTAAAACAACAAGCAAAACGAAACAAATAACATTTAAAGAATAGCACACATCATGTGGAGAAGCAAAAACTTAGGGTCAACCGATACTAACCGATAATTGTTGATGAAGAAATATGGGATGCCTACCGGGGCATCCCCAAGCTTAGATTCTTGAGACTTCTTGAAATGTTAACTTGGGATGCCTTGGGCATCCCCAAGCTTGAGCTCTTGTGTCTTCTTCATTCCTATTATATCACGGTTTTCCCAAATCTTAAAAACTTCATCCACACAAAACTCAACAGGAACTCGTGAGGTAAGTTAGTATAAATCAATGTAATAACCTTATCATCCTCTACTGTAGATAATCACTAAAACAATAATTTAACATTGCACACTAAATGATTCTGCATATTTAATACTCATATCCTCAAATAGAATCATTAAACACGCAAACATATATAGACAATGCAAACATAACAGCAATATGTCAAAACAGTACAGTCTGTAAGAATGCAAGAGGATCCATATTTCCCTAACTCAAAAAATTCTGAAATTTTAAAATGATGTAGGAAATGTATCATAGCTTTTTGTGCAAAAAGTATCAACATTTTATCACATTTTGACTTTTCTCGGGAATTTTTGCAACATCTATAAACTTTCTGTTTTCAAACAACAACATATAGACTTGCAAAATAAGCATGGTAAAGGCTATACTTGACATTTTTATTAAAATAAAAGATACAAAACATTATTCTAAATAACAGAAAGTAAATCCTAAAAATATAAAATAACACTCCAAGCAAAACTCATGATCTGTGACGAATAAAAATATAGTCTCAAGTAAAATACCGATGGTCATTAGAAGAAAGAGGGGATGCCACTCAGGGCATCCCCAAGCTTAGTTGCTTGATACTTCTTGAATATTATCTTGGGGTGCCTCGGGTATCCCCAAGCTCAGCCTTTTGCTACTCCTTATTCCTTCATCCATCGCGATCTCACCTAAAACTTGAAAACTTCAATCACACAAAACTTAACGGAACTTCGTGAGATGGGTTAGTATGATAAAACAAATCATTCAGTTTGGTACTGTCAAAGACAAGATTCATAATTGTTTCCACACAATGCCTACTGTATCATATTATTTCTACAATTTATATTGATTAATATAAGCCGCAGAAACTAGAAAACAAGCAAACTATGCATTGGAAACAAAATCTGTCAAAAACAGAATAGTCTGTAATGATCTGGACAACCACCATACTTATTCAACTCTAACAATTCTGAAAAATTAGGACAACGTAGGAAATTTTTATACCAATCATGTGACAAAATTTCAGCTAATGATCACGTTCCAGTGATTCATTGAATTTTATGCACTGGACGCAAAACTTTCTGTTTTTGCACAGAATCAAATCAACTATCATCCACACTATCCCAAAGGCTTTACTTGGCACTTTATTGAAACAAAACATGTAAAACATGATTACTACAGTAGCTTAACCATGTGAACATACAAAAACAGTCGGTATAAGTGTTGGGTTGTCTCCCAACAAGCGCTTTTCTTTAATGCATTTTAGCTAGGCATGATGATTTCAATGATGCTCACATAAAATATATGAATTGAAACATACAAGAGAGCATCATGAATCACATGGCAAGCAAATTTAGGTATAACCCACTTCCTATGCATAGGGATTTTGTGATCAAACAACTTTTGGGAGCAAGAATCAACAAGCATAGGAAGGTAAAACAAGCAAAACTTCAAGATTTTTAACACATAGAGAGGAAACTTGATATTATTGCAATACCTACAAGCATATGTTCATCCCTAATAATAATTTTCAGTAGAATCATGAATGAATTCAAAAATATAACCATCACACACAGCATTCCTTTCATGATGCAAAAGCATAGAAATTTTGCTACTCTCCACATAAGCAAATTTATCCTCATGAATAGTGGGGGAGCAAACTCAACAAAATAACTATCATGAGATTGAAAATTAAAATCATGATGACAAGTTTCACGGTTATCATTATTAAATATAGCATACATGTCATCACCATAATCATCATAGATAGCAACTTTGTTATCATAGTCAATTGAGACGTCCTCCAAAGTAGTGGATTCATCACTAAATAAAGTCATGACCTCTCCACATCCACTTTTATCAATATAATCATCATAAATAGGAGGCATTCTACCATTATAACAAATTTCTACACCAAATCTTAGGGGGCTAAAAATATCATCTTCATCAAACATAGCATCCCCAAGCTTATGGCTTTGCATATCATTAGCATCATGGATATTTAGAGAATTCATACTAACAACATTGCAATCATGCTCATCATTTATACCAAACATTTTAAAGCATTCTTTTTCTAACAATTGAGAACAATTTTCTTCTCCAGCATTTTCAGAAAGACATTATAAAGATGAATAGTATGATGCAACCTCAATTCCATTTTTTGTATTATTTTTTTGATAAAACCAAACTAGTGATAAAATAAGAAACTAAAAGATTCGATTGCAAGATCTAAAGATATACCTTCAAGCACTCACCTCCCCGGCAACGGCGCTAGAAAAGAGCTTCGTTGACAGGGTGTGAGTGTCGCTTACCTAACCTCCCCGACAACATCGCCAGAAAAGAGCTTGATGTCTACTACACAACTTGTTCTTGTAGAGTTGTGTTGGGTATCCAAGCGCAGAGTTTTGTAGGACAGTAGAAAATTTCCCTCAAGTGGATGACCTAAGGTTTATCAATCCATGGGAGGTGTAGGATGAAGATGGTCTCTCTCAAACAACCTTGCAACCAAATAATAAAAAGTCTCTTGTGTCCCCCAACACACCAAATACAATGGGAAATTGTATAGGTGCACTAGTTTGACGAAGAGATGGTGATACAAGTGTAGTAATGATAGTAGATATTGGTTTTTGTAATAGTAAAAATAAAAAACAGCAAGGTAGCAAGTAACAAAAGTGAGCAAAAATGGTCTTGCAATGCTTGAAAATGAGGCCTAGGGTCCGTACTTTTGCTAGTGCAATCTCTCAACAATGCTAATATAATTGGATCACATAACCATCCCACAACGTGCGATGAAGAATCACTCCAAAGTTCCTATCTAGCGGAGAACATAAGAAGGAATTGTTTGTAGCTATTCTTTCCGATCAATCTATCCAAGAGTTTGTACTAAAATAACACCAAGTTATTCTTTCCGATCGATCTATCAAGAGTTCGTACTAAAATAACACAAGTTATTCTTTCTAACCGATATATCAAGAGTTCGTACTAAAATAACACCAAAACAAATTCAGATTCATAATACTCAATCCAATACAAAGAACCTCAAAGAGTGCCCCAAGATTTCTATCGGAGAAACAAAGACAAGAACGTGCATCAACCCCTATGCATAGATTACCCCAATGTCACCGCATGAATCCGCAAGTTGAGTGCCAAAACACACATCAAGTGAATCAATATGATACCCCATTGTTACCACGTGAATTCATAGCAAGACATGCATCAAGTGTTCTCAAATCCATAAAAGTATTCAATCCAACGAAATCTCAAAGAGAAAACTCAATTCATCACAACAAGATAGAGAAGGGAAAACACCATATGATCCCACTATATTAACAAAGCCCGCGCTACATCAAGATTGTGCATATCAAGAACACAAGAGAGAGAGAGAGAGAGAGAGAGAGAGAGAGAGAGAGATTAAACACATAGCTACTAGTACAAACCCTCAGTCCCGAGGGTGGACTACTCCCTCCTCATCACGGTGGCCGTCTGGATGATGAAGATGGCCACTGGTGATGGTTTCCCCCTTCGGCGGAGTGCCGGAAAAGGGCTCTAGATTGGATCTCGTGGATACAGAGAGAGAGATTTTGTCCACTCCCCTAGGGTTTTTGGAATATTTTGGTATTTATAGAGCGAAGAGGCAGTGCGGGAGGCCATCGAGGTGGGCACAACCTACCTGGGTGCGCCTGGGCCCCCAGGCACGCCCTGGTGGGTTGTGCCCCCCTCAGGGCACCCTCCAGGTGCTTCTCTGGCCCACTTGATGTCTTCTGGTCCATAAAAATTCCACAAAAAGTTTTGCGGTGTTTGGACTCCGTTTGATATTGATTTCATGCGATGTAAAAAACAAGCAAAAAACAGCAACTCGCACTGGACACTGGGTCAATAGGTTAGTTCCAAAAAATGATATAAAGTTGCTATAGAATGATTGTAAAACATCCAAGAATGATAATATAACGACATGAATACTTCATAAATTATAGATATGTTGGAGACGTATCACCTCCTCCTCAGATGCGCTCCCCTCGGAGGCGCCCCCATCCCCGCCCTGCCCATTGTTGGAGCGGGGCAGAGGGGGGGTGGGGGCACCCCGAGTAGGCCCTCATGAGCTGGAGACTCAAGATCGAAGGTGACACACTTGTACTTGGTGCCAAAGTAGAAGACCAAGGACAGTCCGTCAATCTCGTCCGGAGCGGGGCAGAGGATCTCGATGTGAGTAGGGCCCTCACCCTTGAATGACGCTAGGTAACCCTACCGAAAAACAAAATCATAAACCAAAACTAAAATGGTCATAAGCTTCTCTAGAATAGAATGAATTTGAGGGTAACCAGCTACCCTACCTAAATTCAGAAAATAAAATAAAAGACAAGATACATAATACCCATAGTATCAATATTTTTTGTACATATAAGACTGAAATACTTGCAACCTGTTATAGCTGCATAATTTACCTTTTTGCTGGAAATTGTCAATCTATTCATCTTCAATCATGGTAGTACAAACAACATAATAAATAATGAAAATTTATATCCAGATCCATAGACCACCTAGCAACGACTATAAGCACCGAAGTGAGCCAAGGGCACGCCGCCTTCATCGCCCCTCCCACGCCGAAGCCGGGCACAACTTGTTGCAGTAGAAAGTCGGAAAGTCGTCATGCTAAGGCCCCATAGGATCAACGCATCAGAGCAGCAACCGCCGCCGATGAAGAGACATTTAGATTGGAAGGATCCAACCTGAGGAAACATGAATAAAGACGAACAAATACCGCATCTGAGTGGATCCACCAAAGACAACCACCGATAGAATCCCACGAGATCTGCCGGAGACACACCTCCACACGCCCTCCGACAATGCTAGACACACCATCGGGACAGGGGCTAGATGATGCTAGACACACCATCTTAAGGAACCCACCGCCGTCTCGTCTTCTTGAGCAGGACAAAAATCCTAACAGAACTTGAGGAACGCCTGAAAATGGAGCCCTGCCGCCAGCAAGGGCTGGGATCCAGTGCGCACCCATGGCCCTAACGCCATAGGAGACGTGGAGATCGACAGCACCGCCGACGGGAGTAGAAACCCTAACCGTATTTTCTTGGAGGAGAGACAAAGGGAGGGCAATAATGATTCCCTATAGCTGCATAATTTCAAAACACATGAAATATTATATGATGCTACTCCAGGTGTTTACATGAAAAGAACCTGAATTTACACAAGCTTGATTACTATAGGTTTGCCCTCTCGAGCTTGCCATCACCCCGTCTTTGTAAACGTGGTTGTAGGAGCACCGGTCTTTGTCGTAGAACCTGACGTAGATCTGCTTAAACATGATCCAGCGCCCTTTGGACGTGCCATTCCGGGTACACGCACCGCGGCGTCACCGTCAGCCACACCCTAGGCGCGCCGCGGTAGTACCGGCTGTAGCTGGATAGACGCCTGGCCAGCTCATCGTAGAGGTCCGGCGAGCCCTAGTCAATGTCTTCGAGCACGGCGTTGCTAAATGGGCGGAACACACCGCGGTGGGCGCTGCCCAGGTGCACGTTTCATTGGTTATCGACCACGCCGGCCGCGGACTGCAAGGTGGGCATGGAGTACTGGTTGTTGCTGTCACTGATGGAGAGGAGGACGACGATGCCCTTGCTACCGCAGTGCTTGATGTTGGCGCCGCTGCCGTAGCGTGGGTGGCCCGAGAGGTTGCCCCAGTACGTACCATGGCCGAAGACCATGTAGAAGGAGATGATGACGGTGTTGTAGATGCCGATGTCACAGGCCTACCGGAGGGATCCGTCGTCCTTGTTCCGGCCGCAGAAGACTGTCATGCCATGGTCACCGGCGGTTGCCGTTGCAGTGAGGAAGGAGAGCCGCATGAACATGCACATGCACATGAACGAATACCAACTTAACATGATTACTTATAACAAGACTTCTCCTATGTCCTCAAGAACAAATGGACTACTCACAAATTATATTCATGTTCATGAACAGAGGAGATTAGTATATGACTAACAACATGAACATATGATCTTCCACGAAATAAACCAACTAGCATCAACTAGAAGATGTAATCAACACTACTAGCAACCCACAGGTATCAATCTGAGATTTTGGACAAAGATTGAATACAAGAGATGAACTAGGGTTTGGATATGAGATGGTGCTGGTGAAGATATTGATGGATATGAGTCCTCCCACAATGAGAGGAACGCTGGTGATGACAAAGGCTTCGATTTCCCCCTCCTGGTGGGAAGTATCCCCGGTGGAATCGCTCTATCGGAGAGCAAAAGTGCTACTACCCAGGTTCTACCTCGAAACAGCGCGCTTCGTCCTGAAAGTCTTCTCCCTAAATTTTCTACAGAAACAGGCCTCATATAGCAGAAGATGGGCACTGGAGGGTATCTGTGGGCCCCACAACACACTATGGTACCCCTGCCTTGTGGGCCCATGGTGACTCTTCTCGGGTACTTCTTCCTTCCAGTATTTTTTATACATTTCAAAATGATTATCCATAAAATTCCAGGTCATTTGGAGCTCCTCAGAATAGCTATCTCTATTATAGATTTTTAGGTCTAGAATTCCAGTTGCCGACAATTCCAAGATACGTCCATTTTGCATCATGCTTATAAATTGATATTTACTGCATTATGGGTTGTTCATACATGTTTTTTCACAATACTTATGCCTTTTCCCTCTTATTTTGCAAGGTTTACATGCAGAAGGGGGAATGCCGGCAGCTGGAATTCTGGGCTGGAAAAGGAGCAAACTCTGGAAACCTATTCTGCACAACTCCAAAAGCCCCGAAACTTCATAGAACATTTTTTCGGAAAATATTAAAATATCTGGCGAAAGAAATCCACGAGAGAGGCCACTTGCTGGCCTCGAGGGTGGGGGGGCACGCCCTCCTTCCCAGGGCGCGCCCCCTGCCTCGAGGGCCAGCCGGTGGGCCCCCGGTGCCCATCTTCTCCTATATGAAGTGTTTTGACCTGGAAAACATCAGAATGAGGCTTTCGGGACCAGACGCCGCCGTCTCGAGGCGGAAACCAATCTAGGGCTCCGGCAGAGCTGTTCTGCCGGGGATAATTCCCTCCGGGAGGGGGAAATCATCACCGCCGTCATCACCAACAACTCTCCCATCTTGGGGAGGGCTATCTTCATCAACATCTTCACGAGCACCATCTCCTCTCAAACCCTACTTCATCTCTTGTATCCAATCTTTTTATCCAAACCTCAGATTGGTACTTGTGGGTTGCTAGTAGTGTTGATTACTCCTTGTAGTTGATGCTAGTTGGTTTATTTGGTGGAAGATCATATGTTCAGATCCATTATGCATATTAATACCCCTCTGATCATGAACAATATTATGTCTTGTGAGTAGTTACTTTTGTTCCTGAGGACATGGGAGAAGTCTTGCTATTAGTAGTCATGTGAATTTGGTCTTCGTTCGATATTTTGATGAGATGTATGTTGTCTCTCCTCTAGTGGTGTCATGTGAACGTCGACTACATGACACTTCATCATTATTTGGGCCTAGAGGAAGGCATTGGGAAGTAATAAGTAGATGACGGGTTGCTAGAGTGACAGAAGCTTAAACCCTAGTTTATGCGTTGCTTCGTAAGGGGCTGATTTGGATCCATATGTTTCAGGCTATGGTTAGGTTTACCTTAATACTTCTTTTGTAGTTGCGGATGCTTGCATTAGAGGTTAATCATAAGTGGGAGGCTTGTCCAAGAAAGGGCAGCATCCAAGCGCCGGTCCACCCACATACCAAATTATCAAAGTACCGAACGCGAACCAGACGATCGTGATGAAAACTAGCTCGATGATAATTCCCATATGTCCTCGGGAGCGCTTTACCTTGCATAAGAGTTTGTCCAGGCTTATTCTTTGCTACACAAAGGATTGGGCCACCTTGCTGCACCTATTTACCTTTACCATTTTTTTACTTGCTACCAATTATCTTATCACAAAACTATCTGTTACCTATAATTTCTATGCTTGCAGAAAATACCTTACTAAAAACTGCCTATCATTTCCTTCTGCTCCTCGTTGGGTTCGACACTCTTACTTATCGAAAGGACTAAAATAGATCCCCTACACTTGTGGGTCATCAAGACTCTTTTCTGGCGCCATTGCTCGGGAGTGAAGCGCCTTTGGTAAGTGGATTTTGGTAAGGAAAAATTTATATAGTGTGCTGAAATTTATTGTTACTTGTTACTATGGCTCAAAATCCTTTGAGGGGCTTTTTCGGGGTATCTTCACCCCGAGCAGAAGAGCAAGGAGTTGCTCCTCAACCTACTGCACCTATTGAAAATGTTTTCTTTCAGATTCCTTCGGGTATGATAGAGAAACTGCTTGAAAATCCTTATACAGGAGACGGAACACTTCACCCCGACTTACACCTAATCTATGTGGATGAAGTTTGTGGATTGTTTAAGCTTGCACGTATGCCCGAGGATGTTATAAAGAAGAAGGTATTCCCTTTATCTTTGAAGGGAGATGCATTGACATGGTTTAGGCTATGCGATGATATGGGATCATGGAACTATAATCGTCTGAAGTTGGAATTTCATCAGAAGTTCTACCCTATGCACCAGGTTCATCATGATCGTAATTATATTTATAATTTCTGGCCTCGCGAAGGAGAAAGCATCGCTTGATGGGCCTCGAATCCCTCGTTGGTTACCCCAAGTGGAAGGTGTAAGAAGCAGTAAGTAGAAGTGTTTTCCCCTAGCAAAGATGCCAAGGATCGATTCCCCAGAGACTCCTAGGTTCAACAAGTAGGTGTCAATTGCTACGGCGTCAGATTAGTAGCAACCAACGTGGACCTGCACACAGATACAAATAACTTTGCTCCCAACGAGTACAGAGAGGTTGTCAATCTCTGCGGCCTTGTAGTTCACAAAGGGTTAAAAGCAATGATAGTAGTGATAGATAGTTTTTGCAATAGTAAATAATAACGGGAAATAAATAGTGGATGTGATCAATGATGGTAATATGGACCGGAGTCTCATGATGTTCACTAGTGATGTCTCTCTCCCAAAAGACGATAAAACAGCTATGTGAGGTAAACAAATTACAGCTGGGCAATTGACAGGACCACGAACGCAAACCAATGCTGACTACATTGCAAGAAAGGTTGAGGTTCAAAGCATGGGCGGTACGCCAAAGTAAGTAGACCGAAATCCATCAATATCTACTACTAATCATCCACCTTGAGATATCTATCCAGAACATCTCGCTGGTATTAAGTTGCGAGTCCCACCCATAGTGTAAACTCAATGCAACAGACAACTGCATTAAAAGAACTTTGCGTAAAGTAAACAATCCTTGCACCCGCGGGCACAAGCACCGTTGTTTTCCCCCTTGTGGCAACATCACATCCCCTAGACTCATGTTTCTGTCACTCAAGCTAGTCATCGAGGGGCATGAACCCACAATCGAGCATAACGTTCCCTCTTGGAGTCACTACCTACTACTCGGCCAAAGCAATAAGTAACAACGGAGAACATGCAAGAATTACTTATGAACTAAAATATAAAAGAAGTGAATCAAATATATTACTCAAGATCAATCTGAACATAATCTCATAATCCATCGGATCCCAGCAAACTCAACATAGCAACAACATAAGGATTACATAGGTGCCTTGATCATGTAGGGCAGCTCACGAGGACTAATTAGTGAAGCACAAGAACGGGAGGAGAACATCACATAGCTACTGGTCATGGACTCATGGTCCAAGGGAGACTACTCACGAGTCATCCGGGAGGCGTCCATGGTGGTGGAGAAGCTCCCGGTGGTGATCCTCCCCTCCGGCAGGGTGCCGGGAAGAGTTCTCCTGGTGCTCCCGATCTTGGAAGCGGCGGCGGCGGCGGAACAGAGATGGGATCGTGAAAAGAGTTCCTTTTCTGAGGGTTTCGGAGGTCCCTCTAAATATATGCCAAAGGGGGGCACCGGACGGGCTTCGGGGGGCCCAGGCGCCCCCCCGGCGCGACCCAGGGGGGCGCACCGCCAGGGCGCCTGCAGCCCTGGTGGCCCCCCCCCCAGGCTGCCCTTCAGACGCAGTGTTGTTTCCGGATCGCTGATTTTTTATATTTTTTTCTGGATTTTTCTGGGCAGTTCTCGAAACGTGAAAACCTGAAATACAAAAACAGCCGAAAACAGAAACTGGCACTGGGGTGCACTGGATTAGTAAGTTAGTCCAAATATGATCAAAAGTGTATGGAAGTGTATGAATATCATAGCAATATCACCCAAAAGTGGCATGGAGCAAGCAGAAATTATAGATACGTTTTGGACGTATCAACATCCCCAAGCTTAATTCCTGCTCGTCCTCGAGTAGGTAAATGATAACAAGAATAATTTCTGTGGTGACATGCTTTTAACCATATGGGACTTTTTCATAGTCATATGACAAAAGCTTATTGAGACAATGATTCTAAAGTAATTAGGTTGCCTCAAGAGAAAATCACAGATGACTGAAAGTTTTACAATATGAAACTGAAACATCAAATAGATTTGCAATGAATATGATGTGCAAATATGATAAAGTGATATCTAGCTTGCCCCCTTTAGTGATGCAAAACATAAATGCAGGGGCACCTTCAAGGTTTAAGTGATGACTAGATACAATCATTTCAGAATAAACGATATCACAATCATGCAAAAGACAATGCTACTTTGGGACAATGCACATTACACTCAGAATGACAATCATGCTCTCAGTAGTTGGTGCTTCGACATAAAGGTAAAATAAAGGTTAAGTGCTAAAGCTTTTTATTTTGAAAACATGGAAGCAATTGTGTCAACGGTAGTAGTACTTCATATGTGTCATGCATAAAACATCCTATAAGTTGCAAGCCTCATGCATTGAATACTAATAGTGCTCGCTCCTTGTCCTAATTAGCTCGGATTCCCATGGGTTATCATTGCATTACATATGTTTTAACCAAGTGTCACAAAGGGGTACCTCTATGCCACCTGTACAAAGGTCCAAGGAGATAGATCGCATTTGATTTCTCGTTTTTGATAGATCTCAACTTGAGGACATCCATACCGGGACAACATAGAAAATAGATGATGGACTCCTCTTTAATGCATAAGCATATTCTCATGAGAGATTGAGGATTAAGGTCCAAGCTAAAACTTCCACCATGATGCATGGCTTTGGTTGGCGGCCCAATGTTCTTCTCTAACAATATGCATAGTCATTCAACCCACGGTAAATCACCCTTACTTCAGACAAGACGAACATGCATAGCAACTCACATGATATTCAACAAAAGTGTGACAGTTGATGGCGTCCCCAGAAACATGGTTACCGCTCAGCAAGCAACTTATAAGAAATAAGATACATAAGCAACATATTCTTTACCACAATAGTTTTTAGGCTACTTTCCCATGAGCTATGTATTGCATAGTTAGTTTGCTTAGTGCAGGTGGAGGTTAGCAAAATACTGGGAGCGACCAACTAAGAGAGCAATGACAGTCATAATCATGCAGAGCGACAAAGCAATATTGAATCAGGCATGGTAGTTATACCGCTACTTAGAAACAAAAGATCCTCAAGGCTTGACAAACTTTCTTTACAGTCTTGAATATGCGTGAGCATACGCCAAGTCAATCAAAATAAATTCTCGAAGGAAGACATTACTAAACCATACCACATCATAGGCAAACAAACCAAGTTGGTACTCCAATAACACATTGGGAACCCCCCAGCTATTTGAGATTAACCAAAAGAAAACCTGAACTACTAAGCACCATCATGAAAGTAGCATCTTTATCATAGACACATTAACCCATGCAACAGAAGCAAACTCTCTTAATAAGGTGAGCATGGTAATTAAAGAGAGTTCAAGCAACCAACTAAACAAAAGCTCTTGAAAAGATAAGCATGAATACTAAGAGCAGAGCACGATAGTAGCTATTAAAAGACAAAGAACACACACATCATAGATAGACATGAAAATTCTATTTAATGTTCTAGGTAGAGGTGGAGCGTGTTTCTCTCCCACATAAAGGAATGCTGGGTTCCGAATCGTTATGAAAAACTAAAAAGAAAACTAAAAGCAAGACGCTCCAAGCATAGCACATAACACATGAAGTGATAAAAATATAGCGAAACGAAAGACGAATTGATAGTGTTGATGGAGAAGGGGATGCACGGGGGCATCCCCAAGCTTAGACGCTTGAGTCTCCTTGAATATTTCTTGGGGGTGCACGGGGGCATCCCCAAGCTTGAGCGTTTGACACTCCTGAATCTTTTTATCATCTTCCCTCGCACACTTGAAAACTCCCTTCATACATAACTCATCATAATCTGATTAGCGAGGTTAGTACCCTTAATAAAATAATTATACCTTGCTGGAAATAAGGATATTCTTGAAGTTCTACTGTTTCTCAAGATTGCCAAAAGGTTTTTGCAAAGAAAAAGCAAGTTCTTAATTTGCAAAGTGAAGGTAAGGCAAAACAGGACAGAATCTGTGAAAAACAGAACAACAGGCAGTAATTGATCTGTTCGGGATACTTCTGCAACTGAAATAAAAAAACTCAGAATTGACGCACGAAAGAAAATTATATAGGGAACGCTGTCGAAAAAATTCAGACCAAAAAGATGATCTGGTGATTTTATACGAATTTTTCTCTCCAAGGACATAATCTGTTTCCTGGACAGCACCTCACAACTTTTGAACTTTCTAGCAATCGGAGGCTATACTTGGCACAAATATGAAAAGCAAAGATACAATGATGATGCTACAGCAGTAAACAACATCAAGACACAACAAAAGCAAAAAAATTATTCATGTGGGCTGCCTCCCAAAAGCGCTTTCTTTTATGCCTTTAAGCTAGGCATAATGCATAGATCAAGTTGTATCAATTGAACCATCATCAAGATCATCAAAAAACTCTTCAATAATACAACTAGTCTTAAGAGGTCTCTCAAATAAGGGCCTCATAGAGATACTTCTAGGTAGAAGACCAAAAGGATAAAAGTCAAGGGAAGATTCATTTATAAATTCATCAAAGATAGGTGTTTCTTCCAAAGTCTTTACGGTTTCAACCCCTTTGGCAATAGGTGGATTACTTTTAGAACGGGGAGCCTTTGGAACGTGAACGAACTTAGGCTCCATCTTTGCCGGAGTTTCTACCTTTTTGGTTTTGATCGAGGAAAAAGTAGTTCCTAAGGTATCAAATATTTCCTCAATCTTTTCCATCCTAGAAAAGTCAGAATCATGGAATTTGACGGTCTCCAAAATTTTGAAAATTTTATGCATGGAGCTATCAAGTCTATTCAAATTCCCTTGGATCTTACGATCCAACTCATTCATCTTATTAATGCTTGGCATCTCTAGCTCTATCCTTTCAAGTTTTTTCATAATGTGAGCTAGGGTGATGTCCTCTTGAATGCTAACGACAGGTGGACTCCCAACAAGATTTTCAATAATACTAAGAGACTCCCAAACTGGGGCCTCCAGGAAATTCCCATTGATAGCAATATCTAGAATAAACCTATTCCAAGAAGTAATTCCAACATAAAAATTTCTAAGTAAGATAGTAGTAGGTTGCTTCTTGGTGGCTCTTTTTTGTGAATCATTAATTCTATACCAAGCATCTTTCAAACTTTCCCCACCTCTTTGTTTAAAGGTGAGAACTTCTGCCTCATCAAAGACAAAAGGACCCGACATAATGACAACTTAAGGAACAAGATAACTATTTTTGTGATTTTCGATAAAAGGAACTAAAGCAAAAATGAAAAGTAAACTAACAAGACTAAAAAGCAAAGGTAAAAGATAGCATGCAACTCCCCTATCCTGAAGAGTGGAGTCCACGGCAACGGCGCCAGAAAATACTCCTTGATGGGCCTCGAACCCCTCGTTGGTTACCCCAAGTGGAAGGTGTAAGATGCAGTAAGTAGAAGTGTTTTCCCCTAGCAAAGATGCCAAGGATCGATTCCCTAGAGATTCCTAGGTTCAACAAGTAGGTGTCAATTGCTACGGCGCCAGATTAGTAGCAACCAACGTGGACCTGCACACAGATACAAATAACTTTGCTCCCAACGAGTACAGAGAGGTTGTCAATCTCTCCGGCCTTGTAGTTCACAAAGGGTTAAAAGCAATGATAGTAGTGATAGATAGTTTTTGCAATAGTAAATAATAACGGGAAATAAATAGTGGATGTGATCAATGATGGTAATATGGACCGGAGTCTCATGATGTTCACTAGTTATGTCTCTCTCTCCCAAAAGACGATAAAACAGCTATGTGAGGTAAACAAATTATAGCTGGGCAATTGACAGGACCACGAACGCAAACCAATGCTGACTACATTGCAAGAAAGGTTGAGGTTCAAAGCATGGGCGGTACGCCAAAGTAAGTAGACCGAAATCCATCAATATCTACTACTAATCATCCACCTTGAGATATCTATCCAGAACATCTCGCTGGTATTAAGTTGCGAGTCCCACCCATAGTGTAAACTCAATGCAACAGACAACTGCATTAAAAGAACTTTGCGTAAAGTAAACAATCCTTGCACCCACGGGCACATGCACCGTTGCTTTCCCCCTTGTGGCAACAGCAAATCCCCTAGACTCATGTTTCTGTCACTCAAGCTAGTCATCGAGGAGCATGAACCCACAATCGAGCATAACGTTCCCTCTTGGAGTCACTACCTACTACTCGGCCAAAGCAATAAGTAACAACGGAGAACATGCAAGAATTACTTATGAACTAAAATATAAAAGAGGTGAATCAAATATATTACTCAAGATCAATCTGAACATAATCTCATAATCCATCGGATCCCAGCAAACTCAACATAGCAACAACATAAGGATTACATAGGTGCCTCGATCATGTAGGGCAGCTCACGAGGACTAATTAGTGAAGCACAAGAACGGGAGGAGAACATCACATAGCTACTGGTCATGGACTCATGGTCCAAGGGAGACTACTCACGAGTCATCCGGGAGGCGTCCATGGTGATGGAGAAGCTCCCGGTGGTGATCCTCCCCTCCGGCAGGGTGCCGGGAAGAGTTCTCCTGGTGCTCCCGATCTTGGAAGCGGTGGCGGCGGCGGAACAGAGATGGGATCGCGAAAAGAGTTCCTTTTCTGAGGGTTTCGGAGGTCCCTCTAAATATATACTAAAGGGGGGCACCGGACGGGCTTCGGGGGGCCCAGGCGCCCCCCCCGGCGCGGCCCAGGGGGGGCGCGCCGCCAGGGCGCCTGGAGCCCTGGTGGCCCCCCAGGCTGCCCTTCAGACGCAGTGTTGTTTCCAGATCGCTGATTTTTTATATATTTTTTCTGGATTTTTCTGGGCAGTTCTCGAAACGTGAAAACCTGAAATACAAAAACAGCCGAAAACAGAAACTGGCACTGGGGTGCACTGGATTAGTAAGTTAGTCCAAATATGATCAAAAGTGTATGGAAGTGTATGAATATCATAGCAATATCACCCAAAAGTGGCATGGAGCAAGCAGAAATTATAGATACGTTTTGGACGTATCATCGCTCAAGCTTGGGGGAGGCTTAAGTCAATGTTATATTCATGCCCCAACCATGAGCTCTCAAGAAAGATGATCATCCAAATTTTTTATGCTCGGCTTTCTCTCAATAATCGCACCATGCTCGACAATTCTTGTCATGGCTCTTTTATGATGAAGACTATTGACTTCAAATGGGATTTATTGGAAAGAATTAAACGCAACTCCGAAGATTGGGACCTTGACGAAGGTAAGGAGTCAGGTATGACCCCTAAGTTTGATTGTGTTAAAGCTTTTATGGATACCGATGTTTTCCGTGAGTTTAGCACTAAATATGGACTTGACTCTGAGATAGTAGCCTCTTTCTGTGAATCTTTTGCTACTCATGTTGATCTCCCCAAGGAGAAGTGGTTTAAATACCATCCCCCTATTTAAGTAAAAGTAGTTGAACCTATTAAAGTTGAAGAAAAAACTATAACTTATAATGTTGATCTTGTTATTCCTACCGCTTATATCGAGAAACCACCTTTTCCTGTTAGGATAAAGGATCATGCTATAGCTTCAACTGTAGTTCGTAAGAGTAATACTAGAACACCTACACCCTCTGAGAAAATTAAAGTTGAACCTAGTGTTGCCATGGTTAAAGATCTCTTGGTAGAAGATTTAGATGGACATGTTATTTATCTCCAAGAAGAGTCTACTAGGATAGCCAAACCCAATGCTAGGAATAAACATAAACCTATCATAGGCTTGCCCGTTATCTCTGTTAAGATAGGAGATCATTGCTATCATGGTTTATGCGACGTAGGTGCTAGTGCGAGCATTATCCCTTTTGATTTGTATAACGAAATTATGCATGATATTGCACTTGTTGAGTTAGAAGGGATTGATGTCACTATTAAGCTTGCTAATAGAGATACTATTTCACCAGTTGGGATCGTTAGAGATATTGAAGTCTTGTGTGGGAAGGTTAAATAACCTGCTGATTTTCTTGTTCTTAGTTCCCCACAAGACGCTTTCTGTCCCATTATGTTTGGTAGACCCTTCTTGAATACTGTTAATGCCAAGATAGACTGTGTGAAAGATATTGTCACTGTCGGATTAGGGGACACGTCTCATGATTTTAACTTTGCTAAATTCCATAGACAACCCATTGAAAAGGCACCACCCAGTAAGGATGAACTTATTGGTCTCGCTTCTATTGTCGTGCCACCAAATGATCCTTTAGAACAATACTTGATAGACCATGAAAATGATATGGAAATGAATGAGAGAAGGGAGATAGATGAAATATTCCTTAAACAAGGACCCGTATTGAAAAATAACTTGCCTGTTGAAATCCTAGGGGATCCTCCTCCACCCAACGGTGATCCCGTGTTTGAACTTAAACCTTTACCTGATGATCTTAAGTATGTTTATCTTGATGAAAAGAAGATATATCATGTTATTATTAGTGCTAACCTTTCAGAGCACGAAGAAGAAAGATTATTGAAAACTCTGAAGAAGCACCGAGCTGCTATTGGATATACTCTGGATGATCTTAAGGGCATAAGTCCCACTATATGTCAACACAAGATAAAATTGGAAGAAAGTGCTTAACTAGTTACTGATCATCAATGACGGTTAAATCCTAAGATGAAAGAAGTGGTAAGGAAGGAAATTCTAAAGCTTCTAGAGGCAGGTATTATATATCCCATTGCTGATAGCCAGTGGGTAAGTCCTGTCACTGTAGTCCCTAATGATAAAGATGAATTGATCCCGCAAAGAATAGTTACGGGTTATAGGATGGTAATTGATTTCCGTAAGTTAAATAGTGACGCCCCCGATTTGACCGTACACTAATCATGCACGCAAATGTGTACGACCAAGATCAAGGACTCACTGGAAGATATCACAGTACAACTCTAGACACAAATTAAAATAATACAAGCTTTATATTACAAGCCAGGGGCCTCGAGGGCTCGAATACATAAGCTCGAATACACAAGAGTCAGCGGAAGCAACAATATCTGAGTACAGACATAAGTTAAACAAGTTTGCCTTAAGAAGGCTAGCACAAAAGCATCAATGATCGAAAAGGCAAGGCCTCCTGCCTGGGACCTCTTATCTACTCCTGGTCGTCAGCTGTCTCCACATAGTAGTAGGCTCCGTCGGGGTAGTAGCAGTCGTCAAGTGTGGCGTCTGGCTCCTGGACTCCACCATCTGGTTGCATCAACCAGCAAGAAGAAAGAAGGGGAAAAAGGGGGAGCAAAGCAACCGTGAGTACTCATCCAAAGTACTCGCAAGCAAGGATCTACACTACATATGCATTGGTATCAATGAAAAGGGTAGTATCTGTAGACTAAGCTGCAGAATGCCAGAATAAGAGGGAAAGAAGCTAGTCCTATCGAAGACTAGCATCTTCTGGAAACCACCGTCTTGCAGCAAGAGGGGGCGGAAGAGTAGTATAACATAAGTCATATTTATGTTGTTGTTCCAATGCTCCGGGATCCTTTCTCGACTCCCGAAGCAACATATCCAAACAATGCCTCAGCATCCAGTTCTAGTTGTAGCGATCGGGATACAACTCCAAGTGTCCGTTACCGTAGGACAGGCTATCGATAGATGTTTTCTTCCCTGCACGGGTGCACCAACTTACCCAACACGCTTGCTTAACTCCGTCCGGACACACCATCAGGTCATGCCCACCCTCGGCCAAACAATACGCGGCAACCCGACCTAGGCTTAATAGAGAGGTCATGCACGCCGGACTAAACCCTATGCCCCCAGGGGTCATGGGCCAATCGCCCCGGGAACTCCTGCACGTTGCGTACGCGACCGGTGAGCAGACCTAGCAACCACCTTTAAAAAGGTACGAGCCTAACCAGTCCAACCTGGCGCGCGCCACTCAGTCGCAATGACGTCAGTTAAGCTTCGGCTGATGCATACGACGCAGAATGCCCATACTATGCCCACGTGATGGTTAGTGCTATTAGGCCAGAGGCCCCTCAGATCAAATATCCAAATCATTTAGTGTCTTGGGAACGCGCGGTAACGAGCAGAGACTCACGATAATGTGACCCCATCGCCCCGTATCGAGAACTTGCGGTAAGGGCGAGTGCCCGGCCATGCCTCGTATTTAACTCGTGGGCACCTTCCAGGTCAACCCGACTACACATCACTCGCAATTAGGCTCGCGCGGGTACCCCTCAGGGTCGACCCGTCTTTAGTAACCAGGTTCAGTGTAAGTCATAAAAACCATAGTAACTGTGTGTCTGACACCAAAGGAAAACCTGAGGAAATCACCCTCGATGGAATTCCACCTGATGTTTATCGTCAAGGTGAACGAAAGAGGAGTCACCCTCGAGGTCCACTCTTGAGGAGTTGCATGACGGTGTCGTTATCGGGAGTGTTGAAAGAGGAATCACCCTCGATGACCACAACCGATGAACTAAACTACAAGGTTAACATCAGAAGTGCTGATGAGGTCTCACCCTCGGCACTCGATAGTAACCCAGTAGTGTCGAGCAACTAAGGGGAAAGTGATGTGCGGTGCCGGGTCCTGGTCTTCGATCCCGTTGATCGGGTCTTCTGATAATCCAGCGGGGCAGTCGGGACAAGGTAGGGGGTCACTGGTGGGTCTCTAACCAGCCTATACTAAGCAGTTTAGTATAAACATGTAAGGTATGAAAGCTGTAACAACAACAGGCTATGCATCAGAATAGGATCATACAGAAAAGCAGAGCAGTTCTAATGCAAGTATAAGAGAGAAGAGAATGGGCGATATCGGAATGATCAAAGGGGGTTGGCTTGCCCGGTTGCTCTGGCAAGGAGGGGTCGTCAACACCGTAGTCGATCACCGGGGCATCATCTGTCTCGGGGTCTACCGGAGAGAAGAGGGGGAAGAAACAGTAAATATAAAGCAAACAGTTGCAACAGAGAAGCACGACACGTCAGCACTCAGTGCTAGGGTGCTCTAACGCGGTGGTACACGGTACCGGTGAAGGGGGATAACAATCGGGAAAGTATCCCCCGCGTTTCGTGTTTTTGGTTAGATGAAACGGAGGGGGAAAGTTGTAGGTTCACTATGCTAGGGACTATTGGCGGTTGAACGGACCGCGTACTCGGATTCGTCTCGTCGTTCTGAGCGATTTTCATATATAAAACATTTTCATCCGAGTTACAGATTATTTTATATTATTTTCTAAAGTTTAAAAGATTTTCTAAATTTATTTAATTAATTAAGTCTAACATTATACAGAATAGTAAAAGGTGATGTCAGCATGACATCACCATGCCGTCAGCAGTCAAACCCAGTTGACTAGAGTCAACCTGGCATGTGGGGCCGTGCTGTCATAGACTAGTTTAGTTAACCAGGATTAATTAGACTAGTGTGTAATTAGGTTAATTAAACATAATTAATTAGGGCTAATTATCAAGATTAATTAAGTTAATTATTAATTCATTAATTAACTTTTTATTTATAATAAATTTTTTAAACTTCTTTTTTTAAAGGGCTGGGCCCAAAATGTCATAGGCCAGGGAGGCCTAAACGGGCGACGGGCGCGGGCTAAAGGGGCGGGCACAGGTGCGAGCGCCCGTCGGGGGCCGAAGGCACGGGGCGAGGCCGTCGGGCGCCGGATCGGGGCACCGGCCGGCCGGGGCCGCGGCGGCGAGCCATGCCGAGCAGCAGCAGCTGCGTCAACGGGGGTGAGGGTGGCCAGAAGCAGCGCGTAGGCGGGTGGCGGAGCTAGGTGCGGCGGGGCAGCAGCGCTAGGCGCAGTGGGCGCGAGGCCATCGCGGGCAGGTAGCGCGCCCGGCCACGGGTGGCGGTGGCGCGGCCGGTGTGCGCCCTGGTGCGCGCGGGCGCGGTGGTACACGGGG
>LR738710.1:253687153-253857413 GCA_902687465.1 Secale cereale
CAGGGGTGACCAGAGCGGCTCGGCGCGCGCGCCAGTGGGGCGAGGCAGGGGCCGGCGGCAGCTGGTGCGGGGCGGCTGCCGGGTCCTGGGAGCGGCGGTGGGAGGAACCACAGAGGCGGCACTGGGCGGTGGCTGGCCGCGGCGCAGGCCCGAGCAGCGGCAGGGCGTGGAAGGGGACGTGGCCGGCGTGGCACCGGCGAGCGCAGCCAGACGGCGGCGTCGGCCTCGAGCAGGGACAGTGGCTACGGCCCACGGGGCAACGAGAAGAGAGGGGAAATGTGCGAGGCTCACAGTGAAGTTGTCGGTCGACTCAGCGTGCTCGGGGAAGCTTGGGTGATGAAGAATCGACGGCGTGCTCTTGGGTGCCCGAGGAAGAAGAAGAGATTGCTGCGGCCTATGCAGAGGCGGGGAGCTCCGATGTGTCGATGCAGGTGACGAAGCAGTCGATGGCGATCCTCCTGGACACGATCCCGCACGCCGGTGACGATGGTGGCCGCGAGATCGACGAGGGCGCGATGACAAGGTCTCGGGTGCGAGCTCTATCACAGAGAGAGCAAGAGGGAAAGGGGATCTGGGGTTGTGCTAGGGGAAAGGGGTGGCCTAGGGTTCGGCAGGGGGTCGTGGTGGTCCTCCTTATCCTCTCTTCGGACCGTGGGATGGCTGCCACGGCGGCATCGCCGGCCAGGGAGGCGTGGATGGCCGCCACGGCCTCCCTTGTTTCCTGTACCGTGGGGAGGGAGAGGAGGTGAGGTGGGTTGGGCCGGCCAGGCCGATGGCCTGGTGGGCCGAGGCCCAGGGGTGGGGAGGAGGCCTACTTTTGATTCGTTTGCTTTTTTTTTCTTTTTCTTCAAAAAAACTTTTCTATTCTCCCTTTAGTTTCTTTTGTTTTAGTTATATAAAATGTAAAACTTACGTCTAAAATTAGTATAATAAATTAGGCCACTTCCAAAATAAGTTTAGTAGTTAAATAAATTATTTTAGCATTTTTATTAGTTTTGTAAAGCATTTCAATAAATTATTTAGCCACTCTTTTAATTAATTTAGGGCATTGAAACACTTTTCAAAAAGGTTGAGTCACCACCACAATTAGTTATGGAATATTTTCCACATGATGAACATTTTAGCCTTCACGTTTGAGAAGTTTTGAATTTTGACATTAAACTTTGATTTGAATTTGAATTGTGTTTGAATGCAAAAGAGTACTAGCAACAGTTAGAGTGATGACATGGCACCATCAGTAGGGGATTACTGTAGCATGATTCTCGGGGTGTTACAATAAACCTACTAAGAAAGATCATTACCCCTTGCCATTTATTGATCAAATGCTAGAAAGGTTATCCTAACATACTCATTTTTGCTTTCTAGATGGTTATTCTGGTTTCTCTCAAATACCTGTGTCAAAAGGGGATCAAGAAAAGACTACCTGCACTTGTCCTTTCGGCACCTTTGCTTATAGACGTATGCCTTTTGGTTTATGTAATGCACCTGCTACCTTTCAAAGATGCATGATGGCTATATTCTCTGACTTTTGTGAAAAGATTGTCGAGGTTTTCATGGATGATTTCTCCATTTACTGAACTTCTTTTGATGATTTCTTAAGCAACCTTGATCGAGTTTTGCAGAGATGCGAAGACACTAATCTTGTCTTGAGTTGGGAGAAGTGCCACTTTATGGTTAATGAGGGCATTGTCTTGAGACATAAAATTTCTGAAAGAGGTATTGAAGTTGACAAAGCTAAAGTTGATGCTATTGAAAAGATGCCATGCCCTAAGGATATCAAAGGTATATGAATTTTCCTTTGTCATGCCGGGTTTTATAGGAGGTTCATTAAGGACTTCTCCAAAATCTCCTCTTTTACAGAAAGATATTCCTTTTGTCTTTGATGATGATTGTCTAGAAGCATTTAAAATACTTAAGAAAGCATTGATCACTGCACCTATTGTCCAGCCTCCTGACTAGAATTTACCCTTTGAGATTATGTGCGATGCTAGTGATTATGCGGTAGGAGCTATTCTAGGGCAAAGAGTTGATAAGAAATTGAATGTTATCCAGTATGCTAGCAAAACTCTAGATAGTGCCCAAAGAAATTATGCTACCACTGAGAAAGAATTCTTAGCAGTTGTGTTTGCTTGTGATAAGTTTAGACCATACATTGTTGATTCTAAAGTAACTATTCACACTGATCATGCTGCTATAAAATACCTTATGAAAAAGAAAGATGCTAAACCTAGACTTATTAGATGGGTTCTCTTGCTGCAAGAATTTGACTTGCATATTATTGATAGAAAGGGAGCTGAGAACCCCGTAGCAGACAACTTGTCTAGGTTAGAGAATATACTTGATGACCCACAACCTATTGATGACAGCTTTCCTGATGAACAACTAGCCGTCATTAATACTTCTCGTACTGCTCCATGGTATGCTGATTATGCTAATTATATTGTTGCTAAGTTTATACCTCCTAGCTTCACATACCAGCAAAAGAAAAAGTTCTTCTATGATTTGAGACATTACTTTTGGGATGACCCACATCTTTATAAAGAAGGAGTAGATGGTATTATTAGACGTTGTGTACCTGAGCATGAACAGGAAGATATCTTACGCAAGTGCCACTCCGAAGCTTATGGGGGACACCATGCGGGAGACAGAACTGCACACAAGGTATTGCAATCCGGTTTTATTGGCCTACCCTCTTCAAGGATGCCCGTAAGTTTGTCTTATCATGTGATGAGTGTCAGAGAATAGGTAATGTTAGTAGACGTCAAGAAATGCCTATGAATTATTCACTTGTTATTGAACCATTTGATGTTTGGGGCTTTGATTATATGGGACCTTTTCCTGCCTCTAATGGGTACACACATATTTTAGTTGCTGTTGATTACGTTACTAAGTCAAGAGAAGCTATTCCAACTAGTAGTGCTGATCATAACACCTCTATTAAGATGCTTAAAGAAGTTATATTTCCGAGGTTTGGAGTCCCTAGATATCTAATGACTGATGGTGGTTCACACTTTATTCATGGTGCTTTCCATAAGATGCTTGCTAAGTATGATGTCAACCATAGAATTGCATCACCCTATCACCCTCAGACTAGTGGTCAAGTAGAATTAAGTAATAGGGAGTTGAAATTAATCTTGCAAAAGATAGTTAGTAGGTCTAGGAAGAATTGGTCAAAGAAACTAGATGATGCATTATGGGCCTATAGAACTGCATACAAAAATCCTATGGGTATGTCTCCATATAAGATGGTATATGGAAAAGCTTGTCACTTACCTCTTGAGCTAGAACATAAGGCATATTGGGCTATCAACGAGCTCAATTATAATTTCAAACTTGCCGGTGAAAAGAGGCTATTTGATATTAGCTGTCTCGATGAATGGAGAACCCAGGCCTATGAGAATGCCAAGTTATTCAAAGAAAAGGTTAAAAGATGGCATGACAAAAGGATACAAAAGCGTGAGTTTAACGTAGGTGATTATGTTTTGCTGTTCAACTCTCGTTTAAGATTTTTTGCAGGAAGACTTCTCTCCAAGTGGGAGGGACCTTACGTTATCGAGGAGGTCTATCGTTCCGGTGCCATAAAAATCAACAACTTTGAAGGCACAAATCCGAAGGTGGTGAATGGTCAAAGGATCAAACATTATATCTCAGGTAATCCTATAAATGTTGAAACTAATATTATTGAAACCATAACCCCTGAGGAACACATAAGGGACACTTTCCATAACGATTCAGCCTCCGAAAAGGAAGAGGTGCGTGATATGGTAAGTAAACCGACTCCAAAACAGTTCTAAAGGCAATTTTTCTCCGTTTTGGAATATTTCAAAAAATAGAAAAATAAACCGCAGTCCAGAGGAGACACGTGGCCTCCATGAGGGTAGGGGGCGCGCCCCCCTGCCTCGAGGGCACCCCGTGTGTCCCTTGGACTCCATTTTCTTGTGGGTTACCCCTTTTGTTTGGGAAAAATCATTATATATACTCCCAGAGGTTTTGACCTCTGTTTCACGCAGAATTCCTCTGTTTTCGTTTCAAGCTGTTTCTGTCACAAATACAGGCAACATGTCGTCCCAGGATTCGGAGGGAGAAAGCTATGTGGCTGATTCCCTTGCTGACCCTAAGGTCTATGGTGATTTGGAGCATTATGGTTGGACCACGGAAGAAGAAGAGGACCATGATTCAAAGAGGAAGGATTGGACTAGCTCGGATGAAGATGAAGTCCCACTACCTCAACCGGGGGACATGCATGTGGAGTTCAAAAAGTCAAGCCTCCCCGACAGAGTAAAGAAACCTAAAATCGAATTTATCCCTTTTAACCTCTTGCAGGAAAACAAGCAGGCATTATGCAAGAAGATATTAAACCTTGAGCAAGAGATCAATGATCTAAAGGAGCAAAATTATGCCCTTAAGCGCAAGCTGAGGAAGAACTTATCATCATCAACCCCGAAGAAGGAGACATAATCATATGGGTATGGGCACTCCCCTTGGCAACTACCAAGCTTGGGGGAGTGACCCCGGTATCGTATCACCATCACTCCTATCTTTACCGTTTTACTTAGTTCGATCCTTTTGGTAGTATCTTGATCTAGTAGAATAAAGTTAGCATGATCTAGTCGTGAGCTTTTGCTTGTGAGCTTTATCCTTTGTAATCGAGTCCGTGAGCTATATAATAAATATTAGTGTTGAGTCAAGGGCTTGATTTCCTCACTTGGGTCATGATAAAAAGAAAGAAAACAAAAAGAGTATCAAAGAGATCATATCGATCTTATGGGAAGTAATGACTCCACATACAAGAGTATGATAAATAAAAGTTGTTGGGGGTGACAAACATAGTTTTGGTCATCGTTGCAATTAATAAGAAGTAATAAAATAAGAGAGGCTTCACATACAAATATACTATCTTGGACATCTTTTATGATTGTGAGCACTCATTAAAGTACGACATGCTAAAGAGTGGATGTTGGACAAGAAAGACAACATAATGGGTTATGTCTTCTTATATACGAAATAAAGTATATTGTCATGGATCTTCCAACATGTTCAGCTTGCCTTTCTCCCTCATGCTAGCCCAAACTCCTTGCACTAAGTAGAGATACTACTTGTGCTTCCATATATCTTTAAGCCCAGTCTTGCCATGAGAGTCCACCATACCTACCTATGGATTGAGAAAGATCCTTCCAAGTAAGTTGTCATGTTGTAAACTCGCTAAAATATGTATGATTTATTAGTGTGGGAGAAATTAGCTTTATACGAGCTTGTGATATGGAAGTAATAAAAGCGACGAACTGCATAATAAAGGTCCATATCACAAGTGGCAGTATAAAGCGAAGTTCTTCTATGCTAAGACTTTGTGCATCCAACCATAAAAACACATGACAACCTCTGCTTCCCTTTGTGAAGGGCCTATCTTTTATTCTTGTCTTATAAGTGTCAAGGTGAGATCCACCTTTCCTTTTTCATTTTATCCTTTGGCAAGCACATTGTGTTGGAAAGATCCTGATATATATACCCACTTGGATGTAAGTTTTCATGATCGATTACTGTTGACATTACCCTTGAGGTAAAAGGTTGGGTGGCAACACCATAAGCCCCTATCTTTCTCTGTGTCCGATTAAAACTCCATAAACATAAGTATTGCGTGAGTATGAGCAATTGTGAAAGAGTACATGATAGTTGAGTATGTAGGCTTGCTGAAAAGCTCTTATATTGACTCTTTCCGATATTATAATAAATTGCAATTGCTCCAATGACCGAGAACAAAGTTTGTTAGTTTCCAATGGAGTTTATGATGCATACTTGATATTGTGGACGAATTGTTACTTTAACATAATGATCATATGACCATATTTATATAAGTTGATGTTATGAGAATGATCATGATGCCCTCATGTCCGTATTTTGTTTTTATCGACACCTCTATCTCTAAACATGTGGACGTATTTTTCGATATCGGCTTTCGCTTGAGGACAAGCGAGGTCTAAGCTTGGGGGAGTTGATACGTCCATTTTGCATCATGCTTATAAGTTGATATTTATTGCATTATGGGCTATTCATTCATGTTTTGTCACAATACTTATGCCTTTTCCCTCTTATTTTGCAAGGTTTACATGAAGAAGGGGGGATGCCGGCAGCTGGAATTCTGGGCTGGAAAAGGAGCAAACTCTGGAAACCTATTCTGCACAACTCCAAAAGCCCCGAAACTCCACGGAACATTTTTTCGGAAAATATAAAAAATATTTGGCGAAAGAAATCCACGAGAGGGGCCACTGGCTGGCCTCGAGGGTGGGGGGCGCGCCCCCCTGCCTCGAGGGCCAGCGGGTGGGCCCCTGGTGCCCATCTTCTCCTATATGAAGTGTTTTGACCTGGAAAAATAATCAGAAGGAGGCTTTCGGGACCAGACGCCGCCTTCTCGAGGCGGAACCGAGGCGGAAACCAATCTAGGGCTCCGGCAGAGCTGTTCTGCCGGGGATACTTCCCTCCGGGAGGGGGAATCGTCACCGCCGTCATCACCAACAACTCTCCCATCTTGGGGAGGGCTATCTTCATCAACATCTTCACCAGCACCATCTCCTCTCAAACCCTAGTTCATCTCTTGTATCCAATTTTTGTAACCAAACCTCAGATTGGTACCTGTGGGTTGCTAGTAGTGTTGATTACTCCTTGTAGTTGATGCTAGTTGGTTTATTTGGTGGAAGATCATATGTTCAGATCCATTATGCATATTAATACCCCTCTGATCATGAACAATATTATGTCTTTTGAGTAGTTACTTTTGTTCCTAAGGACATGTGAGAAGTCTTGCTATTAGTAGTCATGTGAATTTGGTCTTCGTTCGATATTTTGATGAGATGTATGTTGTCTCTCCTCTAGTGGTGTCATGTGAACGTCGACTACATGACACTTCACCATTATTTGGGCCTAGAGGAAGGCATTGGGAAGTAATAAGTAGATTATGGGTTGCTAGAGTGACAGAAGCTTAAACCCTAGTTTATGCGTTGCTTCGTAAGGGGCTGATTTGGATCCATATGTTTCAGGCTATGGTTAGGTTTACCTTAATACTTCTTTTGTAGTTGCGGATGCTTGCATTAGAGGTTAATCATAAGTGAGAGGCTTGTCCAAGTAAGGGCATCACCCAAGCGCCGGTCCACCCACATACCAAATTATCAAAGTACCAAACGTGAATCATACGATCATGATGAAAACTAGCTCGACGATAATTCCCATATGTCCTCGGGAGTGCTTTACCTTGCATAAGTGTTTGTCCATGCTTGTCCTTTGCTACACAAAGGATTGGGCCACCTTGCTGCACCTATTTACCTTTACCGTTTGTTACTTGCTACCAATTATCTTATCACAAAACTATCTGTTACCTATAATTTCAGTGCTTGCAGAAAATACCTTACTAAAAACTGCCTATCATTTCCTTCTGCTCCTCGTTGGGTTCGACACTCTTACTTATCGAAAGGACTACGATAGATCCCCTACACTTGTGGGTCATCATTCCACTCTATGTGTCTTGCATATTAAGAGAGAAAAAACACTTGAATTGCATCATAAAGTGAAATATTGATCTAAGACATTATAAACAACAATAGGAAAACATGATGCAAAATGGACGTATCAGCTCCCCCAAGCTTAGACCCCGCTCGTCCTCAGGCGAATGCCAAACTCAATAATCACGACCACATGATTATATATAGAGAGAGAGGTGTCAATACAACAAAATATGAACATGGTAGCATCATGATCATTATTATTACATCAATTATTCATCATAAGGCTTCTCATGATCGAGTAATAATTCATCCACAAGCTAAAGTATAAATAATAAACTTTTTGAGAACTAACAAACTATGTTTTCAGTCATCAAAGCAATTACTATTCAGCATATTTCCATGAAGAGTCTATGTAAGAGCTTTTGGTTTAGAAAAATTTCACACACTCAACTATCATATAGTCTTCCATGATGGCTGACACTCAAAGCATATTTTAGAACAAACCATTTCAGCTAGACACAGAGGAAGATGGGGTGCCTCCCAACTTATTTATCTCAGGGATAATATCAACAATAATAACTCATGATTATCTATATTCAACTGGATATATATGCTTGGATCATTCCCTACCACATGATGCTTGCTAAGTGGAGAATAATTGAGTTTGGAAAGAGAAAGATTTTTTGAGGAACTATCAATAGTAGGAGTACCTCCTACCACATTTAAATTAAATAAATAATATAAAGTCTATACAAAGTAACTTACAAATCCACCTCCTATTTTGTGGGTTGCGAGGGAGATAATCAAGTGACAGATATCAACAAGGAATAAATAAAGGGTTTAGGTTTCTCCTTCACTCTATGATTGAGGAGGGCAAAGTCCTCTCTAAACCAATTAAGCCAGGCTTCGTGGGAGGGAATGATCCCTCTGAAGTGCTTATTGTTCCACTCTTTCCAAATGCTCCATGCAACCAGCAGAACTGTTTCCATAAAAAGTGCATGGTTCCATGAGTCTCTTGCAGCTGAGATTTTTTGTAGTCTAGACTCGTTTGGGCGTCGTGAAAGGTGCAACATCGGCCAACAGGCTGAACTGAATAAGCAATCAAACAAAATATGTTCAAATATTTCCTCAATAGGGAGGCCACATAAGATGCAATCATAATTGTTCCCAATATTATAATGTCTACGTTTCAACATATTCCTTGTGTTGAGCCTGTCACACAGTAGAAGCCAACCAAAAACTTTGATCTTCATCGTTGACTTGGACTTCCATAGCCATTTATAGCTCTGGTGGAAGATACGTCCATTTAGCATCATGTTTCCTTACTGTCATTTTTAGTGTATTTATCCGTTCTAACACTTCGGGGAGTAACTCTAATGTCTTTTCTGTCATAATTTGTAGGGTTTACACAAAGAGCGAGAATACCGACAGCTGGAATTCTGGACCTGAAAAAGCTACGTTAGAGATACCTATTATGCATATCTACAACTGGGCTGAAATTTTACAGAGAATTATTTTGGAATATATAAAATATTGGAGAAAAGAGTTAATAGAGGAGGCCACCCAGGTGCCCACAAGACACCAGTGCGCATCCCCCTAGCCCACTTTTGGCGACCATCTTCTGGTATATATTGACATTTGCCCTATAAAAATATAAGAAGAGGACGTTCAGGATGGAGCACCACTGTCTCGAGGCAGAACTTGGGTAGGAACACTTTTGCTCTCCAGCGGAGAGATTCCGCTGGGGATACTTCCCTCCGAGAGGGGGAAATCGAAGCCATCGTCATCACCAACAATCCACCCATCATGGGAGGATCAATCTCCATCAACATCTTCACTAGCACCATCTCATCTCAAACCCTAGTTCATCTCTTGTATTCATTCTTTGTATCAAAACCTCGGATTGGTACCTGTGGGATGCTAGTAATGTTGATTAGATCTTGTAGTTGATGCTAGTTGGTTTATTTGGTGGAAGATAATATGTTCACATCCATTATGCTATTCGATACCCCTCTGATCTTGAACATGAATATGCTTTGTGAGTGATACATTCATTTTGCATCATGTTTTCTTACTAATATTTTTAGTATTTTTATTCATTGTAACACTTTGGGGAGTAATTCTAATGCCTTTACTCTCATAATTTGCAAAGTTTACACAAAGAGGGAGAATACCAGCAACTGGAATTCTGAACCTCAAAAGCTACGTCCGAGATACCTTTTCTACACATCTCCAAATGGGCTGAAAATTTACAGATAATTATTTTGGAATATATAATAAATATTGAAGAAATGAACCACCAGAGGGGGGCACCCAGATGCCCACGAGGCACGAGGGCCTCTAGGTGCGCCCTGGTGGGTAGTGGGGGCCTAGGCCCACCTTTGGTGCCCATTTTCAAATACTTATTCAACATTTTACATATACTCATTCAACAACTCTGAATAATTATTCAACATTTTTAAATAGTTTTTCAACATTATAGTACTTATTCAACATTTTTTAAATACTTGTTCAACTTTTTTTAATAATTATTTCAACATTTTTCAAATACTAGTTCGACATTTCTAATAGTTATTCAATATTTTAAAATACATGTTCAACATTTTTCATATACTCATTCAACATTTTTAGTAATTATTCAATATTTTTCAAATACATGTTTGACATTTTTAACACTTATTTAACATTTTTAAATATCAGTTCAACATTTTTTAATACTTACTCAAGATTTTTCAAATACTTGTTCAACATTTTTCGAATGTGTTCTTCAAATACTACCAATTTCCTTTCCTTCTCGAGGTGCAGCACACGACCTCATCCGGTCCATGTCTATCCGTTTGGGCCCAAATAGATACACGCCACGGCCCAACGTGTGATCGCATCCGTATTTTTATCCGTTTGGTGTCCGGCCCGTCCCATTTTCGGCGCAAACTTGCACCCGATATGCGCCCACTGATACGTCTCCATCATATATACTTTCCCAAACTCTTTTTCCCTTGTTTTGGACTCTAATTTGCATGATTTGAATGTAACTAACCCAGACTGAGGCTGTTTTTAGCAGAATTTCTATGGTATTATTTTTGTGCGGAAATAAAAGTTCTCGGAATGACCTGAAACTTCACGGAAATGATTTTTGGAATTAATTAAAAATATTGGCAAAAGAATCAACCGAAGGGTGCCCACTCCCTGGCCACAAGGGTGAGGGGCGCGCCCACCGTCCTTGTGGGCCCCCTGGATCTCCACCGACCTCAACTCTAACTCCATATATTCACGTTCGGGAGAAAAAAACAGAGAGAAGGATTCATCGTGTTTTACGATATGGAGCCGCCACCACCTCCTGTTCTTCCTCAGGAGACCAAATCTGGAGTTCGTTCGGGGCTCCGGAGAGTGGAGATCGTCGCCGTCGTCATCATCAACCTTCCTCCATCACCAATTTCATGATGCTCACTACCGTGCGTGAGTAATCCCATCGTAGGTTTGCTAGATGGTGATGGGTGGGATGAGACTTACCATGTAATTGAATTAGTTTTGTTAGGGTTTGATCCCTAGTAACCACTATGTTCTAAGATTGATGTTGCTATGACTTTGCTATGCTTAATGCTTGTCACTAGGGCCCGAGTGTCATGATTTCAGATCTGAACCTATTATGTTTTCATGAATATATTTGTGTTCTTGATCCTATCTTGCAAGTCAATAGTCACCTATTATGTGTTATGACCCGGCAACCCCGGAGTGACAATAGTCGGGACACTTCTTGATGACAACTATAGTTTGAGGAGTTCATGTATTCACTAAGTGTTAATGCTTTGGTCCGGTACTCTAATAAAATGTAATTCCCCAGATGTAATAATTTCCCTTTTGGGCATATAATATATCCCCGGCTTCATCTATTCCATTCCGGGTTCTTTGTCTTTCGGGTTTTCATCGTTTTGTTGTGTGCGTGTGTGGCATTCATTCATAGCATGTAGTCATGTGCATCGCATTGCATTTGTGTTGTCGGTTGCATCCGGTTCCACGCGTTCCTTCCCGTTGTCCGTTTCGTGTTCCGGAGCTCCCTCACGTGTCCGTGGCGTCCCGTAGGCCTACTTTGGTGTTTGGCCGTGTAACGTTACCGGTTTGGCGCGAGACTTGTCGTGTGTTGTTGTTTTGGTATGTGTAACCCGCCTGTCAAATCTCGTCGCGTTTCGAGTCCGTTTGCTACTCCAACAGTTATTCTCGTGGGCTCAAAGTGCCTCCACTTTGAGGCCCAAGACACCCCTCCAACAGCCCACCAAACCAACCCAAACCACTCCCTTCATCTAGGCCATCCAATTCTAATCGTGTGGCCAAAAACCACACTTCATTTGGGCAACCCTAGCTCCTTGTGCCTATATATTTGTCCACCTCCCACAATTTTTGCCCCAATTCAAGGAAACCCTAGCCCCCACCTTCTCCTTCCTCCAGCCACCACCACCTCGCCGGAGTTCCGCCAGAATCTCGCCGGAGCGTCGCCGGAGTACACCTCCTCCACCTCATCCTCTCCTCCGCGCCGTTCGACTTCTCCCCGCAGCAAAAAAACCGCCGCCTCCAGCCTCTCCCCGTTGCCGGGCCGGCCACCCCGCCTCAGATCCGGCCGGCCAGGCCTCCAGCAGCCCTCCATCGAGCCTCCCGCCGTCCAGGCTCGCAAGTCAACGCCGCCGCCGCACCTGGGATCGGTCGGGGAGAGCGCTTCCCCGATCCAGATCGAAGGATCCCGCCGCCCGCCTGGGCCTCTCAGGTGGCCCATGGCAGCCGAACCCTAGGGGCCTAGTGCTCCGTGCCGCCAGGTCCTTTCCTCCCGTAGCGATCCATCGGCCCAGCGGCCCGATCCACCGCTCCTTCCCTGGGTCGTTCGCTAGCGCGCCGAAGGCCAGCGTCCGCCTCCCAGCGCCTCCCTTCGCGCGACGCCAGCCGCGCCGGGTCGCCCCGCTCCCCTCCATCCGCCGCAGCGGGCCGACCCATCCAGTCGAGGGCCCGATCTCCAGCCGCAGCGGCTAGGCTCCCGCGGTCCCGCGCCGCTCCGCTCCAGGCCGGCCCACTCGCCCGCCGGCCTCCCTCCGTCCTGGGCCGTTTCGCCCGAAGGCCGAGCCGCGCCAGCCGCCACTTCGTTCCGCCGGGCCCGGTCTGCTCAGGTCCGCCGCCGTGGGCCCGTAGCCCGTTTTTCAGATCTGAGAGAGGTTGACTTCAATCCTAGATCCCTGTGATTTGTGTGCTGATGCTATATTCAAACTGTGATAACTTTTTGTGTGGTGCTCCGTTTTGCGCAAATGACATGTCCAGACGTTCGTGGTGACTAGCACTACGTTTCATTTCTTTGTGCCATGCATGTTTGAGATCATCGAGATGCTTATTTTTCTGTTGCAAGAGTGCATCCCGATATAAACTGCTGTTAGTGATGTTTTTATGCCATCTTTGCATAGTGATATCTTTTAGCTCATTTATCCGAATGATGCAAATGACATGTCCACGTGTTCGTCTTGCCATGCTCTATATGTTGTATGCTTAGGTTTGCATGATAGATTTATTCTTGCCATGTTTATCTTCGTTGCAAAGTGCCATGTGGCTGTTTAGTTGTTTAACTTGTTATGAGATGCCATCTTGTTGAGCTCATTGCTATCGTTGTGTTTATCTCCATGATGCATGCTCACGTGTTTTGGAATCACCATCATATGTACTTTGATGTGGTGCTTACCACTTGCCATGTTTAGTTTTGAGGTACTTAAACTTGCTCTCAAAGATGCCATGATGAAACTGTTGTTTTAAAACTTCGTGAAATTTCACTAAGTCTGGAATCTGTAATTTCCAGATGCCATGTTTGCTTGTTGTTCTAGGCCAATCCATGATAGTTTTGGGGTGGCTCTTGATGATTCCTTGTAGTATATATTGTTGGCTTTCCATTCATGCTCTCACATGCTTATTTGAGTGGCTGTAGCATATTTATCTTTTGCTCCAAAGTTGCAATAAATTACGGCTGTCAGGATTTTGTTGTCAAGTTCAATATGTCCAAGCTTGTTGCTATTGATCCGTGGCTCCTTTGGGGGTGCACCTTTGGACTTATTTGCTGTAGGATATGTCTAGTTTATGTTCATGCCCTTTGCCATGATGTTTGAGTGCTGTAGCTTATTTATCTAGTGCTCCGAAGTTGCTATGTTGCTGTAATTTTCAGTTTTCGCTTGTTTATTGTTTTGTGTGTAACTTTTAGCCCGTAGCTCCGATTTCAGCAAGTCTTATATGAAACTTGATTGATTTTCCGTGTAGATTCATGATATCCTATTGTTATCTTGTTTTGAAGCTTTTGCTTGAATGCTTATTTTCCGTGCTCCGTGTGCTCTCATAGTGCATCCATCATGCATCCATCATTTTGTGTGCGCATTGCATCTTGTTGATTCGTGCCTTGTGTGATTGTATTGTTTAGAGCCGGAAGCTGAGACCGAGTACGAGTACGAGCACGAGGTTACTACCGAGGTTGAGCACGAGGACCCTTCTTACGATCCGAACGACAACTTTTCAGGCAAGATGACCGAACCCGGATACCATTACTATTTTTGCCTATTGCTAGAAGTCTTGATCTATAGTTTTGCCTCGATGCCCATGTCTTTCATGTCAGCCTCCTACTTGTAACCATGATCATGTCTAACCACCCTACCTATGCAAACCGTTTAATGGCTAAGTACGATTCGCTCAGCCCCTCTTATAGCATTGCTAGTTGCAGGTGAAGTTGAAGATGCTTGCTTCATGTTGAAGTTTGTTGGGTTATATCACACTATATAAATGCTTAAAATGAAACCATCTATATATTGGCAACGGGTGGAAGGCTAAGCCTTTTTCTTGGTGCTTTGTTCCACTCATGCCGCTAGGAACCGTATAAACCGGTGTTATGTTCCTTGATTATGCGTTCCTCACACGGTTGGGGTTTATGGGCCCCCCTCGATAAACCGCTAAGTGCTAAGTCTTTTCCAGCAAGTCCCAACATTGGTACTATTTGCCTAATAACTAATTAAACTTGCATAGGGAGTAATTAACCCTCTTTCTTAATCAACAACCCCGGGCCAGTGCTCCACATGAGTGTTGGTCTGAACTGGGGGTCCTGCGGGGCCGCCTTGGGGAAACCTGAGGTATCTGGCATACACCTGTAGCATCGCCCATCCGGTCGTGTCCTGAGACTAGATACGCGCGGCTACTATCAGGGTGTCGACATGCCGGGAGGATTTGCTGGATTAGCCTTACCTTAGTTCGGAGTATCTTGAGCACGGGATTCCGAGAACACTCGGGTCTTCCCACCTTGGAGTTGCGACTCCGCGGATCCTGGGCTTGTCATGGGCCAAGTTGGAACACCCCTGCAGGGTTATGAACTTTCGAAAGCCGTGCCCGCGGTTATGTGGCAGATGGGAGCTTGTTAATATCCGGTTGTAGAAAACTTGACACATTGTTCTAATCCACTACCAGCGTGTGTACCGTGACTGTCATTTTCCGAAAGGGGTTTCGGGAGATGAACACGGTGGGGTTATGTTTGAATTGATTAGTTAGGATCACTTAGTGATCATCTCTCGACCGTGGCGCCTTCTCTCCTCGCTCTCTTTACGTAAGCTAGTGCTAGTTGCTACTGCAAACACTTGTTTTTTTCTTCAGCCTTATTCACTCCCAAGGCTTAAATAGTCGTGTTACCCAGGAACATGATTGCTGAGTCATCTGTGGCTCACAGTTACTTCACCACACCAGATGCAGGTCCGATGGTGAGCTATCCAAGTGATGGCACCGAGCTAGACTGGGAGTACGACGAGGAGCGTAGCCGTTACTATGTTCGTTATCCTGATGATCAGTAGTGGAGACTTCTACTAGGATTCGATCCGACCTGTGGATTTAAATTATGTTTGGTATCTTGTCATTTGGATTTTACCCTTAGAGGGCTGTGATGTTTTATTGAATGATTATTTGAACATGTAATGTATTTGTGTGACGTGGCGAGTGTAAGCCAACTATTTTATGTTTTCCATCCCCATCTTTTACATGAGTTGTGCAAAGATACCAGACTTGCGATCATTCCAGCATGGGGTTATGTCTCTAAGTCATGCCTCGACACGTAGGAGATATAGTCCCATCCTGGGCATTACAAGTTGGTATTCAGAGCCTTCTCCGACCTAGAAGCCCCCACTGATTGATCGAATCGTTGACGGTCGAGTCTAGGCACACACTAAAAAATGTTTTGAGTCCTATATTATATCGGAGAGTAGGATTTCTTTGCTTCTCATCCCCTTTCTCTCTCGTGAGGACTCCTGATGACTACTCTTACCTCTTCTACTTTCAAAAATTGCACCAAATTTTTTTTTAGGAATCTCGCGAGTATTGTTGGATTGTTTCGATGTTCTTGTGACGAGAATATTGTTCTTGATGCCTCCTGACATTAGGGGTTGTGGCAGTGTCCCGGGGAGTTGAGCTTCGGGATATTGTCGTCACAAGCATATTGCGGCAGTACTAAATACTTAAGACGGCCGACATCGAAAATCTCTCCTATACGGTTAGTGGCAAGATAACCCCAACATCACCCAGTACTGGGGAGGTAGTTCGGGAGTATTGCCATAGCTTGTTATAGTGGATGCTTTTCGAAGGTCCGAGGTAGAGAGCTTCCGAGAAAGACTGGTTATGTGTTGAAGGATGGATACAGCTAAATGTAGGTTTAGAGTTGATTGCGCGGTGCTTCCCCTGTATCCCCAACACCTGATTGCATAACTGGAAACTTTCGGAAGTTCATAGGTGGGTTTATCCAGTAGATCGTAGGCATTCTTCCAACGAATGCAGGTTAGCTAGTTCGGGGTTCTACATTGAGTGAAGTGGTTTTATGACCGATGTTCCGATCGGGAGTTGCATCTTAAAGGGTCCTTGGCTATGCTGATCCGGGGATTGCAAAACCCTTTCGTAACGCGTTCATATGCTTTCAGCACGAAGATGTTAGAACGAAGCTCCTATCTTGTGTTTGTTTCCATCCGTACCTTGTTGTTTTTCTTATTTTACCTTTTTTCCCCTATGTGGCTTCTCGTGAAGATTGATGTAATCATTTAACCGAGAATTTCATTCGTTCCTCTTATTCGAATGATTATTGTGAAGACTATGTTGCATTTCAATCCGTTGATTCAGCTTATACCTTCTTTCAATCAATTGCTGATTCATGGTCATCTCTTTCAGGATGGCTCAGAAAAAAGTTCCCAACGCTAACCCAGAGGGTGAAGAGGTCCCAGATCGTCCTCCTTCCCCTCCTCCTCCGTCTGAGGCTTGGAGAGCGAGTATGCAGACTACAATTCAGAATACCCAGATGTTGATGCAGATGATGCAGCAGATGCAAGCTAATCAAGCTAATCAGGGTGTTCCAGGGAATCAAGGAAACTTCTTCAACCAGCAGCACCATGCTACTCTCAACCAGTTCTTGGCCAATAATCCAAAAGCTTTCAGTTACTGTGTCGACCCTCTTGATGCTGAAGATTGGTTAACGGATATAAAGAAGCATTTTGAGTGCAGTAACGTAAGGGAAGAGGATTATGTGAAGTTTGCAGCCTTCCAACTCAAAGACCAAGCAGCTGACTGGTGGCAGCAGTACAAAGACTCCAGGCCAGGTCGTGTGATCTCTTGGGAGGATTTCTGCAGGGACTTTCGCTCTCACCACATTCCAACAAGTGTCATCGAGGTTATGCGTGAGCAATTCCGCAACCTGAAGCAGGGCTCTATGACAGTCTACCAGTATAATGTCAAGTTCCAAAACCTCGCCCGCTATGCTAAGCAAGACATACCAGATGCCAAGAGCAAGATCTATCAGTTCCGTGGAGGTCTCAAAGATGAACTTCAACTTGCTCTCACCTTGTTCGAGCCCGATGAGTTCGACAAATTCTATAACATGGCTTTGAAACAAGAGGCAGCCCAGCTCAAGATGGAGGCTTCTAAAAAGAGGATTCGAGATGTCGTTCACTCCTCCTCATCATCTCACATGGTCTCGAAACAACAGAAATTTTGGCTTCCTCCTTCTCTAGTGATTCGAGCTCCTTAAAACAACTCCAACAGCAACAAGAACTCTAGTGGCCGTGGTTTCTCCCACCCACCCAACCCGAGCAGCCAGTCGAAGAATCAGTTTCAATCTCAAGGTTCCAAGTCAAGTGGTGCTCATTTCCGTCCTCTCTCAGAAGTGGTGTGCAACAAGTGTGGCAAGAAAGGTCACTATGCCAACAAGTGCCCCAACCCGAAGCGTCTTCCACCTCCTCCACCTGTGAGTTCAGCTATTGTCAGGCATGATCCAAAGGCAGCAAGGGTAAATCTGATGAATGCAGCACAAGCGGAGAATTCTTCTGATGTCATTTTGGGTAACCTTCCAGTTAACTCTATCCCTGCTAAAGTGTTGTTTGATTCGGGTGCTACATGTTCTTTCTTGTCATACCCATTTGCATCCAAGCACGATATTGTCACCAAAAATCTGCCAAGGGAGTTAACAGTTATTTCTCCGGGGAGACGAATGCACTCCAGTGTTTATGCTCCGGATGTTTCTATTCGCATGGGTGATTATCGATTTCTGGCCTCTCCGGTGGTTCTTGGTAATTCCGACATTGACCTCATCCTCGGGATGGATTGGCTTTCTCAGCATGATGCTCAAATTGATTGTGCACAGAAAGAAGTCAAGATTACTCATCCTGATGAAGATGTGATTATCTTTGCCTCCAGGGATAACACTATCAGGCTTTTCTCTCTCAATGATAAGGGCGAAATTAATGCCATATCTCAAATTCCGGTGGTAAACGAATATGAAGACGTCTTTCCTGAAGAACTTCCAGGCATGCCTCCACACCGTAAGGTGGAATTCGTCATTGAACTCGAGCCGGGTACTGAGCCAGCATGCCGGTGTTCGTACAAGCTCTCTCCTGAAGAATTGAAGGAATTGAAGAAGTAGCTTGATGAACAGGAGCGTATGGGTCTCATCAGGCCTAGTACGTCTCCTTGGGGCTGTGGTGTCTTATTTGTCAAGAAGAAGGATGGCACGGAGCGTCTCTGCGTTGATTACCGGCCATTGAACAAGAAGACAATAAAGAACAAATATCCGTTCCCCAACATCAACGAACTGTTCGAGCAGCTCAAAGGAGCTAAAGTGTTCTCTAAGCTCGATCTCCGAATGGGCTATCACCAAATTCGTATTCGCGAGCAAGACATTCCCAAAACTGCCTTCAGAACGAGCTACGGCTCATACGAGTATACCGTCATGTCCTTTGGTCTCGCCAATGCTCCTCCTACCTTTTCGAGAATGATGCACTACATCTTCAACCCCTACACCAGCGAGTTTGTTCTTGTGTATCTGGATGATATTCTGGTATTTTCTAAGAATGAAGAAGATCACGAAAAGCACTTACGTGTGGTTCTTAATCGACTCCGTGAGCATAAGTTATATGCAAAGCTCTCCAAGTGCGAATTTTGGCTCGATAAGGTCTTGTACCAGGGCCATATCATCTCAGCTGACGGTATTGCGGTAAATCCCGAGAAAGTTGAAGCAATTGTCAACTGGGAAGCTCCTCAGAACGTCAAGCAACTCCGAAGTTTTCTGGGTCTTGCTAGCTATTGCAGAAGGTTCGTTGAGAACTTCTCCAAGATTGCCAAGCCTCTTTCCAACTTGCTTCAGAAGAATGTCAAATACTTTTGGTCTCCAGAGTGTGAAGTAGCATTCAGAACTCTCAAAGAAAAGCTCGTCTCTGCTCCAGTTCTTACTCCTCCAGTTGAGTCCAAGCCCTATGAAGTATTCTGTGATGCTTCTCTTCAAGGACTTGGTGGTGTGCTTATGCAAGATAAGAGAATTGTGGCATACACCTCTCGTCAGCTGAAGCCAAGTGAGAAGAACTATCCCACACATGATCTTGAACTAGCAGCTGTGGTACATGCTTTGATTACGTGGAGACATCTGTTGTTGGGCAGAAAAGTCGACATCTTCACCGATCACAAGAGCTTGAAGTACATCTTCACACAGCCGAATTTGAACCTCCGCCAGACTCGTTGGGTTGAAATGATCCAAGAGTATGATCCCAGCATCGAATACACTCCTGGCAAGGCGAATGTGATTGCAGATGCTTTGAGCAGAAGGCATATTGCAACAGCCTTCTTATCAAGCCATTCCAGCCTGAGCTTTGTGAAGCATTCAGGAAGCTCAACCTCCAAGTTGTTCCGCAGGGTTTTCTTGCAAATCTTCAAGTTGCTCCTACCTTGGAAGATCAGGTCCGTGAGGCCCAACTCAGTGATGCCATGGTGCAGAAGGTGAAACATGGTATTGCAAAGGGCACTCCTAAATACAAGTGATATCGTGTTGATGAGAGAGATACCTTGTTCTTCGAGGACAGACTCGTTGTTCCCAAAGGTGATCTCAGGAAGCTCATAATGGAAGAAGCACATGATTCTCTCCTTTCCATTCATCCTAGCAGTTCCAAGATGTACCAAGACCTCAAGCAATCTTACTGGTGGACACACATGAAAAGGGAGATTGCCCAATTCGTGAATGAATGTGATGTCTGCAGAAGAGTGAAGGCAGAACATCAACGTCCAGCCGGTATTCTCCAACCTCTTCCTATTCCCGAGTGGAAATTCGACCACATTGAAATGGATTTCGTCACTGGCTTTCCTAAGTCCAAAAGAGGGAATGATTCTATCTTCGTGGTGATTGACAAGCTTACCAAAGTCGCTCACTTCCTTCCAGTCATAGAATCCATCAATGCAGCTCAATTGGCAGAGTTGTACACTTCCAGATTTGTGTCCTTACATGGCATTCCTCAAGTCATCTCCTCAGACCGTGGAAGTTTGTTCACATCCAAGTTCAGGGACTCCTTTCAGTCCGCCATGGGCACTAAGATCAGGTTCAGCACTGCTTTTCACCCTCAGACTAGTGGTCAAGTCGAGCGAGTGGATCAGATTCTAGAAGACATGCTCAGAGCCTGTGTCATCTCTTTTGGCATGAAATGGGAAGACTGCCTTCCATTTGTCGAGTTCTCTTACAACAACAGCTTCCAAGCAAGTGCAGGCAAAGCTCCGTTTGAAATCCTCTATGGCAGAAAGTGCCGTACCCCTCTCAACTGGTCTGAAACAGGCGAACGTCAACTTCTTGGCAATGACTTGATCTCGGAAGCCGAAGAGATGTGCAAAGTCATACGTGAGAATATCAAGGCCGCTCAGTCGCGTCAGAAGAGCTACTATGATGGCAAGCATCGTGATTTGGCATTCAACATTGGAGATCATGTCTACCTCCGTGTTTCTCCTATGAAAGGCACCCAAAGATTCGGTATCAAAGGAAAGCTTGCTCCTAGATACGTCGGGCCTTTCAAGATCCTTGGCAAAAGAGGCGATCTAGCCTATCAACTTGAGCTCCCTTCCAACTTCGCCAATGTTCATGATGTGTTTCATGTGTCTCAACTCCGCAAATGCTTCAAGGCTCCTGAACGCATGATTCTGTTTGAAGAGATTGATTTTCAACAAGATTTGTCCTACCGAGAGCATCCCGTTGCTATTCTCGAAGAAACCGAGCGCAAGACCCGCAACAAGTCCATCAAATTCTTGAAAGTCAAGTGGTCACATCATACCGACCGAGAAGCTACGTGGGAACGAGAAGATCATCTTCGTTCCGAGTACCCTTCCTTTTTCCAATCCTAGATCTCGGGACGAGATCTTTTTGTAGTAGAGGAGAGTTTGTAATGCCCCGGATGTAATACTTTCCCTTTTAGGCATATAATATATCCCTGGCTTCATCTATTCCATTCCGGGTTCTTTGTCTTTCGGGTTTTCGTCGTTTTGTTGTGTGCGTGTGTGGCATTCATTCATGGCACGTAGTCATGTGCATCGCATTGCATTTGTGTTGTCGGTTGCATCCGGTTCCACGCGTTCCTTCCCGTTGTCCGTTTCGCGTTCCAGAGCTCCCTCACGTGTCCGTGGCGTCCCGTAAGCCTACTTTGGTGTTTGGCCGTGTAACGTTACCGGTTTGGCACGAGACTTGTCGTGTGTTGTTGTTTTGGTATGTGTAACCCGCCTGTCAAATCTCGTCGCGTTTCGAGTCCGTTTGCTACTCCAACAGTTATTCTCGTGGGCTCAAAGTGCCTCCACTTTGAGGCCCAAGACACCCCTCCAACAGGCCACCAAACCAACCCAAACCACTCCCTTCATCTAGGCCATCCAATTCTAATCGTGTGGCCAAAAACCGCACTCCATTTGGGCAACCCTAGCTCCTTGTGCCTATATATTTGTCCACCTCCCACAATTTTTGCCCCAATTCAAGGAAACCCTAGCCCCCACCTTCTCCTTCCTCCAGCCACCACCACCTCGCCGGAGTTCCGCCGGAATCTCGCCGGAGCGTCGCCGGAGTTCGCCGGAGTACACCTCCTCCACCTCATCCTCTCCTCCGCGCCGTTCCACTTCTCCCCGCAGAAAAAAAACCGCCGCCTCCAGCCTCACCCTGTCGCCGGGCCGGCCACCCCGCCTCAGATCCGGCCGGCCAGGCCTCCAGCAGCCCTCCATCGAGCCTCCCGCCGTCCAGGCTCGCAAGTCAACGCCGCCGCCGCACCTGGGATTGGTTGGGGAGAGCGCTTCCCCGATCCAGATCGAAGGATCCCGCCGCCCGCCTGGGCCTCTCAGGTGGCCCATGGCAGCCGAACCCTAGGGGCCCAGTGCTCCGCGCCGCCAGGTCCTTTCCTCCCGCAGCGATCCATCGGCCCAGCGGCCCGATCCGCCGCTCCTTCCCTGGGCCGTTCGCCAGCGCGCCGAAGGCCAGCGTCCGCCTCCCAGCGCCTCCCTTCGCGCGACGCCAGCCGCGCCGGGTCGCCCCGCTCCCCTCCAGCCGCCGCAGCGGGCCGGCCCATCCAGTCGAGGGCCCGATCTCCAGCCGCAGCGGCTAGGCTCCCGCGGTCCCGCGCCGCTCCGCTCCAGGCCGGCCCACTCGCCCGCCGGCCTCCCTCCGTCCTGGGCCGTTTCGCCCGAAGGCCGAGCCGCGCCAGCAGCCACTTCGTTCCGCCGGGCCCGGTCTGCTCAGATCCGCCGCCGCGGGCCCGTAGCCCGTTTTTCAGATCTGAGAGACGTTGACTTCAATCCTAGATCCCTGTGATTTGTGTGCTGATGCTATATTCAAACTGTGATAACTTTTTGTGTGGTGCTCCGTTTTGCGCAAATGACATGTCCAGACGTTCGTGGTGACTAGCACTACGTTTCATTTCTTTGTGCCATGCATGTTTGAGATCATCTAGATGCTTATTTTCTGTTGCAAGAGTGCATCCCGATATAAACTGCTGTTAGTGATGTTTTTATGCCATCTTTGCATAGTGATATCTTTTAGCTCGTTTATCCGAATGATGCAAATGACATGTCCACGTGTTCGTCTTGCCATGCTCTATATGTTGTATGCTTAGGTTTGCATGATAGATTTATTCTTGCCATGTTTATCTTCGTTGCAAAGTGCCATGTGTCTGTTTAGTTGTTTAACTTGTTATGAGATGCCATCTTGTTGAGCTCATTGCTATCGTTGTGTTTATCTCCATGATGCATGCTCACGTGTTTTGGAATCACCATCATATGTACTTTGATGTGGTGCTTACCACTTGCCATGTTTAGTTTTGAGGTACTTAAACTTGCTCTCAAAGATGCCATGATGAAACTGTTGTTTTAAAACTTAGTGAAATTTCACTAAGTCTGGAATCTGTAATTTTCAGATGCCATGTTTGCTTGTTGTTCTAGGCCAATCCATGATAGTTTTGGGGTGGCTCTTGATGATTCCTTGTAGTATATATTGTTGGCTTTCCATTCATGCTCTCACATGCTTATTTGAGTGGCTGTAGCATATTTATCTTTTGCTCCAAAGTTGCAATAAATTACTGCTGTCAGGATTTTGTTGTCAAGTTCAATATGTCCAAGCTTGTTGCTATTGATCCGTGGCTCCTTTGGGGGTGCACCTTTGGACTTATTTGCTGTAGGATATGTCTAGTTTATGTTCATGCCCTTTGCCATGACGTTTGAGTGCTGTAGCTTATTTATCTAGAGCTCCGAAGTTGCTATGTTGCTGTAATTTTCAGTTTTCGCTTGTTTATTGTTTTGTGTGTAACTTTTAGCCCGTAGCTCCGATTTCAGCAAGTCTTATATGAAACTTGATTGATTTTCCGTGTAGATTCATAATATCCTTTTGTTATCTTGTTTTGAAGCTTTTGCATGAATGCTTATTTTCCGTGCTCCGTGTGCTCTCATAGTGCATCCATCATGCATCCATCATTTTGTGTGCGCATTGCATCTTGTTGATTCGTGCCTTGTGTGATTGTATTTTTTAGAGCCGGAAGCTGAGACCGAGTACGAGTACGAGCACGAGGTTACTACCGAGGTTGAGCACGAGGACCCTTCTTACGATCCGAACGACAACTTTTCAGTCAAGATGACCGAACCCGGATACCATTACTATTTTTGCCTATTGCTAGAAGTCTCGATCTATAGTTTTGCCTCGATGCCCATGTCTTTCATGTCAGCCTCCTACTTGTAACCATGATCATGTCTAACCACCCTACCTATGCAAACCATTGAATGGCTAAGTACGCTTCGCTCAGCCCCTCTTATAGCTTTGCTAGTTGCAGGTAAAGTTGAAGATGCTTGCTTCATGTTGAAGTTTGTTGGGTTATATCACACTATATAAATGCTTAAAATGAAACCATCTATATATTGGCAATGGGTGGAAGGCTAAGCCTTTTGCTTGGTGCTTTGTTCCACTCATGCCGCTTGGAACCGTATAAACCGGTGTTATGTTCCTTGATTATGCGTTCCTCACACGGTTGGGGTTTATGGGGCACCCTCGATAAACCGCTAAGTGCTAAGTCTTTTCCAGCAAGTCCCAACATTGGTACTATTTGCCTAATAACTAATTAAACTTGCATAGGGAGTAATTAACCCTCTTTCTTAATCAATAACCCCGGGCCAGTGCTCCACATGAGTGTTGGTCCGAACTGGGGGTCCTGCGGGGCCGCCTTGGGGAAACCCGAGGTATCTGGCATACACCTGTAGCATCGCCCATCCGGTCGTGTCCTGAGACTAGATACGCGCGGCTACTATCAGGGTGTCGACACGCCGGGAGGATTTGCTGGATTAGCCTTACTTTAGTTTGGAGTATCTTGAGCACGGGATTCCGAGAACACTCGGGTCTTCCCACCTTGGAGTTGCGACTCCGCGGATCGTGGGCTTGTCATGGGCCAAGTTGGAACACCCCTGCAGGGTTATGAACTTTCGAAAGCCGTGCCCGCGGTTATGTGGCAGATGGGAGCTTGTTAATATCCGGTTGTAGAAAACTTGACACATTGTTCTAATCCACTACCAGCGTGTGTACCGTGACTGTCATTTTCCGAAAGGGGTTTCGGGAGATGAACACGATGGGGTTATGTTTGAATTGATTAGTTAGGATCACTTAGTGATCATCTCTCGACCGTGGCGCCTTCTCTCATCGCTCTCCTTACGTAAGCTAGTGCTAGTTGCTGCTGCAAACACTTGTTCTTTTCTTCAGCCTTATCCACTCCCAAGGCTTAAATAGTCGTGTTACCCGGGAACGGGATTGCTGAGTCCTCTGTGGCTCACAGTTACTTCACCACACCAGATGCAGGTCCGATGGTGAGCTATCCAAGTGATGGCACCGAGCTAGACTGGTAGTACGACGAGGAGCGTAGCCGTTACTATGTTCGTTATCCTGATGATCAGTAGTGGAGACTTCTACTAGGATTCGATCCGACCTGTGGATTTAAATTATGTTTGGTATCTTGTCATTTGGATTTTACCCTTAGAGGGCTATGATGTTTTATTGAATGATGATTTGAACATGTAATGTATTTGTGTGACGTGGCGAGTGTAAGCCAACTATTTTATGTTTTCCATCCCCATCTTTTACATGAGTTGTGCAAAGATACCAGACTTGCGATCATTCCAGCATGGGGTTATGTCTCTAAGTCGTGCCTCGACACGTAGGAGATATAGTCCCATCCTGGGCATTACCTAAAAGGAGGCCTTAGTATCCCTTAGTTTCCAATAGGACCCCGCTGGCATGAGAGGGTAGGACAAAAGATGTCATGCAAGTCCTTTTCCATAAGCATGTATGACTATATTCGGAATACATGCCTACATTATATTGATGAATTGGAGCTAGTTCTGTGTCACCCTAGGTTATAACTGCAACATGATGAATATTATCCAATACCTATCTTTACCGATACATTGCTTACGAGTTCGTTTCGTATTGATACTTTCTTCGTTACTTTCGTTAGTGCTGATGTCACCATCACTACAAAACTGCTACTATTAGTTTGCCACCGCTACCGTTACTTCCATACTATTTTGCTACTAAATACTTTGCTGCAGATATTAAGTCTTTCATGTGTGGTTGAATTGACAACTCACATGCTAATACTTGAGAATATTATTTGGCTCGCCTTGTGTCGAATCAATAAATTTGGGTTGAATACTCTACCCTCGAAAACTATTTCGATCCCTTATACTTGTGCGTTATCAAGACCTTAGTCTGGCGCCGGTGCCTGGAAGCATAGCTCTATTCTCTGAGTCACTTGGGATTTATATTCTCTGATTATTATGAGGCGACTAATGGATGATAGACCCAACATTTTCCCTCAACTACGAGGGGAGGTAAGGAACTACCATCTTGTCAGGGATATGACTAGCAGGTATGAACCGGCTAGTGTAAACCAGCTTAATTATAATATGTTTAGTTGTAATATTTAGTAAAGGGTACGGCCCATGAGATCTTAGGGCCCATGTATAGAATTATGGTTTGTAAACCGCCAAGCAATGTAACTTGAGAGATAGGAAGAAAAGACAGAGACCGAGGCGGACACAAGTATGAGCCGGCCTCGGGACTCTGTAAACCGGACCAGGCGTCACCTCTATATAAAGGGACGACCCGGCGACGGTTCAGGGACAAGCAAGAATCAACCCCTCGAGACTACAGGCAAGCGATCCGCTCCCTGTAAACCGACGCCCAAGCAATACCAAACCAACTAGACGTAGGCTTTTACCTTCATCGAAGGGGCCGAACTAGTATAAACTCTCTGTGTCCTTTGTGTGCTATGAACCCCTTCAAGCTAACCCGTGCGATGGTTCCATCATCAAGTCCGCTAAACCGGACATCTGCCGTGCTAATTCCACGACAGTTGGCGCCCACCGTGGGGCCTCCGCACGATGGTTTCGAGTTCTTGAAGGGCAGCTTTGAAGGGCTCAAGGGTGACGCGGTCGGCCGGATGACCAAGAGTCGCCGCGGCCGGATCTACATCGATGACGCAGGTTGGGGACCGGAGGACGATTCAATCGAATACGGGTACCGGGTCCTCTTCGGTGGCAACCAAGTCTTCATCGGCAAAATCAGCGAACCGGGACCTGAGCCGGACATCTTCCCCAACATCGTCGAGCCGGCTCAGCGTGCGAGATCGGCCCGGATTCAGCCCGCCATGAAGCACGTGTTCGTTGGAGCAATCCACGGAGTTCGAACCGAGGTCGGATCGGAATCCGATGGTGCAACAGTTGTCTACTCCGACGATGAATCTTCATCCGGAGAAATTGAGTCTCTGTTCAGTTGCAGGACGGCCGGTCTGAGGGCGAGTCCGATGGAAACAGTTTCCGGACCCCTTCGGCCCGCCAAACCGGGTGGCTGTCTTTATGGCCGGTTCACAGCCCCCAGTGAATGGAACAACAGAAGAAGCTGGTGTAGGGGGGAGCGGCCCGACCCTCTCACCTACTGAAGTTCTATCCACCTTGATCGAGGAGTTCACAGCTAAAGCGGTGGAAACAGTAGCTCCAGCAGACAAGGCGCATCATGATGCAGAGCTCCTTCAGTTGAAAGGCCGGATTGATCAATTAAAGGAGGATCTGAAGGCAGAGAGGGCAATGATAGCGGTGAGACAAGCAGAGCTGAATGATCAGGCTTTTCACCTAAGGATGGAGCAAGCTTCTATGGAAGGAGTAAGGGGACGAAAGTACCAATCTCGTCTGCTGCCAGTTTATGAAGCCACGAATCTGTTCAGGACAGCTGGGGCTGGGACTAGTAATAATCTGGCTTCAAACCGGAGGGCACCCCCAGCCAGGGAGGAGCCGGTTCAGCAGCCCATCGCAGAGCAGGATCGTCGGATCACGTCGGCACCTTACGTTCCCACCCCTCCGGGTCATTATTCAAACCCTTTGGATAACATCGCTGCAGCTGCTGCACGTTTGGCCGCTTTACCCGTGGAGGAGACGTCTCCGGTGGCATTGGAGGCGCGCAGGGTCAAGGAGCTGCTTAATACGGCGTTTATACAGCAGCAAGCATACTCTCATAGCAGGGAAAGGCTACATTCAACACCACGTCCCAGCCGGAGTTACACTAGGCATTGGGAGGAACCAGAAGTATCTAGCAGTGAACGCAGGCGGCATCAGCGCAGACAGGATAATCCGGCAGGCGCAGCCGCACCAGCTCCGGATATAAACCGGGTTCGGTCAGGAGCCCGGGAGGAGGTTCGTCAAACGACGCCGGTTCATACAGCCATAGCAGAAACAGGAGTTACGACGAGTTCTTTTGGGGTGCAATGTCTTATCCCCGCTTTACGGGGTGTCAAGCTGCCTAAAGATTTTAAGGGGCCCCGCAAGGTACCTAATTACACAGCAGATTTAGCTCCAGAAGCTTGGGTTGAAAGTTATGAGATGGCCATGGAGATGCTGGACGTGGATGAATCGGCTTGTGCAAAGTATTTTACTATGATGCTTGAGGGTACGGCCCGGACTTGGCTGAAGGGTTTACCCCCGAACTCTATCGGATCATGGGGGGAACTGCGCAGCCAGTTTATCAAAAACTTCAAGGATACATGCAAGCAGCCGATGTCAGTGGTGGATCTAGCAGCTTGTGTGCAAGGAGAGCAGGAGTCTACGGCTGCTTGGGTACGGAGAGTAGCGGAGATCTTGCATTCTTCGAATAGTATCAATCCTAGTATGGCGATAGTGACTTTGGAAAACAATTGCCGGTTTGAATCTTTAAAGTTAAAGCTCGGACGGCTTAAAAGGGATTGTAATGATATGGGAACTCTCATGAGTGCCTTGGTAAAATATGGGGACTCTGATAATACCAAGTATCCAGAAGCTGAAGGAGACAAGGCGGGGAAGGTTAGCAAGTCTGGTAAACCGGCGCAAGTTAATCCGGCTACTACGAGTTTTTTGGGCAAACGGAAGGCAGAAGGTGGCTCTGACTTCGTGGCCAACACTCAAGTTCAAGGGGACTTTCAGCATAGCATGGGAAACCCACCTCCACAAACCGGCGGAGGGACTCTTAGCTGGGACCAAGAGTTAGATCAGCCTTGTCCGAAGCATGGCACGAGAAATCGACCGGCAAAGCACACCATAAGAGAGTGCAGGCCCCTTATGAAAGCAATGGCGAGCCGCTTTAATCCTCATGACAGGCCTCCAAATGGCGGTTCAGGTCCTGGGTTTTATGGTCCGGGTCATCAGGGGAGCAGCTCCGGATCAGGATATAGGAGCAAGAATAATGGTTATCAAAACCGGGCCGGTAATCAAAATAATCAAGGGAATTACAATAACCAAGGCAGTCAGCAGCATGGCCAAGGTGGTTACAATAACCAAAGCAATCAGCAGCATGGCCAAGGTGGTTACAATAACCAAAGCAATCAACAGTAGGGCCAAGGGAATTACAATACTCAGGGGAATCAACAGTGTCAGCAACAGCATCCGCAATCCGGGTATCAAAGTAATCCAAAGGAATTGAGCAGTGGGCAATATCATGTCTTCACCACAAGTCTGTGTAAGCGAGATCAGAAGGTTTTGAAGCGGGCTGTTAACGCAGTTGAACCGGCAACACCGCAATTTCTGCGCTGGTCAGAGCAGCCCATTGTGTGGAGTAGAGAAGACCACCCGATGCGGGTGGATAATCCGGGCCATTTAGCCTTGGTGGTGGCACCCCAGGTGGGAGGTTACAAGTTCACTAAGGTTCTCAAGGACGGTGGTAGCAGTATCAATATCTTGTACTATGAGACTTTCCGTCGTATGGGTCTGACGGATAAGAAGTTAAGGCAATCAAACACAGTGTTTCATGGAGTGGTCCCAGGTAAGTCGGCTTATCCGGTTGGAAAGATTGACTTGGAAGTTACTTTTGGGAATGAGCATGATTCCAGGTCGGAGATGATAACTTTCGAAGTCGTCAAAATCAAAAGCCCTTATCACGCTCTGTTTGGAAGGACGGTTTATGCTAAGTTTATGGCTAGGCCATGTTATGTTTATTTGCAGCTTAAAATGCCGGGTCATAAGGGCACGATCACGGTTCATCAAAGTCGCAAGATAGCAGTGGAATGTGAAGAGGGAGATGCAGCCTATGCAGAAGCAGTATGTGCCACGGAAGAGTTGAAATTTTATAAAGATAATGTTGATCCGGCAGATATGACTCCGCTGAAGAAGCCAACTACAGAGCATGATCCGGCTTTAAAATTTAAATCAGCAGAGGAGACCAAGCAAGTTGATTTTGTGCCTGGAGATTCATCTAAGCAGTTCACTATCAGCGCTAACCTTGATCCCAAATAGGAAAGCGCGCTCATCGAGTTCATCCGTGGGAACCGGGATATCTTTGCATGGAAACCTTCTGACATGCTAGGTATACCGAGGGAACTCGCTGAGCACAGCCTTAACATTGATCCGAAATATAAACCGGTTAAACAATACTTGCGCCGCTTCAACGAAGAGAGGCGCAAGGCTATAGGAGAAGAAGTGGCCAGGCTTTTGGCCGCAGGATTCATAGTGGAAGTTTTTCATCCGGAGTGGTTGGCTAATCTGGTGCTGGTGTTAAAGAAGAATGGGAAGTGGAGAATGTGTGTGGACTACACAGACCTCAACAAGGCTTGCCTAACTGATCCTTTTGCTCTACCTCACATTGATCAAATCATCGATGCCACGGCGGGATGTGAGCGGCTAAGCTTTTTGGATGCGTATTCAGGGTATCACAAGATCAAGATGGCAGTTAAAGACCAAGAGAAGACAGCTTTCATAACCCCTTTTGGTGCTTTTTGCTATGTGTCTATGCCTTTTGGACTAAAGAGTGCTCAAGCAACTTATCAGCGTTGCGTTCAGAATTGTCTAAAAGGGCAGATAGGGAGGAATGTTCATGCCTACGTGGATGACATCGTGGTTAAATCGAGGAAAGAGGAGACAATGATAGAGGACCTTAAGGAGACTTTTGATAATCTTCGAGCTTATAAGATGATGCTCAATCCGGAGAAGTGTGCTTTTGGTGTTCCGGCAGGTAAACTACTGGGATTCTTGGTCTCAAACAGAGGAATAGAAGCCAATCCAGAGAAAATCAAGGCCATCACATCTTTGACTAAACCGGTTTGCATCAACGATGTTCAGCGTATCGCTGGCCAGATCACAGCATTAAGCCGGTTCATCAGCCGTTTGGGAGAGAAGGCGATCCCGCTTTACCAGATGCTGAGGAAAACAAACCGGTTTATATGGAGTGATGAGGCAAACACAGCGTTTGAGGATCTGAAACGGCAATTGGCAAAGCCACCGGTCCTAGCTGCCCCTGTTGACAAGGAGCCGTTGTTGTTATACGTCGCTGCCAATGCACGGGCAGTCAGCGTCGCAATCGTGGTCGAGCGTAAGGAAGCAGGGAAGGAATACCCGGTTCAGCGCCCGGTTTACTACGTGAGTGAAGTACTCATTGAATCCAAGCAGAGGTACCCTCATTGGCAGAAGTTGGTATATGGTGTGTTTATGGCAAACCGGAAGTTTAAGCACTATTTCCAAGGTCATCCAATAACTGTGGTTAGTTCAGCACCGTTGGGGGACATAATCCAGAACAGGGAGGCTACAGGTAGAGTGGCGAAGTGGGCCATAGAGCTCAGCCCACATGAGTTGAAGTATGTGCCACGCACCGCTATAAAATCTCAGGCATTGGTGGATTTCATCAATGATTGGACAGAGTTGCAAACTCCTGAGGAGAAGCCGGATCTTACTTACTGGACGATTCACTTTGACGGTTCAAGACAATTGGAGGGCTCGGGGGCTGGAGTTGTCTTAACTTCCCCCCGAGGTGATAAATTTTGTTACGTCCTCCGCCTATTGTTTCCTTGTACTAATAATGCAGCAGAATATGAAGCATTACTTCATGGCTTGCGGCTGGCAAAGGAGATGAACTTGAGCCGGGTTAAGTGCTTTGGCGACTCAGATTTGGTGGCACAGCAAGTTTCCGGCAAGTGGGATTCAAGAGATCCCCTCATGGCAGCTTATAGACGAGAGGTTGAAGCAGTCGCAGGATACTTCAAAGGATATCAGGTGGATCATATAGACCGGCGAAGGAATGAAGCGGCCGACGCTCTAAGCCGGCTGGGTTCTCAACGTAAACCGGTGCCACCAAACACTTTTTTGGATGAATTGCACAGTCATTCGGTTCAGATACCATCGGAGGAAGACCTAGCTGTTCCTGATCCGGAGGCACAGTTAGTTGCAGCGCTTCATGTTATTCCAGATTGGACGCTGCCTTATTTGGCATATCTGAGACGAGGAGAGTTACCGAACGATGAAGAAGAAGCACGACAGATAATCCGGCGTTCTAAGTCCATGACGATTGCAAACGGAGAGCTTCATCATCGCAGTACTTCTGGAGTATTTCAGCGGTGTGTGTCAGCTGAGGAAGGTTGTGAGATTCTTCGCGAGATCCATGAAGGGGATTGTGGTCATCACGCTGGTTCAAAATCATTGGTGGCTAAAGCATTCCGGCATGGTTTCTATTGGTTAACTGCTCATGCAGATGCGGCAGATCTGGTCCGGAAGTGTGATGCTTGTCAGAAATTTTCGAGGCGTGCTCTGGTTCCGGCGCAGGAGCTCCGGATGATACCAATAACTTGGCCGTTTGCGACTTGGGGGCTTGATATGGTTGGACCCTTCAAGCGATCCCAAGATCAGAAAACTCTTCTACTAGTAGCAGTAGATAAGTTTACAAAGTGGGTTGAAGCAGAGCCTATAAGCAAGTGTGATGCGGCAACGACAGTCAAATTCATCAAAAAAGTAATTTTCCGGTTTGGCTTTCCACACAGCATCATCACAGACAATGGCACCAATTTATCTCAGGGTGAGATGGAAGAATTCTGTCAACGAGAACATATTCGCTTGGACGTGTCTTCTGTGGCCCACCCCCAATCCAATGGTCAGGCTGAAAGGGCAAATCAGGAGATTTTGCGAGGTATCAAACCCCGGATTATGACCCCTTTGCAGAGAACCCCAGGATGTTGGGTTGAGGAGTTGCCATCTGTTCTTTGGAGTATCAACACTACACCAAACCGGTCTACAGGTTACACACCTTTCTTCATGGTCTATGGTGCTGAAGCAGTCCTTCCAAGCGATATACGTCATGATTCACCAAGGGTAATGGCTTATGTTGAAGCAGCCAACGAGAGAGCAAGGCAAGACAGTTTAGACCGGATGGATGAAGAGCGTGATATAGCTGCGGCACGGTCTGCAATTTATCAACAAGACTTACGCAGATATCATAGCCGCCGGATCAAAACAAGGACGTTCCAGGAGGGCGACTTGGTACTCCGGCTCATCCAAGATCAAACTGATAAGCACAAGCTATCCCCACCTTGGGAAGGGCCCTTTGTGGTCAGTAAGAATCTACACAACGGTTCATATTACTTGGTGGACGTTCGAGAACACAAGGACTCACGGACATCAGAAGAGGAGACGAAGAGGCCATGGAACATCGCCCATTTACGGCCATACTATACTTGAGCTACGAGCTCCACTGTATCCTATGTATATATTATGATTAATGAATAAATCGGTACCCTCGGTAAACCGGGGGCTCAGCCCTTTTTCCACATACAAATATCTTGTGAGGACAACCACGCAAGTTTTTATCAGATATTATATTTCAACATATTGGCCGGTTTAAAGTTGATTTTTTGCAGAGTATACACAGAAGCAATAAAACTCTCTAAAGAACATGAGATCATATCCGGTTCAAAGAGAGGACGCTTCAAGATTTACCCACAGGTTCGAGGAACCATGGAGGCCCTCTGGACAGTCGGGTTCAACCGCATTCAGTGATTGGCTAAAATTCTTATGGACAATCGATTTACCCACAGGTTCGAGGAACCACGGAGGCCCTCTGAAAAGATGGATAATCCACATTCAGTGATTGGTTCATATTTACCCACAGGTTCGAGGAACCATGAAGGCCCTCTGAAAAGATGGATAATCCACATTCAGTGATTGGTTTATATTTACCCACAGGTTCGAAGAACCATGGAGGCCCTCTGAAAAGATGGATAATCCACATTCAGTGATTGGTTTATATTTGCCCACAGGTTCGAGGAACCATGGAGGCCCTCTGAAAAGATGGATAATCCACATTCAGTGCTTGGCTAGGCCCTCTGGAAAGATGGATAATCCACATCCAGTGATTGGCTCAATTTTTTATTTGCGGTTCTATCGGCCCTCTGAAAAGATGGATAATCCACATTCAGTGATTGGCTAGGCCCTCTGGGAAAGATGGATAATCCACATCCAAGTGATTGGATGAACCTTGATTTGAGCCTGGCAGCTCTTAAAAAGCCTCGACTACATGGTCTTATTTGCAAAATTTGCATCTTTTGGTGTTTGTGTTTTATAACCCTTTAAACCGGAGTAGAACAGCTACAGAAGCTGACCACATATCTATAAAAGTGAAAAGTCTGGGTCATGAATACCAGCATGAATAAACAGGTGTTCATTATAACCCGGATCATCTATCAGGCAACAAGCCACAAATTTCTGAACAAAGTTTTTCAGAACAAGATGAACCGGTGTCTGTTATCAAAACCCGGGTTTGTTATTGGATCTATGAAGATCTTCATCAAGAAGTTTAGATATCTACCGGATTAAGAATGTTGAGCATATTTGGTCTCAGGTATAAATTTATTTCTGATATAAGTATATACTTGTTTGATATCTTGAGAGAACAATTTAATCTGTCCGGCGGTAAACCGCTAGGACATGTTTTCAGTGTTACTTTTGCAGAAACACATGATACGCAAGATAAGCAACATCAGACAATATTAAAATTAGCAAACGTCTAGCACAAGAAAGGCATAATATCCGGATCAAAGCGGATCATGTTTCAGCTATCCTATTACAATGCATAGCAAGCCGGACGGATTACAAAGATTGTATGAGACTGCAATTGCAACAATAAATTCTGAGTTATGCTCCTTCTTGCTGAGATGGCTGGCCATCAGCTTGATCCGGAATGTCTTCGTCTTCTTGAAGCGGTTGGAAGTCCGGAACACGCCAATCAATCTTCGCCAAAGCCCGGAAGTACATCTCTTCGTGGATAAGTTCAGAAGGTTCGATATCTGGAGCGAAGGTATGAGGGCGAACCGGTGTCATTAAATTGACGGTGTCATAAACCGGCCGCTCCACCCGCTCGTTTTGCAAGTCGTACCCCGGATGATACCTGGATAAATCAGATTCAACTGCAAGCTTGCTGGTGAGGGGGCGCATCTCCTTCGTCAAGGCGTAGAGGTCCTTCGCAGTAAAGGTGGAACCGTCTTCTTTGGTGTCAGGAAATCCGGTCAAAGCTTCTTCCGGATCAAGATCTGGAACCCAGGCTTTAGCCCTGGTAAGGGCCAAGAGGGCACCACCTCGAGCAGCAGATTTTTTGACTTCTTCTAGACGCACGGGAAGAACAGATAACTTCTCCAACGTGCCTTGAATAGTTGTGGGGGCCGGTTTACCGAAGGATGTTGCACTAATGATCCTCTGAGCGCCGGAATACAGCTGCTCGACCAAAGTGTAACATGCCTTAAGTTTTTTCCGAAGGTCATCCCCAAGATGAGTGACACGGCGCCCTGCATATAAATATCACGGTTAAACCGGCACAGGTAGAAGATTGCAAGGATAAAGCAGAAGTTCAGATTGTACTTACCAAAGATTGCAGAAATCATCAACTCAATTTGCTGCTTTAAGCCGGTTAACTGTTCAGTCACCGGATTAAGCGCCCCCTCAGCATCTTGAACCCTTTTTTCCAATTCTTTCTTTTGAACTTCAAAAGTGGTCCTATCTTCTTCAAAGAACTTTTTCAGATCTTCAGCAGTCTTTAGACTTACCTGAAGATCTTTCTTGGCTTTTGAAGCGGAAGATTCTGTCTCAGCAAGACGGCTCCGAAGTTCATTAATCTCATCAGCGTTCTGGTTTAAATCAGCCTGAAAGCATAATCAAGTGACAAGAAGCAAAAATCAGACAAGTCTCAAGCACACAAACAAGTTGTCTACTTGACACTTGGGGGCTAATGGCAGTTGAAGCAATAAACAGCAGCAATTCAAAGTTACAAGTCTCAAGCACACAAGCAAGTTGTCTACTTGACACTTGGGGGCTAATGGATGATTGAAGTATCAGCAGAAATTTTTACAAGTATCAAATACAAAAACAAGTTATATACTTGATACTTGGGGGCTAATGTAAAGATCAATTGTTCAAACCATAAAGTTCCGGTTCACCTTCAGTATGCAGCTAAACCGAAACTTGGGGGCTGTTATGGGATAGGAGCATATCACAAGCACAAAGTCAGAAGAAAAGGATTACCTCATATTTTTCCTTCATCAAGTTAACCAAACTTGCTTCATAGTCTCGGCTGCTGTGGAGCCGGTTTAGGTACCCAGAATAGATTTCTTGGGCACTCATATCTGCAAGATTGGATATTTCAGTACTCCATTTGCCCTTCTCCTTATATAGCTTCTCCGTTTTAGCTGTATGCTTGGCTAAAACGGTGGGCTCAGCCGGAGCAACGAATGCAGCCCCAGTCACTACAACTTCTGGAGAAGCAGGTGCAGTTGGTGGAGTCGCAGTGTGAGCCGGATTGGGAGATGCCGGATTAATTTGAGGAGAGTTGACCCGGGCAGGACTTGGCGGATTGTGAACATCTTCAGCATTAGGATTCTCGAGTACTGGGATATGATCCGTAGGCGCAGGATCTTCAAGAGGAGCTATGGGCTCGCCTTCTGGAGGAACGGTCGTTGCCGGATCAATTGCCGGATTATCTGCAGAAGTCTCAGCAGGGGGTTTGTTTGCCTTTGGTTTCTTGCTAGGCTTTGGCTTGCTGAAAAAAGTTTGCAAAATGAGTTAACATTGTAAAGCAAAAAGAGAATCATAACCCGGAAATGTTAAAAAGATTTACCCTGGGACAGTTTTCAACGGGGGAAGCTGCGTGGCAGTCGATTCACCAGAAGAAGACAGTGGAGTTTCCTGATAATCAGGGTCAGACGGTTTAAGAGGTTTTCGGATAAGCCCGGCCTTGGGATGAAGAAGAGTCAGAGAAAGTATCACCTCAGCACGACGCTTCCGAGCCGGAGTTAAAGAAATCCCGGATGATTCCACTGCCAGGCCACTATGGCGAGTGGTCCGGCGAAGAGCTTCATGTTGTTGCTTCTTCAAAAGAAAATTAGGATCCAATTGAGCATAAGGGTGAGAAAATTGGTATTTCCGGACGGTCCGACGACTTTTTTGTGGAAGAGGTTCTGAATCAGAAGAAATGATAGTTACCTCAACTTCGGCCGGATTATCACCTTCAGCCAACTCCTGTGGAAAGTTATCATTAGATATAGATATGAGTACAAGAAAGCAAATTAAAACCGGATTAATTCATACCTCGGAATCCGGATCATCATCCTCGGCGTGAGAGCTGGAATCAATAGCTGCCTTTCTTTTCTTGTTAGCAAAGGTCTTCCGGCGTGCTTGTTTGCCGGTTTTCTCCTGAGGCTTTCTCTTCCAGAAAGGATCATCAACCTATTCAAAAGAAGGAAAGACAATTGAAAGGACGGTTTAAATGAACGGATTACAAACACATGACAAAGCAAAACTTACCGCAGGCAGCTTATTCTTCTTATAATACGGTGCTAACCCAACTTTGCTGCAGTCTGCTAAGGAGACGTTGAGCATCTTCTTAGCCGATTCAATAACCTCCGATTCAGATAATTTTTCCTTGGTAAACCGTTGAGGGTCGTCCGGTTTCCTGGAATACTGGCACATCAGCTGTGATCGCCGGCTCAAGGGAAGGATGCTCCAAGACAACCAGCAGCGCATAAAGTCGGTTCCAGTTAAGCCATTGGCCATGAAAGCTTTTAGTCTGGAGAGCTGTGATGCAAACCGGGTCCGCTCAATAGAGCTGAGCCGTTGTGGTAGAGGATGATCATCCGGAATACGATGCTCACGATAACCCGGCAAAGGGTTCTCCCCTTCAGGAGAAGTGTCAACGCAGTAAAACCATGATTTGTTCCACTCCTTTGGATGCGTGTGTAAGGCGGCGTGAGGGAAGACGGCGGCTCTCCTTTTCTGGATACTACCACCGCCGAGTTCCTGATGCGGTCCACTGGTGAACTCCGTGCACCGGTTCAGATGAAAAAAGTCCCGGAATAGATCAACAGACGGTTCTTCTTGCAGATATACCTCTGAGAAGACTTGAAAATCACGGATATTTGAAATAGAGTTGGGCCCAATGTCCTGAGGGTGGAGCTGGAAGGCAGCAAGAACGTCCCGGAAAAACTTTGAACCGGGGGGGGGGGGAGAAGCCTCGAGATATGTGGTCAAAGAAAACAATAACCTCCTCGGGTCTGGGAGTAGGAGGGCATTCATTCCCCGGAGCCCGCCACTTCAAAACAGACTGAGGGCCTAAGGTACCAATTTCAGCAATTTTGACCAAGTCTTCTTCCGTGATAATGGAAGGGACCCAATCACAAGAAACAAACTGCTTGGCCATAGAGACAGGACGACAAGTACTGAAAAAGATAAAGTGCAAAAAACGGATTATGCGGGTACAGCAGTATAAACCGGAAGATATCTATTCAAATTTCAAATTTGATACAGGAACAGGGCATGATAGTATAAACCGGAGCATACTTAGCAGATTTACAAAAGGGAAGAAACAAGTTTTCGACAGACAATTAGGGCAGAATAGATCTGAGTATGCGAGAAAAAGAAAAATAAATATATGAAGGTACGGGAAGAACTACAAGGGTAATAAACGGAGCAGATGAACCTACAGATTAGGTGAAGTAACAAGATCTAAAGCACAGGAGCAGCAAGCTGAAGGCAGAATCTAAGAGTAGGACGTAAAGACTAAAGTTTCAGGGTGCAAGGCGAAGTTTTCATGGAGGTTCTAATGGCGGAAGCATGAGGAAGAACCCTAGAAGACGCAGATCTGTAACGAGGAAGAAAAAACGTACCTGGAACAATGGAGGACGGCGGCGGAATTCTCTGGTCAAGTCAGGTTGATGCAGCGGCCAGGGAGGTTTTGACTCGGCGAGGTAACGGCGGCGCTTCAAGCTCGGGCGTCAATGGCGTCTTGAAGCTCGGGCGGCAGACAGAGGAAGAAGAGGCGAGAAGAAGATAGAACGAAAGGGGGCGGCGGTATTTATAAGGGAAGGACAGATGTGAAGCGACAGGTGCGGGATTCGAGGGAGCAAAGATTGGATAAAGATCCCTTGACGCCTCGATTTTCGGGATAACCATTAAAACAAAGCTACAGTACAGCTCGCAGCGTTAAATGCGGAGATGATGTCACGGTCAGATTTAGTGATTCTCGAAGATGACGTCAGAGCCGGTTTACAAAAATGAGAAGACACAGAAGAAAATTATGCAAGACAAGGGAGAGTGATATGAAGAAGTTCAAATCATTCTGGGGCCTAATGTCAGGGATATGACTAGCAGGTATGAAGCGGCTAGTGTAAACTGGCTTAATTATAATATGTTTAGTTGTAATATTTAGTAAAGGTTACGACCCATGAGATCTTAGGGCCCATGTATAGAATTATGGTTTGTAAACCGCCAAGCAATGTAACTTGAGAGATAAGGAAGAAAAGACAGAGACCGAGGCGGACACAAGTATGAGCCGGCCTCGGGACTCTGTAAACCGGACCAGGCGTCACCTCTATATAAAGGGACGACCCGGCGACGGTTCAGGGACAAGCAAGAATCAACCCGTCGAGACTACAGGCAAGCGATCCGCTCCCTGTAAACCGACGCCCAAGAAATACCAAACCAACTAGACGTAGGCTTTTACCTTCATCGAAGGGGCCGAACTAGTATAAACTCTCTGTGTCCTTTGTGTGCTATGAACCCCTTCAAGCTAACCCGTGCGATGGTTCCATCATCAAGTCCGCTAAACCGGACATCTGCCGTGCTAATTCCACGACACATCTTGATATGCACTTGATTCTCCTTCTGTTCTGAGTAAAGTTGTGACACCTACACCTGCTATTGGTTCTTATATGTTCCATGTTATTGATGATGCCACTTCTACTATTAATGATGCTTGTGATGCTACTACTCTGCTTGATGAAACTGTGCCACTAGGTGAATTACTTGATAAACATCTTTCTAAAGTAAGAAATATTGAATATGCTGAAAATGATGATATTTCTGAAACTGATGAAATTATGAAACTAAAAACTTTGAAACACCTGTTAGACCTAGCTCTCCTAGATATGAATTGCCTGTTATGCCTGAGGGATATGTTATGCAAGGAGAGGTTGCTAGAGACTTTCTTGCTTATAAGGATAGGAATGATCTTAAGAAATTATTATGCAAGTGGAAACAAAAATCTTTGAATACTAGAATGCATTATGATCCTGAGTTTGCTACTTCACCTACCCGTGTTACTGATAAGTATTATGAATTCTCTATCGATCCTGAGTTAATTACTTTGGTTGAATCTGATCCTTTCCATGGTTATGAATCTGAAACTGTTGTGGCACATCTGACTAAATTGAACGATATAACCACCCAATTTGCTCATGAGGAAAATATTCGCTATTATTATATTCTTAAATTGTTTCCTTTCTCATTAAAGGGTGGCGCTAAGTTATGGGTTAATTCTCTTGCTCCTGGTTGTTTGCATAGTCCCCAGAATATGATTTACTACCTCTCTCAAAAATATTTCCCTGCTCATAAGAAACAAGCTGCCCTACGGGAGATATTTAATTTTGTGCAAATTGAAGAAGAGAGTCTCCCACAAGCTTGGGGAGGCTTCTCCAATTACTTAATGCTTTGCCTAATCATCCTATTAAGAAAAATGAAATACTTGATATCTTTTTATAATGGACTAACCGATGCTTCCACAGAGCACCTGGATAGTTGTGCTGGTTGTGTTTTCAGGTAAAGAACTGTTGAGAAAGATGAATTTCTATTGAATAATATATTGAGTAAAGATAATGGTTGGACACTTCCTGAACCAGCTCCTGAGCCAACTCCAAAGAAAAGGGGTATTCTATTTCTCAGTCCTGAAGATATGCAAGAGGCAAAGAAATCTATGAAAGAAAAAGGTATTAAAGCTGAAGATGTTAATAATTTACCGCCTACTGAAGAAATACATGGTATTGATAACCCGACATAGGTAGTAGAGGTAAAATCTCTCTATAGATTTGATGAAGGTGATATTCCTCATAATAAGTCTGCTAGTTAATGCTTAGACGAGTTTGATAATTTTATTGTTAAACAAGAAAACTTCAATGCTTATGTTAGTAGACAATTGAAACGTAATGCTTACATGCTTGACCACTTGGGTGATTATATGAGTAGAACTGTTAATGATCTTAAGCTTATTAGTAAACATGCTTCCATGGTTACAACTCAAGTAGAACAATACTTAAGGCACAAAATGACTTGCTTAATGAGTTGAATAGTAAGAATAATGATAATGCTATTAGGGTTATGACTAGAGGTGGTAAAATAACCCAAGAACCTTCATATCCTGAGGGCCATCGTAAGAGAGTTGAGCAACATTCTCAGAGAACTAATACATATACACCTAGTCCTAGTAATGAAAAGAAAAAGAAATCTGATTGACTTTGCATGCTTCTAGTGAACCTGTTATAGACACACCTAAGAATCCCAATGATATTTCTATTTGTGATGCTGAGACACAATCTGGTGTTGAACATGAACTTAGTGATAACGTTAATAATGATGTTCATGTTGATGCTTAACCTAGTAATGAGAATGATGTAGAGGTTGAACCTGCTATTGATCTTCATAACCCACAATCAAGGAATCAATGTTATGATAAGAGAGACTTCGTTGCTAGGAAACACTGTAAAGAAAGAGAACCATGGGTCCAGAAACCCATGCCCTTTCCTCCTAAGCCATCCAAGAAAAAGGATCATGAGAATTTTGAGTGCTTTGCTGCAATGATTAGACCTATCTTTTTGCGTATGCGTTTGACTGATATGCTTAAAATGCCTCCTTATGATAAGTATATGAAATATATTGTTACAAATAAAAGAAAGATACCGAAAGCTGAAATGTCCACCATGCTTTCTAATTATACTTTTAAGGGTGTAATACAAAAGAAACTTGGAGATCCAGGAGTACCAACTATACCATGCCCCATTAAAACAAACTATGTTAAAAACTACTTTATGTGATCTTGGAGCCGGTGTTAGTTTTATGCCTTTCCCCTTATATCGTAGACTTGAATTGAATAAGTTGAAACCTACTGAAATTTCTGTGCAAATGTCTGATAAATCAACTGTTATACCCATCAGTATTTGTGAGGATGTGCATGTTGTGGTTGCAAACGTTACTATCTTAACAGACTTTGTTATTCTTGATATTCCTGAGGACGACAGTATGTCGATCATCCTTGGTAGAACTTTTCTGAATATTCCAGGGGCTGTTATTGATTGCAACAAAGGCAATGTCACTTTTCATGTTAATGGTAATGAGCATGTGGTACACTTTCCGAAGAAACAACCTCAAGTTCATAGTAGCAATTCTATTGGAAAAATTTCAACTATTATTATTGGAGGTTTTGAATTCCCTCTTCCTACTGTCAAAAAGAAATACGATATTCTTATTGTTGGGGACATGCATATCCCCGTTGAGGTAACCTAGTGTTATTCGAAAATTCTCCGGTTTCACGTCATTCGGAAGAAGTTTGTTAATAATACTTGATCAACCTTGTTAATGGATTCCTTTTGATGAGCATGAGATGGATGAATTTAGAAAGCAAAACTCTCTGTACCCATCTTTTACTTTCTTTTATTTAGATTAAATAAAGCAAAAATAGTATTATCCGTCTGTTTTCTGAATTATTAGAGCAATAGAAAATGTCTCGAAAATAAAAGTTCTCCAAATGCCCCCAAAATTTAGTATGATTTTTTATAGAATATTTAAGAATTTCTTGCACTGAACACACAGCACGGGACCTCACCAGTTGGCCACAAGGGTGGAGGGTGCGCCCTACCCCCCTGGCCGTGCCTCCTGTCCTTGTGGGCACCATGTGGCCCCTCTCCACTTATTCCAGCACCCATCCACTTCGTCTTCCTCCAGGAAAAATCATTCCATAGCTCAAACTCATGTTCTTGCTCATTTTGCTACCATTTTTTATCTCCTTGCTCAAAGCTCCATTTACAAAACTGCTTTGGGGATTGTTCCTCGGTATGCGACTCCTCCAATAGTCCAATTAGTTTTTTTAGTGCTTTATTCATTGCCAATTTTTGCTGTTGTGGTGACCTTATTCTTGAGCTTGCATGTCAAATTTATATGGTCCAAAGTAGTTTTGATGCATGATATATCCTCTAGGCACTTGTAGAGTAGTTGCTATTAATTTTGTTGAGTTTGGTTCACTTTTATTTTGAGTCACTAAAAATTTCAGAAATTTTTCAGAGGAAGAAAATGTTGAGGAGATTGTTGAGAGGTTCCTTGAGCCGGGGTTCGAAGGAAAAAGAAAACGATATGGAGAAGCCCAAGTACAATCTTCCTCGTACCGCAGAGATTCGGCCGTGCGAACGGCCATGTGATGCATTCTTACAGGCGGCCGGAATTTTTGAGGATTTCTATTACTTGGCTGAGAATGCAGGCATCACTGACTTCCTCCTCGACCAGTGTGATCAGTTTCTCCTCCTCACTAATACTTTCGTGCAAAATATTCATTTTCATGCTAGGATATCACCACCTATGGTAGATTTTCACTAATATGATGAGTACAAGGAAATGACGCTCTATGAATTTTGTGAGGTTTGTAAATTACCTTATGAGGGTAGCGTCTAGGAACCACGTCCTAGTGATGTGGAAGATTTTATTTATGAAGTTACCGTAGGGGAAAGGAGAAGGGTGTCGGAAGCGAGAGTTGCATTTATCATGTTTTGCGCTACTACTCATTATTTGCTGGGAGATGTTTAATTGGTCGCGGGGAGAGTGGAGGCCTTAGGGCTCCCGACCTTGCCATTTTGCGCCATGCTTTACTTTGTGATAAAACTTCCAGTTTAGGCGCTATGGTTGCTAAACGATTGAGTTTAAACCGTACTAAGGGTCCTATTTTCAGAGGCATCTTCGTCTCCCGCCTTGCTAAACACTTTGAGATACCCATTAGGCATTATGAAAAAGAGGAGAAATTGCTACCCACTATTTACTTAGATTATGACATCATGATAGCACATAAGTTTATTCTCTATGATGAGGAAAAGAGGCTTATTTATAACTTGGTATTTAGCGAGGATACTTTTCAGATTATTACCTTGCCTGCACCTACTTTGTTCGATATTCATTCGCGCAGGTACTTTGTTTTGCCCGCGAACATTCATGCATACTTGGAGGGGACACGATCCCCAGCTCCTGAGCCAGAGCCATCACCTGATCCATATCAGGAGTGTATTTATCAGTGGGATCCACAGGAGCTTGCTAATCAATGGAACCCCCATGATCTACCTCACTACACTGGAGAGGGCTACTTTGATCCATGGACATATACCAACTTAGGCCAAAAGCCTAAGCTTTGGCGGAGTATAGATTTCTCACCGACATTACATTCATGATTAAACATTCATTTTAGTTGTCAGTGTTCATACTTTTTCATTGTATTATCCATGTTAGGTTATTTCTTTTTCCCGCTTTCTTCTTGTGTGTTCGAAAAACATTAAGAAAAAAAACAAAATTAGTTGTAGTTAGTTTATTTTCTATGCATGCTTGGTTGTAATATTAGAAGAAAACCCAAAAAGATTTCTAGTTCTTCTTTTGCTTGTTGGGAGCTTTCCCGTCTAAATAATTTTTCTCATTCTTGTTTTACTTCCTTCAGAAAAACAAAAACTCCAAAAATATTTCAGTGTGTTTCTTTGAAATTATTTTCTTTTTCTTTGGGGGTCGAGAGGAGAAGACCACGATGACAATGTTGAATGGCTCTCATATGGATTATTGATGATCTAACAAAGAGCCATATTACCTTGTCTTCTCCTTTGAATAAATGTTTGCAGATTCCAGCTTAGTCCAATGCATGTGCACTATTATTATTGTTCACGCCGTTCGGTCATGCAAGTGAAAGGAAATAATGACGATATATGATGAAGTGATTGGGATGGATAAAAGCTGGTATGAACTCAACCTATCTTATTTTTGTAAATATGATTAGTTCATCGTTCTTGATTCAGCCTATTATGAATGAAACATATTTGCAATGACAATTAGAGATTATGGTTAATCATGCCATGCTTAATTAGCTAGGAGTTTATAATGGTTTACCTTGCGTGCCAACATGCTTTTAAAATGGTTGTGATGTAGTATGATAGGATGGTATCCTCCTTTGAATGATTCGAGTGGCTTGACTTGGCACATGTTCACACATGTAATTGAAACAAAATCAACATAGCCTCTACGATATTTATGTTCATGGTGATTTATATCCTACTCATGCTTGCATTCAATGTTGATTAATCTCAATGCATCTTTATGACTGTTGTCGCTATCTAGTTGGTCGCTTCCAAGTCTTTTTCTAGCCTTCACTTGTACTAAGCGGGAATACTGCTTTTGCATCCACCTCCATAAACCCAAAGTTGTTCCATATGAGTCCACCATACCTACCTATATGCGGTATTTACCCACCAGTAAATTTGCATGTGCCAAACTTTAAACCTTCAAATAAAATTCTATTTTGTATGCCCAAATCGCTCATGTGGCGACTGGGGCTGTCAGTATCTTCCATGCTAGGTGGGTTATTCTCATGATGAGTGGACTCCGCTCATCATTCATGAGAAAATGGCTGGTAACCAGGATGCCCAGTCCTTTGCTCAAAATTAAATCAAAATATAAATAAACAAAGCTCCCCTGGACTGTTGTTGGTATGGACAGTATCCGTTGTTTCGGACAAGTCGTGGAGTGTGTTTGATGGTGGAGGGGGAGTAAAAGTTTACCGTACTTTTGGTAACCGCCTATAATGTATTTAGCATGGAAGATATTGAGAACTCTTGGTCGTAGTGTTGACAATGAAAGCATGCCTCTCAAAATATTATTTACCTCTATTTCCAAAACTCGAGCTCTGGCACCTCTGCAAATCCCTACTTCCCTCTGCGAAGGGCCTATCTCTTTACTTTTGTTGCTGAGTCATCATCCTCTTATAAAAAGCACCAGTTGGAGAGCACCCAGTCATTTATGTGTTTTGTTATTAATTGATATTGAGTATGAGTGTGACTGGATCTCTTTTACCATTAATTACAATGTCTAGTAAGTCCTTGATCGTCAGGGGTGTTCTGCATTTATGTTTTGCCGTCTTAGAAAGGGCTAGCGAGATACCATCTTGTTATATCATATCATGACTGTTTTGAGAAAGTGTTGTCATCCTTGATAAATTATTATTGCTCGCTAGTTGATTATGCCATTGATGTGAGTAAATGTGAGACCTAAATGTTATTGTGAATATGGTTAGTTCGTAATCTTTGTTGAAAACTTGAATGTTGGCTTTACATATTTGCAACAACAAGATCAAACAGAGTTTGTAAAAATTTTCTTTATCACTTTCAGTTTGTCAATTTAATTGCTTGAGGATAAGCAATGGGTTAAGCTTGGGGGATTTGATACGTCTCCATCGTATCTACTTCTCCAAACTCTTTTGCCCTTGTTTTGGACTCTAATTTACATGATTTAAATGGAACTAACTCGGACTGATGCTGTTTTCAGCAGAATTGCTACGGTGTTATTTTTGTGCAGAAATAAAAGCTCTCAGAATGGCCTGAAACATCACGGAGATGATTTTTGGAATTAAGAAAAAATATTGGCTAAAGAATCAACTGAAGGGGACCCACACCCTGGCCACAAGGGTGAGGGGCGCTCCCTCCTTCCTTGTGGGCCCTCTGGACCTCCACCGACCTCAACTCCAACTCCCTATATTCACATTCGAGGAGAAAAAAATTAGAGAGAAGGATTCATCGCGTTTTACGATACAGATCCGCCACCACCTCCTATTCTTCCTTGGGAGGCCAGATCTGGAGTCCGTTCGGGGCTCCGAAGAGTGAAGATTGTCGCCGTCGTCATCATCAACCTTCCTCCATCACCAATTTAATGATGCTCACCGCCGTGCGTGAGTAATCCCATTGTAGGCTTGATGGACGGTGATGGGTTGGATGAGATTTACCATGTAATCGAGTTAGTTTTGTTAGGGTTTGATCCCTAGTATCCACTATGTTCTAAGATTGATGTTGCTATGACTTTGCTATGCTTAATGCTTGTCACTAGGGCCCGAGTGCCATGATTTTAGATCTGAACCTATTATGTTTTCATGAATAAATTTGTGTTCTTGATCCTATCTTACAAGTCAATAGTCACCTACTATGTGTTATGACCCAGCAACCCCGGAGTGACAATAGTTGGGACACTTCCCAGTGATGACCATAGTTTGAGGACTTCATGTATTCACTAAGTGTTAATGCTTTGGTCTCGTACTCTATTAAAAAGAGGCCTTAATATCCCCTAGTTTCCAATAGGACCCCACTGCCACGGGAGGGTAGGACAAAGAACGTCATGCAAGTTCTTTTCCATAAGGACGTATGACTATATTCGGAATACATGCCTACATTATATTGATGAATTGGAGCTAGTTCTGTGTCACCCTAGATTATAACTGCTACATGATGAATAATATCTGATATCTATCATTACCGATCAATTGCCTACGAGTTCGTTTCATATTGATACTTGCTTCGTTACTTTCGTTACTGCTGTTGTCACCATCACTACAAAACTGCTACTGTTACATTGCCACCATTACCGTTACTTCCATACTACTTTGCTACTAAATACTTTGCTGCAGATATTAAGACTTTCACGTGTGGTTGAATTAGCAACTCATCTGCTAAGAACTGAGAATATTCTTTGGCTCCCCTTGTGTCGAATCAATAAATTTGGGTTGAATAATCTACCCTCGAAAACTGTTGCGACCTCCTATACTTGTGGGTTATCGCCCACACGGACGGCGAACGAATGCCCACGCGCCTGCTCCGCGTCTGCCTCAGGTACGCGTGGCAGCCGTCCACCTACCTTCCACCGTCCACTTTTTTACGGCGCATGCGCGACCGACCCCGCCTGGCAGCCACCCGGCCAAGCGGTCTCCATCCTTTTTAATGTGGAAGCCGTGGACCAACTAGAGTCCTGATACGTCCAAAATGCATCACTATTTTATATCGTAATTCATCCTTATTCATTAATATATTTCACATTATGATGATGTTCTTATGTTGTTTTGGCCTATTTTACACAGTTTGCAACTTTCCGGTGCCGAAGCAGCAGACGCAGGATTCAGCGGTAAAAAGTGGACGCTAAGTTGCTGAAGAAGAATACCTCCAAATTACCTGAAAATCAACGGAGGGTATTTTCCAGACGGATCACGAAGGCACGCAAAAGAGCAACCAGAGGGGGGCCATAGGGCGCCCAGGCGGCCACCCGGCGCGGCCCCCACCCTGGCCGCGCCGGGAGGGGCGCCTGGAGCCCCTGGCCCACTTCCGGCTGCCCCCTTTTGCCTATATACTCCTCGTCATCCAAAAACCCTAAAAAGGAGAGTTTTGACGGAGTTCCGCTGCCGCTCCGTGGCGGACACCTACAGAGAAGAAAAAGCCATCTCCGGCGGGCAGATTCCGCCGGGGAAATCACCTCCCGGAAGGGGAGATCATCGCCATCGACACGGGCATCATCGAGATCATCATCAACATCATCCCCAACATCAGCACCATCTCCATCTTCATCCAATCTCATCTCACCATTGCAACTTGTGTTGTAATCCGTACTATCTATCCTCTCTACTCTATCGGTGTTGATTACTACTTTGTGGTGAATGCTATTGAGTTTTGTTGGAGAAATATCATTATGTCCAGATTGTTTATCATCCATTTATCTCCACTGATCATGATCTCTTTTATGTCTTGTGAGTAGTTACTTTAGTTCTTGAGGACATGGGAAAAGTCTTGTTGTTAGTAGTCATATGATGTTGAAGTAATATGTGTTGTTTGATACTTAAGTTGTGTTGTTATTTTCCTAGTGGTGTTGTGTGAGTCGAACACTCAACACTTCGCCTTATTAAGGACCTAGGGGAATACATTGTGTACAAAGAATGCTTACGGTGGGTTGCCGGAGTGACAGAAACCTGAACCCCAGTTCGCACGCTTTTGCACAAGGGAACAATGGATCATCGATCGTATTGCTATGGTTAGGCTTTTGCCTTAAATACTATCTTGTATTTGCGGATGCTTGCAAGGTGTTTAATCATAAGAGTGCACTCATCTTAGTCTAGAGAGTGTACTAGCATAGATCCACCCACTCAGCACTTATCAACACATCACATAGTACCGATACGGAATATGGCGAAAGCACATGACTACCTCTCCCGTGTGTCCTCAAGAACACTTTAGCCTTTATAAGTTCAGTTGCTAGGCCTCTCCTTTGCTCAGAAGGATTGGGCCACTTGTTACTCTCCAGTGCCTTTTACTTTCCTCGCTTTTACTTTCCTGTTGCTTATATCAAGAAAACCCCTAAAAAGTTACCTTTGAGTGCTTGCAGTTATTCCTTGCTCAGAATCACTTATCAATACCTTCTGCTCCTCGTTGGGTTCGACACTCTTACTTATCGAAAACGCTGCAATAGATCCCTTACGGTTGTGGGTCATCAAGTACCGTTTTCTGGCGCCGTTGCCGGGGAGTGTAGCGCTATTGGTAAAGTTAACTGGTAAGGAAGTTTTTATATTGCTATTTTTATTTTGCTGTTGCTGCTCTTTGTCCTTATGGACAACCTTGCTATTGGATCGTTGCTCGAGGGAAGACGCCCCACATCTGTGGTGGTTGCTCCTCCCCCTACTGAAATTGTGCCCTATAAAATACCAGCTGGTATTATCGATTATGTTTTGGCTAATCGTTATGTAGGAGACAGACATCCCGGTGAACACTTGCTATATCTGTCACAACTATGTTCATTATTTAAGCTTGCAGGTGTATCAATGGAGTTTGTCATGAGGAGATTGTTCTCCGTATCGTTTATAGATAAAGCTTCAGATTGGTATAAGCTTCTCGATAACTCACACTTGCTTGATTGGCAAGAGCTTATGTCTCTCTTTTATACCAAGTTTTATCCTCTTCATGAAATTCATCGAGACAGGAACTATATCTATAACTTTAGGTCTCGTGACGGAGAAAGCATTGCTCAAGCTTGGGGGAGATTGAAGTCCCTAATGCTCAAATGTCCTATTCATGAGCTCCCCAAGGAAAATTATACTTACAAATTTTTATGCCAGGCTTTCTCGTCGGGATAAGGAGATGTTGGATGCCTCCTCTAGTGGGGTATTTCAGACGAAGAGTGTTGAAGAAAGGTGGGATCTCCTTGAAAGGATCCAGAGGAATACCGAAGATTGGGAAATCGATAAAGGTATTGAACCCGCTATAAATTATGAGCATGATTATATTTAGAGCTTTGTGAAAACTGATTACTTCAATACCTTTTGCTCTAAGATTGGTCTTGATTCCCATCTAATGATTGATTTCTGTAAGGATTTTGCCTCTCACGTTGATTCTTTTAAAAAGAAGAGAGATCAGCATCATGAACCTTTCAAAGAGTTACCTGTTGATATTCATGTTGCTGACCCTATTTTGCCTGCAGTTATATATGAAAAGCCTCCTTTTCCCGCAAGGATAAGGGAGCACTCTCTTGTGACAGGCATAATAAATAAAAGTGAGAGAAGAATTGATGAGGCTGAGGACCAGATCAAGGTCGATCCTCAAGTTGCATTGGTTAAAGACCTTGTTACTAATGATGTTTTGGATTCCAATGTAAATTTTTGTGTTGTTTCCACTAACCTTGTCACAGCCAAGAATAAAGGCCCAATTTCAGGTACACCAGTAGTATCTGTTAAAATAGGAGATCACAATTATTATGGGCTATGCGATTTGGGATCGAGTGCTAGTGCTATCCCCTATTCACTTTATCAAGAGATCATCGGTGAGATTTCACCTTGTGAACTTGAAGAAGTTGATGTTACCATTCATCTTGCAAACAGAGCAACTATCTCTCCTATCGGAATTGTGAGAGACGTTGAAGTCCTATGTGGAAAGGTAAAATACCCTACCGACTTTCTAGTACTTGGTTCAGTGAGGAACAACTTTTGTCCTATTATTTTTGGTAGATCTTTTCTTAGAACTTGTGGAGCTATAATAGATTGCAAGAAAGGTAAAGTTTCTGTTGAATTCAATGGTGAGCCATATGAATTTAATTTTTCCAAGTTCTCTAAGCAGCCTCGTGGTACCGATTTACCTAGTGATGATAAAATTATTGAAAGTATTGCTTCTATTGCTATTCCCCCTAATGATCCTTTGCAGCAATATATGGAGGACCACGAGAATGATTTGCATATGCAGGAAAGAAATGAACTAGATGAAATATTCCTGAGACAACTTGCTATCCTAAAGCACAACCTTACGGTTGAACCTTTGGGAATTTTATCAAAACCAAAAGAAGACCCGGTGTTCGATCTTAAACCTCTTCCCGATACGCTCAAGTATGCTTATTTAGATGAAAAGAAAGTATATCCTGTTATTATCAACTCTAACCTTTCAGGATATGAAGAAGAACGACTATTGGAAGTACTTCGTAAACACCGAGGTGCAATTGGCTATACCCTTGATGACCTTAAGGGGATTAGTCCATCTATCTGTCAACATACTATCAACCTTGAGCCCGATGCTAAACCAGTTGTTGATCATCAACGACGGTTGAACCCGAAGATGATGGATGTTGTAAGAACTGAGATTCTCAAGCTTCTAGCCACAGGTATTATCTACCCTATAGCTGATAGTAAGTGGGTGAGCCCGGTACATTGTGTTCCTAAGAAAGGAGGTACAACTGTGGTTCCTAATGATAAGAATGAACTAATACCTCAGAAAATTATTATTGGATATAGAATGTGTATTGATTACAGGAAGGTGAACAAGGCAACCAGGAAGGATCACTACCCGTTGCCGTTCATCGACCAAATGCTTGAAAGGTTATCCAAAAATACCCACTTTTGTTACCTCGATGGTTATTCTGGTTTCTCTCAAATTCATGTTAACATTGCTGATCAAGAGAAGACCACTTTTACTTGTCCCTTTGGTACTTATGCTTACAGGCGTATGCCTTTTGGTTTATGTAATGCCCCTGCTACTTTTCAAAGGTGTATGTCTGCTATCTTTCATGGTTTCTGTGAGGAGAATGTGGAAGTCTTCATGGACGATTTCTCCGTCTATGGAACTTCCTTTGACCATTGTCTCCACAACCTTAATAAAGTTTTGCAGAGATGTGAGGAGAAAAATCTGGTACTCAATTGGGAGAAGTGTCACTTCATGGTTAACGAAGGAATTGTTCTTGGTCACAAGATTTCCGAAAGGTGAATTGAGGTGGACAAGGCCAAGATCGAAGCAATTGAGAGGATGCCCTATCCAAGGGACATCAAAGGTATTCGCAGTTTTCTCGGCCATGCTGGTTTCTATAGAAGATTTATTAAAGACTTTTCTAAGACTTCGAGACCCCTCACTAATCTTCTCCAGAAGGACGTTCCTTTTGTATTTGATGAAGATTGTAAGGAGGCTTTTGAAGTTCTCAAGAAAGCTTTAATAACCGCTCCTATAATACAACCACCTGACTGGAATTTACCTTTTGAGATTATGTGTGATGCTAGTGATTTTGCTGTTGGAGATGTTTTAGGGCAAAGGCTTGATAAGAAATTGAATGTTATACATTATGCTAGTAAAACCCTTGATAGTGCTCAAAAGAATTATGCTACTACTGAGAAGGAATTCTTAGCTGTAGTGTTTGCTTGTGATAAGTTTAGGCAGTATATTGTTGATTCCAAAGTTATTATTCATACTGACCATGCTGCCATTAAGTACCTTATGACAAAGAAGGATGCCAAGCCAAGGCTTATTAGATGGGTACTCCTTCTTCAAGAATTTGATTTGCAGATTGTTGATAGGAAAGGAGAAGACAATCCGGTGGCGGACAATCTTTCAAGGATGGAAGATATACCGCATGATCCCATCCCAGTCAACGACAATTTTCCAGACGAGCAACTTGCCGTTGTAAAAGTACAATCTCTTTCCGATCCTTGGTTTGCAGATTATGCTAATTTTATCGTTGCGAAGTATTTGCCTCCAGGTTTAACGTTTCAGCAAAGGAAGAAGTTCTTTCATGATTTGAGGCACTACTTTTGGGATGACCCACATCTTTTCAAAGAAGGTCCTGACGGGATCGTGAGAAGATGCATACCGGAACATGAGCAGAAGGACATTCTCAGACAATGTCATGATAGTCCCTATGGAGGACATCATGCCGGTGAGAGGACCGCACATAAGGTTCTTCAATCAGGTTTTTATTGGCCTACTCTCTTTAAGGATGCTAGAAATTATGTTTTAGCTTGTGATAAATGTCAGAGAGTTGGTAACATTAGTAGAAGGAATGAGATGCCTATGAATTACTCACTAGTGATTGAACCTTTTGATTGCTGGGGTTTTGATTTTATGGGTCCTTTTCCTTCTTCGCACAAGTACTCTCACATTTTAGTAGATGTTGATTATGTGACCAAGTGGGTTGAAGCGATCCCCACTGAAAGTGCTGATCACAAGACATCTTTGAAAATGCTCAAAGATGTGATTTTCCCTAGGTTTGGTGTACCTATGTATCTCATGACTGATGGAGGATCACACTTCGTGCATGGAGCTTTTAGAAAAGCTTTAGCCAAGTACGATGTTAATCATAGAATTGCTTCACCGTACCATCCTCAAACTAGTGGGCAAGTTGAGCTCACCAATAGAGAGATCAAGTTGATCTTACAGAAGATAGTTAATAGAAATAGAAAGGACTGGTCAAATAAGTTAGGAGATGCTTTGTGGGCGTATAGAACTGCTTACAAAAACCCCATGGGCATGTCCCCCTATAAGATGGTTTATGGTAAGGCTTGCCATTTTCCATTAGAATTAGAGCACAAAGCTTTCTGGGCTGTTAGAGAGCTTAATGCTGATCCAAAGTTAGCTGGTGAGAAGCGTCTCATGAACTTGACTTCTCTAGATGAGTGGAGAAGTGAAGCTTACGAGAGCGCTAAAATGTTCAAGGAAAAAGTAAAGAAGTGGCATGATAGGAGGATTCTGAAACGTGAATTTAATGTTGGTAATAAAGTTTTGTTATTTAGATCCCGTTTCAGGTTTTCTCCAGGCAAACTACTTTCCAGGTGGGAAGGGCCCTTTCATATTGAAGAAGTCTATCGGTCTGGTGCAATCAAGATTAACAATTTTGGAGGCACCAAACCTCAAGTTGTGAATAGGCAAAGACTTAAGCATTACATAGCAGGAGACCCTGTCAATGTTGATGTGAATACGATATACACAACAACTCACGAAGAACATGTTGCAGCCCTGTTTCAGACACCAGCAGAAGCAGAATAAGAAAAGGTATGTATTACGGTAAGGAAACATCGCAAACCGCCATAAAAGTTACATATTATGAGTTTTTGCAAAATTAGGAAAATTCTAAGCCTAAGTGGATCCGGAGACAAGCTCCAGGGGGCCCAGGCGCCCCCCTGGCGTGGCCTACCTCTTGGCCGCGCCGGGAGGCCGCCTGGGCACCCAGGAGTCCGTCTCCGACCCCGTTTTAGCTTGTTACCTTCCTTTCTGTGCATAAATTTTTGCTATATATTTGCCCGGATTGTTCCGGCAACGTATCTCGCTATTCCGTGTGTTTTCTTTTCGATCTGTTTCTGCCAGGGAATCTTTTAGCTGGACCTAGGTGCCATGGCTTCTCCAAGTTCCCCCAAGGACAAGTTCGTCGTCAACGTCATCAACCCTTACCTCGCTGAGGTGAAGAAGCACCCTCAGGTTGTTCGGATGGAGGACGGTGTCCTCCATCAAGAAGATCTAAAGGGACCTATCAAGGAGGGTAGCATCCAGGCCAGGCTAGAAGAAGTGGAGCAAGAAGTCTTCAAGTACAAGAAGATGATCGAGCGTGGTGTTGAAGCTAACTTTGACATCATCAATGAGCTGAAGACCTACTTCCTGAAGGAGATGAAGGAGATGTGGAAAAGCATCACCACATCTGAAGAAAGAATTGAAGAGCTCCAAGGGCAAATTTATGATCTACATCACCAGAACTGTGAGTATGAACTAAGGTTTATGCGCATGGGTATGGGTGCTGCATGCAGGATTCAGGAGACAAACTTCTCATATGAGACTGGAGAACCCCTTCCATGGAAGCGCTTCGCCGAGGACTACGTGATTAACGTCAACAAGAATGAGGAGTGAAATCTCCTTGGGTAATGGCATCCCCTTGGCTTGTTCCAAGCTTGGGGCAGTTCCCGGTATCTTTATCTTTATCTTTTGTCTTTTAGAGTCAAGTAGAGTTGTATCATGTTTAGGAAGGTTATTATATGAAATAGGTGTGTGCATTGAGGTCTATCACTCCTTCTGTGGAGAGATTGTATCCGTGAGTGTGGAGTCGTCTATGATGGAATATTAATGAGAAGTCTATTGGTTCCTTTGCTGCACTCGGTATTCTCTTCACGCAATCGACCTTATATGATGATTCTTATGGGGAGTATTGACCTTATATTAGGTATGGCTTTGAAAATTTATTTAATCTTGGCAAACATAGCTTTGGTCATAACAACAAGCATTATTTTCTTAAAGTAGCGACATAGCCAAAACCTTTATGTTATTATGCTTGAAGTGTTATGCTGACAAGGAAGACAACTTGATGTATTATGCTTATTTTAATGTTTATGCTTTATATTGCTTTGCATCTTAGTCATCATCAATTGTCTGTTCTCTCAAAGCCTTTGCTAGCCTAAACTCTGTACTAAGCGGAATTCTGCTTGTGCATCCATACCCTTAAACCAATACCTTCCATACAAGTCCACCATACCTTCCTATTCGTGGTATTCCACTACCACCTCCTAAAGTATAGAATTTGTGTGTTATCCTTAAATGTTCAAAATCTTCTATTTTGTGCCCCTGTTTTAGCTCATGAGGAAGTAATAGTTAATTCATGATCTTTTTTAAGTTGGACAAGTTTTACCCCGGGATTGCATGTCTAATCTGCAAACCCCTAATACGAGAAGGGACTGGCATGAGTGCGCCCGGCTCATAAAAGATAATACAACAAACAAACCCTCATTCACGCTTTGTTCCTGAGAAATCAGAGAACTTTTGGCAGCGATAAAACAAAGGAGATTAAGGGGATGTGATCGTCCCCGTACGGGAGCCGTTCCTCAAAACATGTCCAGCTCGAGAAGTAATTGATTTATCTATTAGCATTCGTTGACGAATCATGCACTTCTCAAAACTTGTTTTCATTCTGTTTGATTTAAGGATAGCACATGAGTTTTCCCTACTTCCCTAGAGCAGGGGCTATCTCTTAGTTTTAGGTTGAGTCAGTTATTCCCACTTCCTTCTATTCTTAAAGAGAGCAGACATTTGATGTTGACGAGGATTCATTCATATAAAGTTGCATTAAGATTTGTCATATCATATCCTTGTTGACATTATCATTTGATAAGTAAGTTGTTTGTCAAGCCCAGCTAAAGCAAACATCTTCCTTTGTGTTAACACTTTCACTTCTTGCCTAATAACATGTTCTTTTAAAAGCTTCAATTAATCTCATCAAAACATAAAGAGAAAGAGCAAAAGTAAAAGCTATTAGTTGTTCTTTGACCAAAGGACATGTTTGCCATGATTTGATTAGTTTCCTTAGCCCTACTTTCGATTATAAGTGTTATCACTCTTTTATAAGGGCCTTATGAGTTGAAGATTGTTGTTGAGGATATTTGAGTTTGGTGAAGAAACTGTGATGCTTCTTGTCCGTATTCTATTTATCGACACTTCACTCCCTAAACTTGTGGACAAGTTTACCGAGCTCAGTATTCGCTTGGGGACAAGCGAGGTCTAAGCTTGGGGGTGTTGATACGTCCAAAATGCATCACTATTTTATATCGTAATTCATCCTTATTCATTGATATATTTCACATTACGATGATGTTCTTATATTGTTTTGGCCTATTTTACACAGTTTGCAACTTTCCGGTGCCGAAGCAGCAGACGCGGGATTCAGCGGTAAAAAGTGGACGCTAAGTTGCTGAAGAAGAATACGTCCAAATTACCTGAAAATCGACGGAGGGTATTTTCCAGATGGATCACGAAGGCACGTAAAAGAGCAACCAGAGGGTGGCCACAGGGCGCCCAGGCGGCCACCTGGCGCGGCCCCCACCCTGGCCGCGCCGGGGGGGGCGCCTGGAGCCCCTGGCCCACTTCCGGCTGCCCCCTTTTGCCTATATACTCCTCGTCATCCAAAAACCCTAAAAAGGAGAGTTTTGATGGAGTTCCGCCGCCTCTCCGTGGCGGAAACCTAGAGAGAAGAAAAAGCCATCTCCGGCGGGCAGATTCTGCCGGGGAAATCACCTCCCGGAAGGGGAGATCATCGCCATCGTCACGGGCATCATCGAGATCATCATCAACATCATCCCCAACATCAGCACCATCTCCATCTTCATCCAATCTCATCTCACCATTGCAACTTGTGTTGTAATCCGTACTATCTATCCTCTCTACTCTATCGGTGTTGATTACTACTTTGTGGTGAATGCTATTGAGTTTTGTTGGAGAAATATCATTATGTCCAGATTGTTTATCATCCATTTATCTCCACTGATCATGATCTCTTTTATGTCTTGTGAATAGTTACTTTAGTTCTTGAGGACATGGGAAAAGTCTTGTTGTTAGTAGTCATATGATGTTGAAGTAATATGTGTTGTTTGATACTTAAGTTGTGTTGTTATTTTCCTAGTGGTGTTGTGTGAGTCGAACACTCAACACTTCGCCTTATTAAGGACCTAGGGGAATACATTGTGTACAAAGAATGCTTACGGTGGGTTGCCGGAGTGACAGAAACCTGAACCCCAGTTCGCATGCTTTTGCACAAGGGAACAATGGATCATCGATCGTATTGCTATGGTTAGGCTTTTGCCTTAAATAATATCTTGTATTTGCGGATGCTTGCAAGGTGTTTAATCATAAGAGTGCACTCATCTTAGTCTAGAGAGTGTACTAGCATAGATCCACCCACTCAGCACTTATCAACACATCACATAGTACCGATACGGAATATGGCGAAAGCACATGACTACCTCTCCCGTGTGTCCTCAAGAACACTTTAGCCTTTATAAGTTCAGTTGCTAGGCCTCTCCTTTGCTCAGAAGGATTGGGCCACTTGTTACTCTCCAGTGCCTTTTACTTTGCTCGCTTTTACTTTCCTGTTGCTTATATCAAGAAAACCCTTAAAAAGTTACCTTTCAGTGCTTGCAGTTATTCCTTGCTCAGAATCACTTATCAATACCTTCTGCTCCTCGTTGGGTTCGACACTCTTACTTATCGAAAACGCTGCAATAGATCCCTTACGGTTGTGGGTCATCAAGTACCGTTTTCTGGCGCCGTTGCCGGGGAGTGTAGCGCTATTGGTAAAGTTAACTAGTAAGGAAGTTTTTATATTTCTATTTTTATTTTGTTGTTGCTGCTCTTTGTCCTTATGGACAACCTTGCTATTGGATCGTTGCTCGAGGGAAGACGCCCCACATCTGTGGTGGTTGCTCCTCCCCCTACTGAAATTGTGCCCTATAAAATACCAGCTGGTATTATCGATTATGTTTTGGCTAATCGTTATGCAGGAGACAGACATCCCGGTGAACACTTGCTATATCTGTCACAACTATGTTCATTATTTAAGCTTGTAGGTGTATCAATGGAGTTTGTCATGAGGAAATTGTTCTCCGTATCGCTTATAGATAAAGCTTCAGATTGGTATAAGCTTCTCGATAACTCACACTTGCTTGATTGGCAAGAGCTTATGTCTCTCTTTTATACCAAGTTTTATCCTCTTCATGAAATTCATCGAGACAGGAACTATATCTATAACTTTACGTCTCGTGACGGAGAAAGCATTGCTCAAGCTTGGGGGAGATTGAAGTCCCTAATGCTCAAATGGCCTATTCATGAGCTGCCCAAGGAAATTATACTTACAAATTTTTGCTAGAAAACATAATAGGTCCATTTCCTTTATTTTTGCGAGGCATCATATTTGTGTTCCCGCATATCCTACTTCTCACGCAATCGCCGGCGATGGCATCGGTGTTCACACAAAACAAAACAAAATGTGTTTGAACATGGTTAATCCTAAGGCGTCTCTCTCTCTCTCTCTCTCTCTCTCTCTCTCTCTCTCTCTCTCTCTCTCTCTCTCTCTCTCTCGATCGCTTTCTCTCACTCTCGCGATGAGAAATCTGTTGTTTTACCCTGCGACTTTTTTCAGAGGTATGCATGTGTAGTTATTTATGTTTTCTATTCCCTATATGGTTATAGTGGGGTGTTTATTTGCAATCCGGATCGCCGCCGGTACGAAAGAAAAAATGGATCATGCGCCACAAATTATAAGTTTGCTTCCAAAACAATAGAAATATTGAACAGGTAAAAATAACATCATATTTAGATTCCACACATTTTTCTAATAATATTTCATATATAATATGTTAAAATTGAAGTTACGGTTTAAAAGATATGTATAATTTAGAAAATCATTTGTTTGACTTAAATATATTCCAAAATAATATTTAAAAATACATAATAGGTAAAATTATCTCATATTCATAATCTACATATTTTTCTAATCAAATTTCATATATGACATGTTCAAATCGGAGTTATGGTTTAAAAGATATGGATGATTTAAATAAGCATTTATTTGACTTAAATATGATCCGCGGATGAATTACTTAAAACATCAGGGGGGTTTTCAAAAAATATAAAATAACAGTTCGGGAGTGACTTAAACCAGGACTGCGGGTTGATTCCAAGTAAACACAGGGATTTTTGTGTAAAATACGAAAAAACGATTCGATTTTACTTAAAACAGGACTGCGGGTTGGATTCTCTGAAATAGAAGGACTTTTCTGAAAAATGTCATGACGGACGAGAAGAAATCTAATTTGCTTTATTATTAGGTAAAGATATAAAGATATTAAAGGCTTTAAATCATTCTGCAATGTCTATTTGGGTTCGTTTTGAGTGAAATTTACGAGTCCATTTGGTGAATAATTTGGGATGGAGCGGGCTGGTTCTAGCGGACACAAGCGGACAAAATCCGGCCAAAATGAAGGGTGGCGGTTGAAGTTGGCCTAATAGACAAACGCGTTGGAATCCAATTGTCTCCCCAAAACTTTGTCCTTCTTCCATGTGCAATCCTGTGGGTTATACTCCCTTCGTTCCATAATATAGTGCCTATAGATTTTTACAAAAGTCAAACATTACAAACTTTGACCATATTTATAGAGAAAAATATGTACATCTAAAATACCAAATGCACATCATTGGATACATCGTGAGTTATATTTTGTAGTGACCAGACCTCAAACAGTCTGATCTTCGTGCATCAGTGTCATCCCTGGATCAGTAATGCTGACACGCACGGTACTTGAAGGATTTATAACAGAGTAGCAATCACACACTTATTACATCGGTAGTCCAACGATGAATTTATTACAAATAATATGGCTGAAGGCCATCTAACACGATAACAGCGGAAGGCTTGGAAGATAAGTGAGTCCATCAACTCCAGCGGCATCATTGAGTATAGAACCACGACCTAAAAGGGGCATCTTACTCGTCGTCTGAAAAGTCTGCAACATGAAATGTTGCAGCCCGAAAAACGGGCCAGCACATGGAATATGCTGGCAAGGTAACACAAGAGATGCAATGAAAGTAAAGCTATACAATATGCAATATGGCTGGTGGAAAGCTCTATGGTTAAGTTTTTGCGTAAAGCCAATTTTTCCCTACTTCAAAGGAATGCATTTTAATTAACTATCATGGTAGTTGAAACATCATTGAGAAGATAGACATCCTCTCAACCCCAATTAAAAGTAATCATTAAACCCAACAAAATTAATTAAAGTAACATGATGAGATGCACATGAAAATCCAAGTACTAGATACTCAAGACATCCATAACCCGGGACACGGCTAATCATGATTAGTTTGTACACTCTGCAGAGGTTTGTGCACTTTTCCCGCAAGACTCGATCGCCTCCGTTTGGTTTCTCGCACTGCATGGTGTTTGAGAAACGGATGACCGAGACATAGTCTTTCAGAAGCGCTAGCACCTTACGATCGGGCGGACCGTACCAACCTATATCCCCTACATCTGCTAGTCCACCACTGTAAGAGTTCGCACAACTTACTCATACTATGCTAGAGCCCATAATAGCATTGTGGTTGCACACGGAAGTTTTTAGTATGAAAAATCTCATGATCCCTTTGAGCCTGGGTGGCGGTCCAAAAGAAAAACAGGCAATCCTGGAATACCCAGATGCCTCAATCCACCCAGATGTGTATTAATGTTGGCACCTTAAGTTGAACCATTAATTAACAATCTCACATCTGTCATGGATTTCACTCACCCAATCCACGTCTACGAGCATAGCATGTCCTAACAGCACACGTAGAAGTAACTCCCAAAGGTTTGAATGTAATGCAGGTAATAGGTACTACCTCAGTCTACTTCCCAATCCCACAAGTTAATTGATCCTACTCATGCAATGTGTGAGGGTTTGACTGATGCAATGAAAACTGGGTAATTGGAAAGCATGATCAAAGTGTTACTTGCCTTGCTGATGATCCGCAAAACCTAGAGACTCAAAGTAGCAAGCGGCGCACTCCGGGTACTCTATCGCAATCAAACAAACAAGCATACAATAAGTACTTAACTAATGCACGGGTAAAACTCAAATAAGAGATCTAACCAGAGATTTCAACTTAAGAACTCCGGTTTGCAAAAGGAATCAACTCAAAAGAAGCAACGAAACTCAAACTGCAAAAGAAATGAGCTCCGAATTACTAGTTGACCTAAAGTCAAATTTTACAGTAGCCAAAATCTTGTTCCAGTTGATTAAACGTAAAGAGGGCTTCGATACGAAGATCTGGGATTTTGAATCACCTCATTCCGACTCTCGAGCGAAAAGAAAAACAAAAAACAAGATCAGGGCAGAAATCGCGATCGAAAAAATCACGGATAAATACCCCAAAAAGAAAAACGACGAACAGACTAACGAACGAACGTTCGCTGTTTGCGGTTAACTAACGAAAACCGTTCGTTAAAACTAACGTACGGACGAACGTCCGCTATTTAACTAAACCGGCGAAAAATTAAAAAAATCGAACCGGTCTATTTAAAAGAAACAGATCTAGGTTTTCCTAAACAAATCGATCTAATGACCGAAAAAAAACTACCTCACTCCGGCGAACTCCGGCGAGGGGCGGCGGCGGCTGCTGCGCGGCGGGGCGGCTGGGAGCGGCGGCGGCGGCGGCTTCCGGCGGCGGCGGCGGGAGGCGGCGGGAGGCGGCGGCTCAGGCTAGGGTTCGGGCGGCTGGGGCGGGCGAGGCGAGTTGGGCCGGCTCTGGCGCTATATAAAGCCTAGAGTCCTGGTCCTTTACGAGTCTAAGTCGGTTTCCGTTTTTTTAAATAGAGTCCCGGCGCAGAAAAACTAACGAAAGAAATACCAAACGCACTCTGTCGTGGAATTAACACGGCAGATGTCCGGTTTAGCGGACTTGATGATGGAACCATCGCACAGGTTAGCTCGAAGGGGTTAAAAGCACACAAAGGACACAGAGGGTTTATACTAGTTCGGCCCCTTCGATGAAGGTAAAAGCCTACGTCTAGTTTGGTTTGGTATTGCTTGGGCGTCGATGAAAAGGGAGCGGATCGCTTGCCTGTGTCTCGACGGGTTGTTTCTTGCTTGTCCCTGAACCGTCGCCGGGTCGTCCCTTTATATAGAGGTGACGCCTGGTCCGGTTTACAGAGTCCCGAGGCCGGCTCATACTCGTGTCCGCCTCGGTCTCTGCTCTTTCTTCCTTATCTCTCAAGTTACATCATCGGACGGTTTACAAACCATAACCCTATACATGGGCCCTAAAACCTCCTGGGCCGTAGCCTTTACTAAATATTACAACCATACAAACATATTATAATAAACCGGTTTACACTAGCCGGTTCATACCTGCTAGTAATATCCCTGACATTAGGCCCCAGAATGATTTGAACTTGTTCACATCAATCTTCTCCGTCTTGCATAATTTTCTTCTGTGTCTTCTCATTTTTTGTAAACCGGCCCTGACGTCATCCTCGAGAATCATTGAATCTGACCGTGACATCACTTCCGCATTTAACGCCATGAGCTGTCCATCAGCTTTGTTTAAGGGTTGTTCCGAAAATCGAGGCGACAGAGGATCTTTATCCAATCCTTTGCCTCCTCGAATCCCGCGCCTGTCGCTTCAGCCCTGCCTTTCTTCTATAAATATTGCTGCCTCCATTCATTATCTTCTTCCGCTCCTTCTTCTTCCTCCGTCGCCCGAGCACAAAACTCCATTGTTGCCCGAGCTCGAACCGCCGCCGTCGACCGCCGAATTCAAGTCCTCGCCGGCCGCTGCATCGACCTGAGCTTGACCAGAAAAGACTTCTCCGCCGCTTCTCAGGTCCTCCATCTTCTTCCTCTTTATAGATCCGTAACCTCTAGGGTTCTCTTTCGCATCTCCGCCATTAGAACCTTAATGAAAGCTTTACCTTGTTCATCTTAGACTCTAAGTTCACAGAAGTTTTGACCTTTACATCTTGTCCTTAGATCTTGCCTTTACTCCGCTGTTATATGCTTTAAATCTCGTCATTTATACATAACCTGTAGATTCATCCGCTCCGTATATCACCCTTATAGTTCTTCCCGTAATATCCTTGTATTTGTTTTCTTTTTCTTGTGTGCTCAGATCTGTTCCACTTTAGTTGTCTGCAAAAAACCTGTTTATTCTCCTTTGTAAATCTGTTAAGTATACTCCGGTTTAAACTGTCATGCACATGCTCCGTAAAAATTTAAAAAACAATCGCGACGGTTTAGCTCTTTCTCTATTGCTGTCATGAACCGGTAGTAACATAGCTCCCTGTTACTGCCGGGTTATCCGTATCATTAGTCCCTTGCTTAAACCGTTGCGTAATCTTTGCATATATCTTCCGGTTTATACCGCTGTACTCGAATAAACCGGTTTTATACTTTATCCTTTCAGCACTTGCTCTTCTGCTGCCATGGCCAAACAATTTGTGTCTTGCAATTGGGTTCCTTCCACTATTACGGAAGAAGATTTAGCCGCAGCTGTGTCAATTGGCACTCTAGGTCCTCAATCCATTTTAAAGTGGCGGGCTCCTGGAGATGAGTGTCCTCCTACTCCCAAAGAGGGGGAGGTTATTGTCTTCCTTGACCATATTGCTCGGGGCTTTACTCCTCCCGGTTCAATGTTTTTCCGGGATGTACTTGCTGCCTTCCAGCTCCATCCTCAGGACATAGGTCCCAACTCTGTTTCCAACATCTGTGACTTCCAAGTGTTTTTCGAGGTGTATTTGCAAGAAGAACCATCAGTTGACTTGTTCCGGGATTTCTTTCACCTAAACCGGCGGACTGAATTTACTAGTGGACCGCATCAGGAGCTAGGCGGGGTCAGTATTCAGAAAAGGAAGGATGCAGTCTTTCCTCATGTCGCTCTACACAAACATCCCAAGGATTGGAATAAATCTTGGTTTTATTGTATTGATACTTCGCGTGCGGGGGAAAACCCATTGCCGGGTTATCGCGAGCACCGTCTTTCGGAGGACCACCCCTTGCCACAGCGCCTCAGCTCTTCAGAGCGGCCTCGGTTTGCCTCCCAACTTTCCAAGTTGAAAGCTTTTATGGCAAATGGCTTAACCAGCGTGGATTTCATGCGCTGCTGGCTCTCTTGGAGTATCCTTCCTTTGAGCCCGCGTTCAAGCTTGATGTACCAATACTCTGGTAAACCGGATGACCCTCAACGTTTTACCAAGGAGAAACTTTCTGAATTAGAAGTTACTGAGTCCGCCAAGAAAATGCTTAACATCACTTTAGAAGAATGCAGCCAAACCGGACTGGCTCCATACTACAAGAAAAATAAGCTGCCTGCGGTATGTCTTACTTTCTTTCTTATGCCTGTAATCCGTTCCTTTAAATGGTTCTTTTAACTTATCTTTTACCTTTTGAACATGCCACTGATCCTTTCTGGAAAAGGAAACCTCAGGAAAAGGCTGGAAAAGTACCACGCCGGAAAACCCTTGCCTCCAAGAAGAGGAAAACAGTGGGTGGCTCCAGTTCTCACGCTGAGGACGACGATCCGGACTCTGAGGTATGAATTAATCCGGCTTTACTTTGCTCACTTTACTCATAACTGTATCTAATGATAACTTTTCACAGGAGTTGGCGGAAGGAGATAAACCGGCCGAAGTTGAGGTAACTATCCTTTCTTCCGATTCAGAACCTCTTCCACAAAAAAGTCGTCGGACAGTCCGGAAATATCAGTTTTCTCACCCATATGCTCAATTGGATCCTAATTTTCTTTTGAAGAAACAACAACATGAAGCTCTTCGCCGGACCACTCGCCACAGTGGCCTTGCTGTGGAATCATCCGGAATATCTCATACTCCGGCCCGGAAATGCCGCTCTGAGGTTATACTCTCTCCAACCCTTCTTCATCCCAAGGCCGGGCTCATACGCAAACCTCTTAAACCGTCTGACCCTGATTATCAGGAGACTCCGTTATCTTCTTCCGGTGAATCAACTGCCACACAACTTCCACCCCTAAAAACCGTCCCAGGGTAAGTCTTTAAATTTATCCGGTTTATGATTGCACTTTGTCTTATAACTCTAACTTGTTTTTCCAACTTCTTTCAGCAAGCCAAAGCCTAGCAAAAAAGCAAAAATCAACCAAACAACTGCTGAGACCGCCGTTGATGATCCGACAGCTGATCCGGACTCAGCTATCCCTCCGGAAGGCGAACCTACAATTCCACTTGAGGATCCTGCTCCAGCCGATCACCACACTATGCCTGAGAACCCCAATGCTCCGGAAGGTGAACCGGCAAGTCCTGCCCGGGCCAATCCTCCTCAGACCAATCCGGCTCCTCCCAGTCTGGTTCGCACTGCAACCCCACCACCAACTACTGCTTCTCCGGATGTGGAGATAACTCATACGGCTTATACCGCTCCCGCTGAACCCACTGTTTTAGCCAAACATACGGCTAAAGCGGAGAAGGTGTATAAAGAAAAGGGTAAATGGAGTACCGAACTGTCCGACTTTGCTGACATGAGTGCCCAGGAGCTCTATTCCGGGTACTTAAACCGGCTCCACACTGGTCGAGATTATGAAGCGGGCCTGATTAACATGATGAAGGACAAGTATGAGGTAATCCCTTGCATCTTCTTTTAACTTTCAATGTACTTCTGTCCATACCGTATCAGCCCCCAAGTTCCGGTTTAGCTGTGTTTAGAAGGTGAACCGGTACTTCCTGATGAATCGAATGATGTTACATTAGTCCCCAAGTGTCAAGTAGACAACTTGTTTTGTCTGCTTGAGACTTAGTCTTTGAATTACTTCTGCTTTTTACTTCAACTGCCCATTAGCCCCCAAGTGTCAAGTAGACAACTTGTTTGTGTGCTTGAGACTTTTGTCTTTAAATTACTTCTGATTATTGCTTCAACTGCCCATCAGCCCCCAAGTGTCAAGTAGACAACTTGTTTGTGTGCTTGAGACTTTTGTCTTTAAATTACTTCCGCTTACCACTTGATCTTCCTTGTAGGCTGATTTAAACCGAAGGGACGAAGAAATCAGTGAACTCCGGAGCAGACTTGCTGAAACGGAGGCTGCTGCTTCTAAGGCCAAGAAAGATTTGAAGCTGAGTTTAAAGACTTCTGAACAGCTGAAGAAATTCTTTGAAGAAGAGTGAACCGCCTTTGAGGTTCAAAAGAAAGATCTGGAGAAAAGGGCCAAGGATGCTGAAGAAGCTCTTAATCCGGTGACTGAAGAGTTATCCGGTTTAAAGCGGCAAATAGAGTTGATGACTTCTGCAATCTTCGGTAAGTATTTAATCTGTATTTCTGCTCTCATCCTTGTAATCTTCCACCTATGCCGGTTTAACTGTGATAATCATATGCAGGGTGCCGTGTCACCCATCTTGGGGATGACTTACGGAAGAAACTTAAGGCATGTTACACTTTGGTCGAGCAGCTGTATTCCAGCGCTCAGAGGATCATAAGTGCAACATCATTCAGTAAACCGGCCCCCACTACCATCCAAGGCATGTTAGAAAAGCTGTCTGTTCTGCCAGTGCGCTTGGAAGAAGTTAAGAAATCTGCTGCTCGAGCCGGTGCCCTCGTGGCGCTTACCAGAGCGAAGGCATGGGTTCCGGATTTTGATCCGAAAGAAGCTTTAAATGGGTATCCAAATACCAAGGATGACGGATCATCGTTTACTGCAAAAGATCTCCATGCCTTGACGAAGGAGATGCGTCCTCTCGCCAGCCAACTTGCATCCGAATCCGATTTATCCAGGTATCATCCGGGGTACGACTTGCAGAACGAGCGGGTGGAGCGGCCGGTTTATGATACCGTCAATCTAATCCCTCCAGTGCGCCCTCATACCTTCGCTCCAGATATCGATCCGTCTGAACTTATCAACGAAGAAATATACTTTCGTACTTTAAAGAAAATCGACTGGTGCGTTCCGGACTTCCAGCCGCTTCAAGAAGAAGAGGAGACTCCGGATCAAGTTGATGTCCAGCCGTCTCAGCAGGAAGGAGCATAACTCATAGCATATCTTTGTAGTTGCAGCCTCATTTTGCCGAACAATTTTTAATCCGTCAGGCTTGCTATGCCTTGTAATAGGATAGCTGAAAACATTTGTCTGTGTTGATCCGGGTACTCCGACTTTGTTTTGATATTGCCAACTTTGTCTGATATGGATTACCTTATATATCCTCTTTACCTGCATAGATAATGAAGATATGTCCTAACGGTTTTACCGTTGGACCCATTAAATTGTTCTCACAACATATCAAACGAGTGTATACTTATATCAAAAATAACTTTATACCTGAGATCAAGTATGCTTGATACTCTTAATCCGGCAAATTTTGCCTCTTTGAAGGGAGTCTTTGAATAGATCCATTAATAACCCCTGTTCTTATAGAAGCTCATGACTGTTCCGGGCTATGATGAACACCGGATTAACTCTTGCTGGTGTTTTATAATGCAGACTTTTTACTCATGCTGGTGCTCATGACCCAGACTTTGAACTTTATATACCTACGTGGTCAACTTCTGGAGCTGTTCCACTCCGGTTTAGAGAATCATAACACATAAAGATCAGAAATGCAAATTTGCAAATAAAACCGTGTAGTCGAGGCTTTTTACGAGCTGTCAGGCTCAAAGCAAGGTTCAGCCAATCAATGGAATGGGCTTGCCATCCAGAGGGCCGGTCGATGGATGTGGCCGAATCATCCATAGGAACCGTAAGAAAATCTTTAGCCAATCACAGGGTGGCTGTCGCCTGTCCAGAGGGCCTCCATGGTTCCATGAAACCATGGGTAAACATAAGCCAATCACTGGATGGTTGTCGCCTGTCCAAAGGGCCTCCATGGCTCCATGAAGCCATGGGTGAATATAAGCCAATCAATGGATGGCTGTCGCCTGTCCAGAGGGCCTCCATGGCTCCATGAAGCCATGGGTGAATATAAGCCAATCAATGGATGGCTGTCGCCTGTCCAGAGGGCCTCCATGGCTCCATGAAGCCATGGGTGAATATAAGCCAATCACTGGATGGTTGTCGCCTGTTCAGAGGGCCTCCATGGCTCCATGAAACCATGGGTAAACATAAGCCAATCACTGGATGGCTGTCGCCTGTCCAGAGGGCCTCCATGGCTCCATGAAGCCATGGGTGAATATAAGTCAATCAATGGATGGTTGTCGCCTGTCCAGAGGGCCTCCATGGCTCCATGAAGCCATGGGTAAATCTTGAACCAATCACTGGACGGATTACCATCCAGAGGGTTTCCATGAAGCGTCCTCTTTGAGCCGGATGTGACCTTACGCTCTTCAGGGAGTCTTTCTAAGTATATATTCTGCAAAATCAGCTTTAAACCGATCGATATGTTTGAAATATGACAGATGATAATATATATATGGTTGTCCTCATAAAATACATGTGTTGGAAAAAAGGCTGAGCCCCCGGTTTACCGAGGGTGCCGGTTTATTCATTAATCATAATATATACATAGGATACAGTGGAGCTCATGGCTCAGGTATAGTAGGGCCGTAAGAGGGCGATGTTCCACGGCCTCTTTGTCTCCTCTTCCGATGTCCGTCAGTCCTTGTGTTCTCGAACGTCCACCAGGTAGTATGAACCGTTGTGCAGATTCTTGCTGACCACAAAGGGCCCCTCCCAAGGTGGTGATAGCTTGTGCATATCTGTTTGGTCCTGGATGAGCCGGAGTACTAAGTCTCCCTCCTGGAATGTTCTGCTCTTAATCCGGCGGCTGTGATATCTGCGCAAGTCTTGTTGATAAATCGCAGACCGTGCAGCTACTATATCACGCTCCTCATCCAGCCGGTCCAAACTGTCTTGTCTTGCCTGCTCGTTAGCCGCTTCAACATATGTTGTCACCCTTGGTGAATCATGACGGATATCACTTGGAAGGACCGCTTCAGCACCATACACCATAAAGAAAGGCGTATAACCTGTGGACCGGTTTGGCGTAGTGTTGATACTCCAAAGGACAGATGGTAACTCCTCAACCCAACATCCCGGGGTTCTTTGCAAGGGAGTCATAAGCCGGGGCTTGATACCTCGCAAAATCTCCTGGTTTGCTCTTTCAGCTTGACCATTGGTTTGAGGGTGGGCCACAGAAGATACATCTAGGCGAATATGCTCTCGTTGACAAAATTCTTCCATCTCACCCTTAGATAAATTGGTGCCGTTGTCTGTGGTGATGCTGTGTGGAAAGCCAAACCGGAAAATTACCTTTTTGATGAATTTGACCGCTGTGGCTGCATCACACTTGCTCACAGGTTCTGCTTCAATCCACTTTGTAAACTTATCCACCGCCACAAGTAGATGAGTTTTTTGATCTTGGGATCGCTTAAAAGGTCCAACCATATCAAGCCCCCAAGTCGCAAACGGCCAGGTTATTGGTATCATCCGGAGCTCCTGTGCCGGAATAAGAGCACGTCGTGAAAACTTCTGACAAGCATCACACTTCCGGACTAGATCCGCCGCATCAGCATGAGCTGTTAACCAATAGAAACCATGTCGAAAAGCTTTAGCCACCAATGATTTTGAACCGGCATGATGACCACAATCCCCTTCATGGATCTCGCGAAGAATCTCGCAACCTTCCTCAGCTGACACACACCGCTGAAACGCTCCAGAAACGCTGCGATGATGAAGTTCCCTGTTTGCAATTGTCATGGACTTAGAACGCCGGATTATCTGCCGTGCCTCTATTTCATCGTCCGGTAGCTCTCCTCGGCTCAGATATGCCAAATAAGGCAGCGTCCAATCCGGAATAACATGAAGCGCTGCAACTAACTGTGCCTCCGGATCAGGAACAGCTAGGTCTTCCTCCAATGGCACTTGTACTGATGGACTGTGCAGTTCATCCAAAAAAGTATTTGGTGGCACCGGTTTACGTTGAGAACCCAACCGGCTTAAAGCATCAGCTGCTTCGTTCCTTCGCCGGTCTATGTGGTCCACTTGATACCCTTCGAAATATCCTGCAACTGCTTCCACTTCTCGTCTGTACGCCGCCATGAGGGTATCTCTCGAATCTCACTTGCCTGAAACCTGCTGTGCCACCAAATCTGAATCGCCGAAGCATTTAACCCGGCTTAAGTTCATCTCCTTTGCCATCCGCAAGCCATGAAGTAATGCTTCATACTCTGCTGCATTATTAGTACAAGGAAACAATAAACGGAGGACGTAACAAAACTTATCACCTCGTGGGGAAGTTAAGACAACTCCAGCCCCCGAGCCTTCTAACTGTCTTGAACCGTCAAAGTGAATCGTCCAGTATGTAAGATCCGGCTTCTCCTCGGGTGTTTGTAATTCTCAATCATTGATGAAATCCACCAATGCCTGAGACTTTATAGCGGTGCGTGGCACATATTTCAACTCATGTGGGCTGAGCTCAATGGCCCACTTCGCCACTCTACCTGTTGCTTCTCTGTTCTGGATGATGTCCCCCAATGGTGCTGAGCTAACCACAGTTATTGGATGACCCTGGAAATAGTGCTTCAATTTCCGGTTCGCCATGAACACACCATACACCAGTTTCTGCCAATGTGGGTACCTCTGCTTAGACTCAATGAGCACTTCACTCACGTAATAAACCGGATGCTGAACCGGGTATTCCTTTCCTGCTTCTTTGCGTTCAACCACAATTGCCACACTAACTGCCCGTGCGTTGGAGGCAACATATAACAACAAAGGCTCATTATCAACAGGGGCAGCTAGGACTGGAGGCCTCGCCAGCTGTCGCTTCAAATCCTCAAACGCGGTATTTGCCTCATCACTCCATATAAACCGATCCGTCTTTCTCAGCATCTGATAAAGCGGAATCGCCTTCTCCCCCAAACGGCTAATAAACCGGCTCAATGCTGTGATCCGGCCAGCGATACGCTGAACATCATTAATGCAAACCGGCTTCGTTAAAGATGTGATTGCCTTGATTTTCTCCGGATTAGCTTCGATTCCTCTGTTTGACACCAAAAACCCAAGGAGCTTGCCCGCCGGAACACCAAAAGCACACTTCTCCGGATTAAGCATCATCTTATAGGCCCGAAGATTGTCGAAGGTCTCCTTGAGGTCCTCTATCAGTGTCTCTTCCTTCCTTGACTTCACCACAATATCATCCACATAGGCATGAACATTTCTTCCTATCTGCCCCTTAAGACAGTTCTGAACGCAACGCTGATAAGTTGCTTGGGCACTCTTGAGCCCAAAAGGCATAGATACATAGCAAAAAGCACCAAAAGGAGTTATGAAAACTGTCTTCTCCTGGTCTTTAACTGCCATCTTGATCTGGTGATATCCTGAGTATGCATCCAAAAAACTCAGCCGCTCACATCCCGCTGTAGCATCGATAATCTGATCAATGTGAGGGAGAGCAAAAGGATCGATTGGACAAGCTTTGTTGAGGTCTATATAGTCCACACACATTCTCCACTTTCCATTCTTCTTTAGCACCAGCACCGGATTAGCCAACCACTCTGGATGAAAAACTTCCACAAAAAACCCTGCAGCCAAAAGTCTGGCCACTTCCTCTCCTAGGCCTTGCGCCTCTCTTCGTTGAAGCGGCGCAGGTACTGTTTGACTGGTTTAAACTTCGGATCAATATTAAGACTGTGCTCAGCGAGTTCCCTCGGTATACCTGGCATGTCAGAAGGTTTCCATGCAAAGATATCCCGGTTCTCACGGATGAACTCGATGAGCGCGCTTTCCTATTTGGGATCAAGGTTAGCGCTGATCGTGAACTGTTTGGATGGATCGCCTGGCACGAAATCAACTTGCTTGGTCTCCTCCGTTGATTTAAACTTCAATGCCGGATCATGCTCTGTAGTTGGCTTCTTCAACGGAGTCATGTATGCCGGATCAACATTATCTTTATAAACTTCAACTCTTCTGTGGCACATACTGCCTCTGCGTAGGCAGCATCTCCCTCTTCACATTCCACTACTATCTTGCGACTTCCGTGAACCGTGATCGTGCCTTTGTGACCCGGCATTTTGAGCTGCAAATAGACATAACATGGCCTAGCCATAAACTTGGCATAAACCGTCCTCCCGAACAGAGCGTGATAAGGGCTCTGGATCTTGACGACTTCGAAAGTTATCATCTCTGACCTGGAATCATGCTCATCTCCAAAGGTAACTTCTAAGTCCATTTTCCCAACTGGATAAGCTGACTTACCTGGAACCACCCCATGGAAAACCGTGTTTGACTGCCTCAGCTTCTTATCCGCCAAGCCCATCCGACAGAAAGTCTCATAATACAAGATATTGATGCTGTTGCCGCCGCCCATGAGAACTTTAGTGAATCTATAACCTCCCACTTGTGGCGCTACCACCAAGGCCAAGTGACCCGGATTATCCACCCGCATCGGGTGATCCTCCCTGCTCCATACAATGGGCTGCTCTGACCAGCGCAGGAATTGCGGAGTCGCCGGTTCAACCGCGTGGACTGCCCGCTTTAAAACCTTCTGATCTCGTTTACACAGACTCGTGGTGAACACATGATATTGCCCACTGCTCAACTCCTTCGGATTACTCTGATATCCGGATTGTGACTGATGTTGCTGATGCTGCTGATTACCCTGGTTATTGTGATTGCCTTGGCCCTGCTGTTGGCTGCTTTGGTTATTGTAACCACCCTGACCATGCGGCGGATTACTCTGGTTATTATAACCACCTTGACCATATTGATTATTGGCCCGGCCATGATAACCATTGCCATTGCCCCGATATCCTGATCCGGAGCTGTTTCCCTGATGACCCGGACCATAGAACCCTGAGCCTGGACCACCATTCGGAGGCCTGTCATTAGAATTGAAGCGGCCCGCTATGGCTTCCATCAAGGGCCTGCATTCTCCTATAGTGTGTTTTGCTGGTCGTCCTCTTGTGCTATGTTTCAGACAAGGCTGATTCAACTCCTGGTCCCAACTAACATTTCCTCCGCCGGTTTGTGGGGGTGGTTTTCCCCTATTGCGCTGAAAACCCTCTTGAACTTGGGTATTGGCCACGAAATCAAAGCCACCCTCCGCATTTCGCTTGCCCAAGAAGCTTGTTGTAGCCGGATTACCCTGCGCCGGTTTACCGGGTTTGTTAATTTTCCCTGCTTTGTCTCCCTCTGCATCTGGGTACTTAGTGTTGTCCGAGTCCCCATATTTCACCAAAGCACTCATGAGAGTTCCCATATCGTTACAATCTCGTTTAAGCCGTCCCAGTTTTAGCTTTAGAGACTCAAACCGGCAATTGTTTTCTAAAGTCACTATTGCCGTACTGGGATTGATACTATTTGAAGAATGCAAGATCTCTGATACTCGCCGCACCCATGCACTTGTAGATTCCTGCTCTCCTTGCACGCATGCTGCTAGATCCACTACTGACATCGGCTGCTTGCATGTATCCTTGAAATTTTTGATAAACTGACGACGTAGCTCTCCCCATGACCCGATGGAATTTGGGGGTAAACCCTTTAGCCAGGTCCGGGCTGTACCTTCAAGCATCATAGTAAAGTACTTTGCACAAGCCGCTTCATCTACATCCAACATCTCCATGGCCATCTCGTAACTCTCAACCCAAGCTTCAGGAGCCAAATATGCGGTGTAATTAGGCACCTTACGTGGCCCTTTGAAATCCTTGGGCAGCATCACGCTCCGTAAGGCGGGGATAAGACACTGTACCCCAAAGGAACTCGTTGGGACTCCTGTCTCCGCCGTGGTCGTGTGAACCGGCGTCGTCTGGCGGATTTCCTCCCGGGCTACCGACCTAACCCGGTTTACATCCTGAGCTTGTGCAGCTGCGCCAGCCGGATTATCCTGTCTGTGCCGATGCCGCCTGCGTTCACTACTAGACACTTCCGGTTCCTCCCAATGCCTAGTGTAACTCCGGCTGTGACGTGGTGTTGAATGTAACCTCTCCCTGCTATGAGAATATGCTTGCTGTTGTATCAACGCCGTGTTGAGTAGATCCTTGACCCTGCGTGCCTCCAATGCCACCGGAGACGTCCCCTCAATGGGTAAAGCGGCCAAGCGTGAAGCAGCTGCAACGATATTGTCCAAAGAATTCGAGTAATGACCCGGAGGGGTAGGAACGTGAGGTGTAGATGTGATCCGTCGATCTTCCTCTGCAGTAGGCTGCTGAACCGGCTCGTCCCTCGCCGGGGGTGCCCTCCGGTTTAAAGCTGGATCATTGCTAGTTCCTGCCCCTGGCGTCCTAAACAGATCCGTCGCTTCATAAACCGGCGGTATACGGGATTGGTACTTCCGACTTCTTACTCCCTGTGTAGAGGCTTGTTCCATCCTTAGGTGAAAAGCCTGATCATTCAATTCCGCTTGCCTTATTGCTATCATAGCCTTCTCTGCTTTCAGATCATCCCTTGCTTGATCAATCCGGCCCTTTAGCTGAAGGAGCTCTGCATCATGCTGCGCCTTGTCTGCTGGAGCTACCTCTGCCACAGCTTTGGCCGTGAACTCCTCGACTAAGGTGGATAGAACGTCAGTAGGTGAGAGGGCTGGGCCGCTCCCCCCTACACCAGCTTCTGTTGTCGCCCCGTTCACCGTGGGCTGTGAACCGGCCATAAAGACAGCCACCCGGTTTGGTGGGTCAAAGGGGTCCGGAATACTGTTCCCGTCGGACTCACCCTCAGACCGGCCGTCCTGCAACTGATACAGAGATTCAGTATCTCCGGATGAGGATCCGTCGTCGGAGTAGACAACTGTTTCACCGCCGGATTCCGATCCGTCCTCGGTTTGGACCCCGTGTACTGCTCCAACGAAAACGTGCTTCATGGCGGGCTGAATCCGGGCCGATCTCGCACGCTGAGCCGGCTCGATGATGTTGGAGAAGATGTCCGGCTCAGGTCCCGGTTCGCTGATCTTGCCAATGAAGACATGAATGCCACCGAAGGGAACCCGGTACCCGTATTCGATTGAATCGGCCTCCGGTCCCCAACCCGCGTCGTCGATGTAGATCCGGCCGCGGCGACTCTTGGTCATCCGGCCGGCAACGTAGCCCTTGAGCCCTTCAAAGCTGCCCTTCAAGAACTCGAAACCATCGTGCGGAGGCCCACGGTGGGCGCCAACTGTCGTGGAATTAACACGGCAGATGTCCGGTTTAGCGGACTTGATGATGGAACCATCGCACAGGTTAGCTCGAAGGGGTTAAAAGCGCACAAAGGACACAGAGAGTTTATACTAGTTCGGCCCCTTCGATGAAGGTAAAAGCCTATGTCTAGTTTGGTTTGGTATTGCTTGGGCGTCGATGAACAGGGAGCGGATCGCTTGCCTGTGTCTCGACGGGTTGTTTCTTGCTTGTCCCTGAACCGTCGTCGGGTCGTCCCTTTATATAGAGGTGACGCCTGGTCCGGTTTACAGAGTCCCGAGGCCGGCTCATACTCGTGTCCGCCTCGGTCTCTGCTCTTTCTTCCTTATCTCTCAAGTTACATCATCGGACGGTTTACAAACCATAACCCTATACATGGGCCCTAAAACCTCCTGGGCCGTAGCCTTTACTAAATATTACAACCATACAAACATATTATAATAAACCGGTTTACACTAGCCGGTTCATACCTGCTAGTAATATCCCTGACACACTTCAAAATTCCCGAAATAAATTTTCACCGTCCTCTAGTAATTTTAGGACAAAGTGAACATTTTTCCCGGACTTAAATGCAATTTTCAAAAACGCGCATTTTTCCTATGCAAATAAATCCAGAAAAATACCAAAAGTGATTTTAATATTTTTCCTCCAATATTTCTGTTATTTTGGAGAAGTCATATTATTCCCGCTCATATTTTGTATTTAGAAATATTTTTAGGAGAGAAAAATAATTAGAATCACATTGTCCTCGTACCGGTATTCGAGCGAACTCAAATACGAAAATGATAAAATCCCCAACTCTCTCCGTAGGTCCTTGAGTTGCTTAGAATTTCGAGGAACTCCACGAATAAAAATGCAAAACATGCAAATGCAAATATGATCTATGTATAACATTCCAAATTGAAAATTTGGGATGTTACATATTTTCAGAATGTACATGTTTGGTATTGTAGATGTAGACGGTTTTCTTTATACACTTGATCAAAATTGGCAAAATTTGACTTTCACAAAAATCTATAGACACTACATTGTGAAACGGAGGGAGTACTACCTTTCTCCAAATCCGGTTCCCTTAAAAAATCGATTGGGTTTATGCTCAGCCAAGGAGTACCTGCTCCCCAAAATGGGAAAAGGAGAAACTATTCGCGCATGCATGGGTCCCCTAAAAAATGGCGAAAAACCACATCCGATGTCTTTCACTGCTCACTCTAGGCTCACATCACATGTGCGGCCGCCTTGCCGTTTTCATGCTACGTCGTCGTAGTACCTTTTTCCCTTCTCAGCTATCCATGTCTCTGTGCAGCCCCACCACAGTATTCACTGCTCACTCTCTAAGCCTTGCCCTTACCATCTTCACAAACAAGTTGGTAGCATTACCTGGCTAGCTGTACCTGCACGCCTGCGCCACACCGTCGCCGCCCTTTGCTCTTGTTTGCCACTCCTCAGCTCCCGATGTTGGCGCTTCCTCCGCTTGTCGCCGTCTGTACGTGCTGCCCTGTGACATGTTAGTCCGGCCGTCTCCTATGCGATCCTTAGCCGGTCATCCTCCCGGCGTGAAGGAATTCCCGGGAGCATGCATGGCTTCCAAGCCGACGCCTGGAGAGATTTATGTGCCCGGAGTTAATCAGTAGGCCGGGGCTTGGCGAGACGGAGACCACGAGCGCGCAACGATTGATTAGTTAGCTGGGTATACGATCTCAGCTAGATTCTTCTCGTTAAATTCGTGCGCTGCGCAAACATGATGCGATCCCCTTGATAGTCGAATCGGCACAATTTATATAGGTTTGTCCCTTGCTAGTTATTTTCTTTTTGCGGGAACATTTGTATTACTCAGATAATAATGTCTTTACAATCATCAAGGAAAATACCCAAGACTTCGTTTGGACCAGATCCCAGCCAAGTCATAGTTCGCCCCTCAACACGAGCAAATCTTGCCAAACTATCACTAGTTTTATTCTGGACTCTCACAACAGGTAAACATTCTGTAGAGCATAGGCTTTGGGACACCCCCTTATCTAGCCACTCATTTTTGCATCGTGATTCGTGCGAGTACATTTGTCTTTTTTGTTTCTCCCATATAGAACAACATATGAACTTCAAACTTGGTAGCTCAACAAAACATTCTTACTAGAATGTGGGAAAAAACTTTCGGATTTTTTCGTGCAATATAAATACTAAAAAGTACTTTTTTTAATACCAAAAATCTAATTTCGTGTATTTATGTTTGACAAAAAAATCTGAAAGTTTTTTCTCACATTCTAGTTAGAATGTTTTAGTGTCTTGCAAAGTTTGAAGTTTATATGTTGTTTTATTTTGAAGAAAGAAAAAAAATCTGATGTACAAAGTTAGTTGTCTAGCACGGATCTCAAAGCAATGTTGAAGGGTAAGGATAAGGAGTGTCCAGAAACCCGAGCTTTAAAAATCCACGTCCCTCACAACATGAGTAACACAAGTTTGCCTAAGACGCATGAGTAGTCTTATTTCATTCACCAAAGCAGCATAAATTGATCGATCGCCTTCAGTAGATGTTACCATAGCCACTGCCAAGCTTGAATCTGTCTCGATAGCAACGGGCAATTCAGATCTTTGTATCGCCAAAGATAAACCTTCCATGATTGCCCCTAGTTCCGCTTCAACCGCATCTCTGCAAGAGAATAACGATCTGCGTGCCGAAAAGATGATCCCCCCAGTAGAATTTCGTAGGATCATACCAGCACCCGCATTGTCAGAATTAACAAAAGAGCCATCCGTGTTCAGTTTAACCCAACCCTCGTTGGGAGGCTTCCACTTACACACAAGACCCGCGCTCTGAGGGTTGACCGCTGCACTAGTCTGATCAAAATTCAGATATCCTTTGCCTTTAGCCGGATCCATTCCTTGATTCAGTTTGATCCCTGCTAATTCATCCAACTATCTTCTCAGAAAGCTGACAGATACATCCATGGCCGGCGCCGGTTTATGATGTATGATTTCATTTCGCACATACCAACTTCTCCAGAAAATGAGCAACACCTTACACCGATCAAGCTCACATAATGAATCCAGCGCATGAAGGGGTCAATCTCTCCCATTGGGCACAAATGATTCAATAGCCCGCAGTTTCCAGACCTTCGCCATTTCCTTATACAGATCACGCCCCCGCTTGCATCTCAGAAAAGGGTGAAAAATATCCTCGGTTTCCATGCCATAAACCGGACATCCGTTGACAATCTTGAGCCCTCTCTTATTCTTGTTCTGCCAAGTAGGAAGAGCGTCCGTCGCCAAACGCCAAGCGAAGTTCCGGATAGTTGGAGGGACTGCACTGTTCCATATAAGTTTCCAGCAGCTCCTTCCTCCTGAAGACGACGTACTAGAAGAGGCAGTGTCCGCCCCAAACATTTCCGGAAACGTAAAGTGGTACGCCGATTTGACAGAGAAGACTCCATGTCTACCCGGTGCCCATGCAATCATGTCCTCGGCTAACCTTGGCGAAGCTCGAATCTTCAAAATCTCAATCACATGTGCCGGCAGAAAATACTGCTGTAGTGTCTCCACCTTCCAAGATCCATTTGCATTCAGCAAATCTGCAATGAAACGAATACGGTATCGTCCCTGTAACGAGACCGGCTTGAACGAGAACAGACTCGGTATCCAATTGTCCCTCCATACTCTGATATTCCTACTGTTCCCCACTCTCCATATCAGTCCTCTCTTTAACAAGTCAAGGCCATGACTAATTGCTTGCCATGATGACGATGCATTACCTGTGAAGACCGTATCCTCTAACTTGCCATATGGGTAATACTTTGCTTTAAGAACCTGGGCACAAAGGCTATCCGGGTTGGACAGCAGTCGCCAAGCCTGCCGAGCTAGCAACGCTTGATTGAATAACCGGAAGTCTCGAAAGCCCACACCTCCCCTATCCTTTGGCTGAAGAAGATGGTCCCACCCTCTCCAATGCACCTTCCGTTTCCCATATGCAGATCCCCAATAAAAATTCCTCACCATTCTAGTCAGATCATCACACACCGAGAAGGGGAGTTTAAAGACACCCATAATATATGTTGGCAAGGATTAGGCCACTGGTTTAATCAAAACATCCCTCCCTGGTTGAGCCAACAGGTCATCCCCCCATTGCAACAATCGTTTAGTGAGGCTTGCTTGAAGGTTCTGAAACCTGCTGTTGGACATGCGGCCATCCGGGGTCGGAAGGCCAAGGTATCTTTCATGAAACGCTGTACTTGTAACCAGGAGGGCATACCGGACCTGCACCTGAATTGTAAAAGGGCAAGCACTCCCGGAAAAATATTGAGCATTTATCATAATTTAGCTTCTGCCCAGTGGCCGCACCATACTCCTCCAGGGCAGCCCGCACACACTCTGCTTGGTTTGTTGAGGCCTCAAAAACAACAATGTATCATCCGCAAACAAAAGGTGGGATATGCCCGGAGCTCTTCTACACACTTTCACCGGTGTGATCTCCTCCATAGCCACCTTGTTTTTCAGAATAGTAGATAATCCATCTGCCACAAACAGGAATAAGAATGGTGAACGTGAGTCGCCTTGCCGAAGGCCACACGACGGTGCAAACGAATCCAAGAGGGTTCCATTAAGCTTGACTGAATATGTCACCGATGTGACACACGTCATTACCCAATCAACCCATCGATGAGAGAAACCCAACTTTTGCATCACCTGCCTCAAGTAGACCCAATCCACACGATCATATGCTTTGGACAGATCAAGTTTATAAGCACAGAAGCTTTTTGTGGGATTCCTGCTTGATATAGTGAATACACTCAAAGGCTATCAAGGCATTATCTGTAATCATCCTTCCCGGGATAAATGCACTTTGCTCTGGAGAAATGAGATCATCCAACAAGGGTCTCAAACGGTTAACCAAACATTTGGAAATAACCTTATAAACAACATTACATAAGCTGATGGGCATGTAGTCAGACAACTTCAAAGGATTAGTAATTTTAGGGATAAGAACAATAGAAGTGGAGTTTACCCCTTCTGGCATAATGCATGTTTGGAAAATAATCCTTGACCGAAGCAATAACGTCATCCTTAAGTGTACTCCAATTCCTCTGGAAAAAATGAGCCGGGAAACCGTCCGGTCCCGGAGCCTTCAAAGGGCCAATCTCAAAAAGAGCATCTGAAATCTCCTTATCAGAGAAAGGAGCAACCAGCCTAGCATTATCATCCGCTGTCACTTTTGCCTCCACATGCTCCAGTATTGGCGAAGGATTTATAGATGGGTCGGCCTTAAAGATGTTTTGAAAATACTCATTTGTCATCTTCCCCATCACCACACTATCTGTATGCACCACCCCAATGCTATTAGTGAGCTCCCGAATTTTATTCTTCCTCGCTCTCCAAACTGCCTTGCTCTGGAAGTACTTTATGTTCCTATCACCCTCCTTCAGCCATGTAATTCTTGAACGTTGTAGCCATAGCATTTCCTCCTGATACAAGAGTTCGTTCATTTTGTCAGTTATCACCTTGATTTCCGCTCAATCAGCGTTCATGTGCATAAATTCTTCTAGTTGTGTTCGGGACTTTGCCAACTCTCTCCTTATATTTCCAAATTTCCTGCTCAAAACCCCCTAACGAGCTCATGGTCTTGGATAGAGCATCCTGCAGCTGCGCCAGATTATGTGCACCGCCTACCGCCTCCCATGCCTCCCTTACTACCTCTGGCAGCGTAGGATCTCGTTCCCAAAAGAGCTCGTACCTTTTGTTGCTCTTCCCCGTCGAATCCGGTTCAATTGAACCTCTCACCAAAATAGCTATATGATCCGAACAAGGGGAAGGAATATGAGCAACCAAGAGTACGCAAATAGATTCCTCCATGTAATGGTTGCCACCGCTCTGTCCAACCGGACTTTTACATTACTTGCACCACTCCGTTTATTATCATATGTGAATGGAACTCCAATAAACCCTAGATCAACCAAACCACAAACCTCCAAAAGGTCCCTAAAGGCCACCATTTGTGCGTCGGGCCTCGGCGTGGTAGACATGTGTTCAAAGTTCCACATAGCCTCATTAAAATCACCGACAACTATCCATGGAAGATCACTAACACTTCTCAAGTTCTGTAACGTCGACCACATAAAAGGTCTATTTTCCACTCTAGGTTCTCCATACACGCAAGTGACTCTCCACTGCTCAGCGTCCGGATGGACTCGCACCAGGGCGTCGATATATCTGTCCCTCTTGTCCAAAATCTGAACGTCATAAGATTCATGCCAATATAAGGCTAGACCACCACTCATACCGTTACTATCCACGCCGCAAAAACCCTTCAACCCCAACCTTCCTTGGCATATTTTCATCCTGTCCGCCGTCTGCCTTGTCTCACATAAGAAAACCAAAGTGGAGGAATGCGAATGACAAAGAGTCGCTAGCTCACAAACTTTCCGGGTATTTCCCCCTCCCCGGCAGTTCCAACTTAGGAGATTCATTGGGCCCGGCGGTCTTCCGAGCTGGGGGCCGCCTCATTTGGCAATAGATCATCAACACCATCTTCACCTTCTCCTTGCTTCCTTCTCTTGACGACATGATGTCTCCCTGGAGTGGAATTTGATGGCCCCAATTCCAAAGGCTCCACTGTTTCTCCCCCACTCTCGATCATAAGTATTGTATTGGTTACCTTCCCGGCCAGGTTGGGCACCGGTTGACCCCTTACTGTGATTGTGCCGTCTTGACTTACTAGCCTCTTACGAGCACCCCTTCCATCCTCTCCCAAGACCAAGTGGTTGCCAACTGAGATGTCCATGTCATCTAACCCTTGGTTTTCCTCACCAGCCCTGCCTCCCCCCATAGCTCTTGTTCCTCCAGCTCTGCCCCCTCTACCCCCATCACCACTTCTACCTCCACGGGGAGAGCCATTAAAGGTTCCACTCCCTCTCCCTACACATGTTCTACCACCACCACCTCCTCTACCTCCTCTTAAACCTCCTCCCGCCGGTTCGTTCGACCAATGTAACCAATCACCCCACTCACAGGAGGCCAAACCATGTGTGCCATCCCCACATTCCTCAAGCACATGGCCCATACAGCCGCAAAAGAAGCAAAAATCCGGTAGTTTCTCATAGCTGACCGGGTATTTCTTCCTTTCTTTGAGTGTGATTGGGACGAATCTTACAAGCGGCTGATTGACATTAACAAACACTCTAACTCGTAGATAACTCGAAGGGTTTATCCTCCCCTCATTAACAATGACTGTGAATGGTGGATTGCCTACTTTTTTGCCACCTTCTCCGCTAACTCCTTCTTCCTTGTTAAACCATCCGGCAGCCCTTTAACTCTCGCCCATAATGGATACATGTCTAGGGCATACTCAGCCACGTTTGTGAATCCATCATACTCCACTAGAATCACCGAATCTCTTCCAAATTGCCACGGCCCCCCATCCATAACCCGTTTCCAGTCCCCCAAGCAATGAACCTGAGCCAAGAAGAGGTTTGGCCCCTTTATATTGAAGGTTACGCCTTGTGCATAGGCCCAGGCGTTCCTCATAGAATTTAGGAGAGCTGCATGGCTGAAGGGTCTCATGGTATGAACCCTAAACAGAGCCAGCCACCGAACCTCCCTAATTAGATCCTCAACCTCCTCTGATAAATCCAGGTCATATACCTCCTCACCATACAGATTCATACCATCAAAGGCATCTTCTAGGGTTGGCCCCGTGCCACGGTGAACCTAGTCCTCCCCATCATCATCCTCCAGATCGTCTTCCTGCACGCGCTCTGGCGTCCCCGCCGAAGAAACACCACCTGGCGTTGCCGCCTGGCCGCTCCTCGATCCGCCTCCTTCCTGCCTCCCTTCTCCCGACTGCATCTTCTTCTCCACTTCCTTCAGTCCCACGCACCTTCAAGGTCTTTGTGATCCCCCATGCAACCTCGTCTTGAAGTAGTACGGGTGCCTATTGCCCTACCCTTGCTCAAGTTTAGGCAAGAACGATGGTAGATCTATGTGGACTCCGGCGGCGGCGCCGTCGGAGGATAGGTAGACCCTAGGAAACCCTAGGGGGGGAAACTGCCAAACTCTCGTCCCTTGCTAGTTGCTACTACTTGCTTTGCCAGTTTACTCACGACATGTTCTACAAAATCAAAGCTGGCCGGTGTTGGGTAGATTAAATTGGGTGGAACCTTGAAATTAGCTTCGCCCTCCACCACGCCATGCGCCGCCTCCACGCACCTCTACCTCCACCGCAATCTTCTCCATTAATTTACCATTGCCTACTTCCTTCACTCTCAGAACTGGATTGAGGAGAGGGGCGTTGCTCGCGCGAGTTGTGCCTGCACCCTTCGAACTGGATGTCTGGATGGCAAGGACCGAGGAGTGAGGAAAGAGGGATAGGAAGGGCAAGTTCATGGGAGGGGAACGCTATTCAGTTAGCCGTCGCTTACACAATTTGCATTTTGGTAAATCCATCGATGCTTTGAACGACGACACTGTACAGGTTTTCAAATTATCGGAGAGCCTGCAAATTAACACTCGTCAATTGGGGATTAATACGAGGAGGGGGTAGTTCTTATTTAGTTTGAGACTTGTACCAATGTTTCGTTTTTTAGTTACATTAAGCATCTCTGCATTGGACAAAGTAGCTAGTTTCTTCTGTCGATGTGCCCAATTTGACCATGTAATCATGGACCATGCCATGTATGTGGCCATGGGCGTGGGCATGTGCCTTGAAATCCATGCATGTTCGTACTAGACAGGCCATTTTGTGATTATTATTTTAAATTTGTGGTATTGCAAGTTCATGATTTTCTTCCAAACTAGTGCACATAAGATGCCTCTATGAAAGGCATTTCAATTTCTGTAGCTTTTTTCATTTCTTTGAGATTTTTTCCCAAATTAGGGTCAAACTAGCAATGTTAACCATTAATATCAAATGGTTCGGAATTCTAACTTTTGTTGTCCCTAGTGCATCCATGATAACCCACAAGTGTAGGGGATCAATTGTAGCCACTTTCGATAAGTAACAGTGTCGAACCCAACGAGGAGCTAAAGGCAGAACAAATATTCCCTCAAGTTCTATCGACCACCGATACAACTCTACACAGGTTTGACGTTTACTTTACCTAGAACAAGTATGAAACTAGAAGTACTTTGTAGTTTTTGTTGCATAGGTTTGCAAAAATATAAAGAGCACATAAATATAAACTAGGGGTTGTTAAGATAAAGAAACAATAAAGTTAATATAGCGACTGTAGAAAAGTGGTGGTAGGAGTTGCGAAATTTCCCCTAAGCAATTGACTACGTTACTAGACCGATAGCAAGTTTTATGTGGGAGAGGCCACTGCTAGCATGTCATCCCTTACTTGGAATTCTATGCACTTATGATTGGAACTATTAGCAAGCATCCGCAACTACTAACGTTCATTAAGGTAAAACCCAACCATAGCATTAAGATATATTGGTCCCCCTTCAATCCCGTATGCATCAATTTCTACGCTAGGTTGAAGCTCCTGTCACTTTTGCCCTCCAATACGTAGTCCTATCAACATACAACTAACCCTATGGTGTGATCCACGTGTGTGCTCATATGATGAGCACCGAAGGACAGCACCATAACCACAAGCAATTTAAATCAATCATAGCAATTCACCAATCACCGATAGGACAATGATAATCTACTCAGACATCATAGGATGGCAACACATCATTGCATAATAATATGAAGCATAAAGCACCATGTTCAAGTAGAGGGTACATCGTGTTGCGGGAGAGCGGACTGCTGTAGATAGATGGGGGAAGGTGATGGAGATGTTGGTGAAAATGACGGAGGTGTTGGTGTAGATCGCCATCACACGATGATGGCCCCGGTGGCACTCCGGTGCCACCGGAAGCGAGGGGGAGAGAGCCCCCCTCCTTCTTCTTCTTCCTTGACCTTCAGCCTAGGTGGGAGAAGGGTCTCCCCTCTGTTCCATGGCCTCCATGGCGGCGGAGGGGCGAAAGCCCCTCCGAGATTGGATCTGTCTCTCTGTCTCTCTCTGTTTCCGCATTCCCAGATTCTGGCCCTTCACCATTTCTTATATTCCCGGAGATCCGTAACTCCGATTGGGCTGATTTTTTGACACGATTTTTATCCAGATATTAGCTTTCTTGCGGCAAAAGAAGGGTATCAACCGCCTTACGTGTGCCCACGAGGTCCCAGGGCGCGCTTGCCCCTGGTGGGCGCGCCCCCTGCTTGGTGGCCCACTCGGGCATCGTCTCATGTTGGTTCCGCTTCCCAAAATTCACATATATTTAAAAAAAATCTTCGTCCATTTTTATTCCGTTTGGACTCCGTTTGATATGGATATTCAGCAAATCAAAAAATATGCAAAAATAGGAACTTGCATTGGGCACTGGATCAATTTGTTAGTCCCAAAAAATAGTATATAAAGTTGCCAAAAGTATATGAAAGTTGTAGAATATTGGCATGGAACAATAAAAAATTATAGATACGACGGAGACGTATCAGCATCCCCAAGCTTAATTCCTGCTCATCCTCGAGTAGGTAAATGATAAAAAAGATAATTTTTGATGTGGAATGCTACCTAGTATAATCTTGATCATGTAACTAATCATGGCATGAATATTAAGACACAAGTGATTCAAAGAAATAGTCTATCATTTGACATAGAAGAATTTAATACTTGGGCATCCCAACAAACAATCAAGTCTTTCAAAATATCAATGCTAAAGAACATTATCCCTACAAAATCATATAGTCTTTTATGCTTCCCTTTTCTTAACACAAGGTACCCCTCATGCCCATCCCGGTGTCAGCCAAAAAATTATTTTCATACTTTACTTTTTCGAACCTTTTCAACTCTTCACGCAATACATGAGCGTGAGCCATGGATATAGCAATATGGGTGGAATAGAAGGTGGTAGTAGACAAAAGTAGGGAGAAAGTCTCACATCGACTAGGCGTATAAATGGGCTATGGAGATGCCCATCAATAGATATCAATGTGAGTGAGTAGGGATTGCCATGTAACGGATGCACTAGAGCTATAAGTGTATGAAAGCTCAAAAGAAAACTAGTGGGTGTGCATCAACTTGCTTGCTCATGAAGACCTAGGGCATTTGAGGAAGCCCATCGTTGGAATATAAAAGCCAAGTTCTATAATGAAAATTTCCACTAGTATATGGAAGTGACAACATAGGAGACTCTTTATCATTAAGATCATGGTGCTACTTTGAAGCACGAGTGTGGAAAAAAGATAGTAGCATTGTCCCCTTTTTTTCTTTTCTTTTTCTTTTTTTTGGGCCTTCCTTTTTTTATTTGGCCTTTCTTTTTTTATTTGGCCTTTTTTTGGCCTTTTTTTTCTTTTTTTCTCAAGGGACAATGCTCTAATAATGATGATCATCGCACTTCTATTTACTTATAACTCGATATTACAACTCGATACTAGAACAAAAATATGACTCTATATGAATGCCTCCGGCGGTGTACCGGGATGTGCAATGATCTAGCGTAGCAATGACATCAAAAAACGGACAAGCCATGGAAACATCATGCTAGCTATCTTACGATCGTGCAATGCAATATGACAATGATGGTGCGTGTCATAATAAACAGAACGATGGAGTTACATGGCAATATATCTCGGAATGGCTATGGAATGTTATACATAGATCATATTGCATTGCATTTTTCTTTGCATTTTGTTTGTGGCGATCCTCGAAATTCTAAGCAACTCAAGGACCTACGGAGGGAGTTGTGAATTCTACCGTTTTTGTATTTGAGTTCCCTCGAATACCGGTACAAGGATAGTGTTGGGTTTACTTATTTTTCTCTCCTAAAAATATTTCTAAATAAAATATATGAGCGAAGATAATATGACTTCTCCAAAATAACAGAAATATTGGAGGAAAAATATTAAAATCACTTTTGGTATTTTTCTGGATTTATTTCCGATTTTATTTGCATAGGAAAAATACGCATTTTTCAAAATTGCATTTAGGTCCGGGAAAAATGTTCGCTTTGTCCTAAATATTATTAGAGGACGGTGAAAATTTATTTCGGGATTTTTGGAGTCTGTTTAGTATTTTTTCTTTGTTAGTTTTACTACGTTAGGACTCGTTTTAAAAAAAAGGATCCGACTCCGGGCCGTAACCGGCTAGGACTCCCTAGCCGGGGGCCTTTATAAGGCACTGCCCCTGCCCGCCAGCCCCAAGCCGCCAACCCCAAGCCGCAGCCCTAGCCGCTCGCCGACGTCGCCGTCGCTGCCGCCGCCGCTGCCGCTCGTCGGACCCGCTGCCGGTGTCGTCTTTTTCGAGGTAGCCGCCGCCGCCGGTTCTTTCCGGTTAATCGATCGGTTTTTTTTGAGAAATCCTAGATCCATTTTTTAGGTTAGATCGGTTTTTCTCCGCTTTAGTTATTTAGCGGACGTTCGTCCTGTTGGGGAACGTAGTATATTAAAATTTTCCTACGATCACGCAAGATCTATCTACCAGATGCATAGCAACGAGAGGGGAGAGTGAGTCTACGTACCCTCGTAGACCGAAAGCGGAAGCGTTAGAACAACGCGGTTGATGTAGTCGTACGTCTTCACGGCCCGACCGATCAAGCACTGAAACTACGGCACCTTCGAGTTCTAGCACACGTTCAGCTCGATGACGTCCCTCGAACTCCGATCCAGCCGAGTGTCGAGGGAGAGTTCCGTCAGCACGACGGCGTGGTGACGATCTTGATGTTCTACCGTTGTAGGGCTTCGCCTAAGCACCGCTACAATATTTATCGAGGAGAACTATGGTGGAGGGGGGCACCGCACATGGCTAAGAGATCAAGAGATCAATTGTTGTGTCTAGAGGTGCCCCCCTGCCCCCGTATATAAAGAAGGGAGGGAGAGGGCGGCCCTAGAGGGGGCGCACCAAGTGTGGGGAGTCCTACTAGGACTCCCAAGTCCTAGTAGGATTCCCCTTTCCTTTCCGGAGTAGGAGAGAAGGAAAGAGGGGGAGAGGGAGAAGGAAAAGGGGGCTGCACCCCTTGTCCAATTCGGACCAAAGGGGGGCACGCGCCTCCTTCCTTTTGGCCTCTCTCTTCTATTCCCGTAACTCCCCGGTACTCCGAAAATACCCGAATCACTCGGAACCTTTCCGATGTCCGAATATAGTCGTCCAATATATCGATTTTTACGTCTCGACCATTTCGAGACTCCTCGTCATATCCCCGGTCTCATACGGGACTCCGAACTCCTTCGGTACATCAAAACTCATAAACTCATAATACCGATCGTCATCAAACGTTAAGCGTGCGGACCCTACGGGTTCGAGAACTATGTAGACATGACCGAGACTCATCTCCGGTCAATAACCAATAGCGGAACCTGGATGCTCATATTGGCTCCTACATATTCTACGAAGATCTTTATCGGTCAAACCGCATAACAACATACGTTGTTCCCTTTGTCATCGGTATGTTACTTGCCCGAGATTCGATCGTCGGTATCTCAATACCTAGTTCAATCTCGTTACCGGCAAGTCTCTTTACTCGTTCCGTAATACATCATTCTGCAACTAACTCATTAGCTGCAATGCTTGCAAGGCTTATAGTGATGTGCATTACCGAGTGGGCCCAAAGATACCTCTCCGACAATCGGAGTGACAAATCCTAATCTCGAAATACGCCAACCCAACAAGTACCTTCAGAGACACCTGTAGAGTACCTTTATAATCACCCAGTTACGTTGTGACGTTTGGTAGCACACAAAGTGTTCCTCCGGTATTCGGGAGTTGCATAATCTCATAGTCATAGGAACATGTATAAGTCATGAAGAAAGCAATAGCAGTAAAACTTAAACGATCATAGTGCTAAGCTAACGGATGGGTCTTGTCCATCACATCATTCTCCTAATGATGTGATCCCGTTGATCAAATGACAACTCATGTCTATGGCTAGGAAACATAACCATCTTTGATCAGTGAGCTAGTCTAGTAGAGGCATACTAGGGACACTCTGTTTTGTCTATGTATTCACACATGTACTAAGTTTCTGGTTAATACAATTCTAGCATGAATAATAAACATTTATCATGATATAAGAAAATAAATAATAAATTTATTATTGCCTCTAGGGCATATTTCCTTCAGTCTCCCACTTGCACTAGAGTCAATAATCTAGCTCACATCGCCATGTGATTTAATACTGATAGTTCACATCGTTATGTGAATAACACCCATAGTTCACATCACCATGTGACCAACACCCAAAGGGTTTACTAGAGTCAATAATCTAGTTCACATCGCTATGTGATTAATACCCAAGAGTAATAAGGTGTGATCATGTTTTGCTTGTGAGAGAAGTTTAGTCAACGGGTCTGTCACATTCAGATCCGTATGTATTTCGCAAATTTCTATGTCTACAATGCTCTGCATAGAGCTACTCTAGCTAATTGCTCCCACTTTCAATACGCATCCAGATTGATACTTAGAGTCATCTGGATTTAGTGTCAAAGCTTGCATCGGCGTAACCCTTTACGACGAACTCTTTATCACCTCCATAATCGAGAAACATTTCCTTAGTCATCCAGTTACTAAGGATAATTTTGACCGCTGTACAGTGATCTACTTCTGGATCACTATTGTACCCCCTTGACAAACTCATGGCAAGGTACACAACATGTTTGGTACACAGCATGGCATACTTTATAGAACCTATGGATGAGGCATAGGGAATGACTTTTCATTCTCTCTATATTTTTCTGCAGTGGTCGGGCATTGAGTCTTACTCAACTTCATACCTTGTAATACAAGCAAGAACCCTTTCTTTGACTGATCCATTTTGAACTTCTTCAAAATCTTATCAAGGTATGTGCTTTGTGAAAGTCCAATTAAGCGTCTTGATCTATCTCTATAGATCTTGATGCCTAATATATAAGCAGCTTCACCGAGGTCTTTCATTGAAAAACTCTTATTCAAGTATCCTTTTATGCTGTCCAGAAATTCTATATCATTTCCAATCAACAATATGTCATCCACATATAATATTAGAAATGCTACAGAGCTCCCACTCACTTTCTTGTAAATACAGGCTTCTCCAAAAGTCTGTATAAAACGATATGCTTTGATCACCTCATCAAAGCGTATATTCCAACTCCGAGATGCTTGCACCAGTCCATAGATGGATCGCTGGAGCTTGCATACTTTGTTAGCACCTTTTGGATCGACAAAACCTTCTGGTTGCATCATATACAACTCTTCTTTGAGATATCCATTCAGGAATGCAGTTTTGACATCCATTTGCCAGATTTCATAAAATGCGGCAATTGCTAACATGATTCGGACAGACTTAAGCATCGCTACAGGTGAGAAAGTCTCATCGTAGTCAACTCCTTGAACTTGTCGAAAACCTTTCGCAACAAGTCGAGCTTTGTAAACAGTAACATTACCGTCTGCGTCGGTCTTCCTCTTGAAGATCCATTTATTTTCGATGGCCTGCCGATCATCGGGCAAGTCAACCAAAGTCCACACTTTGTTCTCATACATGGATCCCATCTCAGATTTCATGGCTTCAAGCCATTTTGCGGAATCTGGGCTCATCATCGCTTCCTCATAGTTCGTAGGTTCATCATGGTCTAGTAACATGATTTCCAGAACTGGGTTGCCGTACCACTCTGGTGCGGAACGTACTCTGGTTGATCTACGACGTTCAGCAGAAACTTGATCCAAAGTTTCATGATCATTATCATTAACTTCCTCACTGATTGGTGTAGGAATCACTGGAACAATTTTCTGTGATGTACTACTTTCCAATCCGGGAGAAGGTACTATTACCTCATCAAGTTCTACTTTCCTCCCACTCACTTCTTTCGAGAGAAACTCCTTCTCTAGAAAGGATCCATTTTTAGCAACGAATATCTTGCCTTCGGATCTGTGATAGAAGGTGTACCCAACAGTCTCTTTTGGGTATAAGTCATAGTCATAGGAACATGTATAAGTCATGAAGAAAGCAATAGCAGTAAAACTAAACGATCATAGTGCTATGCTAACGGATGGGTCTTGTCCATCACATCATTCTCCTAATGATGTGATCCCGTTGATCAAATGACAACTCATGTCTATGGCTAGGAAACATAACCATCTTTGATCAATGAGCTAGTCTAGTAGAGGCATACTAGGGACATACTGTTTTGTCTATGTATTCACACATGTACCAAGTTTCCCGTTAATACAATTCTAGCATGAATAATAAACATTTATCATGATATAAGGAAATACAAATAACAACTTTATTATTGCCTCTAGGGCATATTTCCTTCAGTCTCCCACTTGCACTAGAGTCAATAATCTAGCTCACATCGCCATGTGACCAACACCCAAAGGGTTTACTAGAGTCAATAATCTAGTTCACATCGCTATGTGATTAATACCCAAGAGTAATAAGGTGTGATCATGTTTTGCTTGTGAGAGAAGTTTAGTCAACGGGTCTGTCACATTCAGATCCGTATGTATTTTGCAAATTTCTATGTCTACAATGCTCTGCATAGAGCTACTCTAGCTAATTGCTCCCACTTTCAATACGCATCCAGATTGATACTTAGAGTCATCTGGATTTAGTGTCAAAGCTTGCATCGGCATAACCCTTTACGACGAACTCTTTATCACCTCCATAATCGAGAAACATTTCCTTAGTCATCCAGTTACTAAGGATAATTTTGACCGCTGTACAGTGATCTACTCCTGGATCACTATTGTACCCCCTTGACAAACTCATGGCAAGGTACACAACATGTTTGGTACACAGCATGGCATACTTTATAGAACCTATGGCTGAGGCATAGGGAATGACTTTCATTCTCTCTATATTTTTCTGCCGTGGTCTGGCTTTGAGTCTTACTCAACTTCACACCTTACAAGTCAGGCAAGAACTCCTTCTTTGACTGATCCATTTTGAACTACTTCAAAATCTTATCAAGATATGTACTCATCGAAAGTCTTATCAAGCGTCTTGATCTATCTCTATAGATCTTCATGCCCAATATGTAAGCGGCTTCACCAAGGTCTTTCTTTGAAAAACTCCTTTCAAACACTCCTTTATGCTTTCCAGAAAATTCTACATCATTTCCGATCGATAATATGTCATTCACATATACTTATCAGAAAGGTTGTAGTGCTCCCACTCACTTCTTGTAAATACAGGCTTCACCGCAAGTCTGTATAAATCTATATGCTTTGATCAACTTATCAAAGCGTATATTCCAACTCCGAGATGCTTGCACCAGTCCATAGAAGGATCGCTGGAGCTTGCACATTTTGTTAGCACTTTTAGGATTGACAAAACCTTCTGGTTGCATCATATACAATTCTTCTTTAATAAATCCATTAAAGAACGCAGTTTCGTTATCCATTTGCCAGATTTCATAAAATGTGGCAATTGCTAACATGATTCGGACAGACTTAAGCATCGCTACGGGTGAGAAAATCTTATCATAGTCAACACCTTGAACTTGTCGAAAACCTTTCGCAACAAGTCGAGCTTTGTAGACAGTAACATTACCATCGGCGTCAGTCTTCCTCTTAAAGATCCATTTATTTTCAATGGCTTGCCGACCATCGGGCAAGTCAAGCAAAGTCCATACTTTGTTCTCATACATGGATCCCATCTCAGATTTCATGGCCTCGAGCCATTTTGCGGAATTTGGGCTCATCATCGCTTCCTCATAGTTCGTAGGTTCATCATGGTCCAGTAACATGACTTCCAGAACCGGGTTGCCGTACCACTCTGGTGCGGAACGTACTCTGGTTGATCTACGAAGTTTAGCAGTAACTTGATTCGAAGTTTCATGATCATCATCATTAGCTTCCTCACTAATTGGTGTAGGAATCACTGGAACCAGTTTATGTGATGTACTACTATCCAATTCAGGAGAAGGTACAATTACCTCATCAAGTTCCACTTTCCTCCCACTCACTTCTTTCGAGAGAAACTCCTTCTCTAGAAAGGATCCACTCTTAGCAACAAAGACCTTGCCTTCGGATCTGTGATAGAAGGTGTACCCAACAGTTTCTTCTGGGTATCCTATGAAGATTTACTTCTCCGATTTGGGTTCGAGCTTATCATGTTGAAACTTTTTCACATAAGCATCGCAGTCCCAAACTTAAAGAAATGACAGCTTAGGTTTCTCATCAAACCATAGTTCATACGGTCGGATTTAGATGGTGCCCTATTTAACGTGAATGTAGCTGTCTCTAATGCATAACCCCAAAAGCGATAGTGGTAGACCGGTAAGAGACATCATCGATCGCACCATATCTAATAAAGTATGGTTACGACGTTCGGACACACCATTACGCTGTGGAGTTCCGGGTGGCGTGAGTTGTGAAACTATTCCACATTGTTTCAAATGAAGACCAAACTCGTAACTCAAATATTCTCCTCCACGATCAGATCGTAGAAACTTTATTTTCTTGTTACGATGATTCTCTACTTCACTTTGAAACTCTTTGAACTTTTCAAATGTTTCAGACTTGTGCTTCATTAAGTAGATATACCCATATCTGCTCAAATCATCAGTGAAGGTCAGAAAATAACGATACCCGCCGAGAGCTTCAACACTCATTGGCCCACATACATCAGTATGTATGATTTCCAACAAATCTGTTGCTCGCTCCATAGTTCCGGAGAACGGAGTTTTAGTCATCTTGCCCATGAGGCATGGTTCACAAGCACCAAGTGATTCATAATCAAGTGATTCCAAAAGTCCATCACTATGGAGTTTCTTCATGCGTTTTACACCAATATGACCTAAACGGCCGTGCCACAAATAAGTTGCACTTATCATTATTAACCTTGCATCTTTTGGCTTCAATTTTATGAATATGTGTATCACACGATCGAGATCCAACAAACCATTTTCATTGGGTGTATGACCATAGAAGGTTTTATTCATGTAAACAGTACAACAATTATTCTCTAACTTACATGAATAACCGTATTGCAATAAACATGATCAAATCATATTCATGTTCAACACAAACACCAAATAACACTTATTTAGGTTCAACACTAATCCCGAAATTATAGGGAGTGTGCGATGATGATCATATCAATCTTGGAACTACTTCCAATACACATCGTCACTTCATCCTTTAACTAGTTTCTGTTCATTATGCAACTCCCATTTCGAGTTACTACTCTTTAGCAACTAAACCAGTATCAAATACCGAGGGGTTGCTATGAACACTAGTAAAATACACATCAATAATCTGTATATCAAATATACCTTTGTTCACTTTGCCATCCTTCTTATCCGCCAAGTATCTAGGGCAGTTCCACTTCCAGTGACCATTTCCTTTGCAGTAGAAGCACTTAGTTTCAGGCTTGAGTTTAGCTTTGGGTTTCTTCATGGGAGTGACAACTTGCTTGTCATTCTTCTTGAAGTTCCCCTTCTATCCCTTTGCCCTTTACTTGAAACAAGTGGTCTTGTTAACCATCAACACTTGATGCTCTTTCTTGATTTCTACCTTTGCCGATTTCAGCATCGCGAAGAGCTCGGGAATTACTTTCGTCATCCCTTGCATATTATAGTTCATCACGAAGTTCTACTAACTTTGGTGATAGTGACTAGAGAATTTTGTCAATTACTATCTTATCTGGAAGATTAACTCCCACTTGATTCAAGCAATTGCAGTACCCAGACAATCTGAGCACATGCTCACTGGTTGAGCTATTCTCCTGCATCTTGTAGGCAAAGTACTGTCAGAGGTCTCATACCTCTCGACACGGGCATGAGTATGAAATACTAATTTCAACTCTTGGAACATCTTATATGCTCCGTGGCGTTCAAAACGTTTTTTGAAGTCCCGGTTCTAAGCCGTAAAGGATGGTGCACTTAAACTATCAAGTAGTCATCATACCGAGCTTTTGTCTAAACGTTCATAACGTCTGCATCAGCTCCTGCAATAGGTCTGTCACCTAGCGGTGCATCAAGGACATAATTCTTCTGTGTAGCAATGAGGATAATCCTCAGATCACGGAACAATTCCGCATCATTGCTACTAACATCTTTCAACTTAGTTTTCTCTAGGAACATATAAAAAATAAACGGGGAGCAACATCGCGAGCTATTGACGTACAACATAGATATGCTAATACTACCAGGACTAAGTTCATGATAAATTAAAGTTCAATTTAATCATATTACTTAAAGAACTCCCACTTAGATAGACATCCCTCCGGTCATCTAAATGATCACGTGATCCAAATCAACTAAACCATGTCCGATCATCACGTGAGATGGAGTAGTTTCAATGGTGAACATCTTATGTTGATCATATCTACTATATGATTCACGCTCGACCTTTCGGTCTCCAGTGTTCCGAGGCCATATCTGCATATGCTAGGCTCGTCAAGTTTAACCCGAGTATTCTGCGTGTGCAAAAATGGCTTACACCCGTTGTATTTGAACGTAGAGCTTATCACACCCGATCATCACGTGGTGTCTCGGCACGACGATCTTTCGCAACGGTGCATACTCAGGGAGAACACTTATACCTTGAAATTTAGTAAGGGATCATCTTATAATGCTACCGTCATTCTAAGCAAAATAAGAAGCATAATAAGATAAACATCACATGTAATCAAAATATGTGACATGATATGGCCATCATCATCTTGTGCTTTTGATCTCCATCTCCAAAGCACCGTCATGATCACCTTCGTCACCGGCGCGACACCTTGATCTCCATCGTAGCATCGTTGTCGTCTCGCCAACTATTGCTTCTACGACTATCGCTACCGGTTAGTGATAAAGTAAAGCAATTACATGGCGATTGCATTTCATACAATAAAGCGACAACCATATGGCTCCTGCCAGTTGCCGATAACTTTACAAAACATGATCATCTCATACAAAACCGTATATCTCATCATGTCTTGACCATATCACATCACAACATGCCCTACAAAAACAAGTTAGACGTCCTCTACTTTGTTGTTGCAAGTTTTACGTGGCTGCTATGGGCTTAGCAAGAACCGTTCTTACCTACGCATACAAAAACCACAACGATGTTTCGTCAAGTATGTGCTGTTTTAACCTTCACAAGGACCGGGCGTAGCCACACTTGATTCAGCTAAAGTGAGAGAGATAGACACCCGCCAGTCACCTTTAAGCAACGAGTGCTCATAACGGTGAAACCAGTCTCGCGTAAGCGTACGCGTAATATCGGTCCGGGCCGCTTCATCTCACAATACCGCCGAAGCAAAGTATGACACGCTGGTAAGCAGTATGACTAGTATCGCCCACAACTCATTGTGTTCTACTCGTGCATATCATCTACGCATAGACCTGGCTCATGATGCCACTGTTGGGGAACGTAGTATATTAAAATTTTCCTACAATCACGCAAGATCTATCTACCAGATGCATAGCAACGAGAGGGGAGAGTGAGTCTACGTACCCTCGTAGACCGAAAGCGGAAGCGTTAGAACAACGCGGTTGATGTAGTCGTACGTCTTCACGGCCCGACCGATCAAGCACTGAAACTACGGCACCTTCGAGTTCTAGCACACGTTCAGCTCGATGACGTCCCTCGAACTCCGATCCAGCCGAGTGTCGAGGGAGAGTTCCGTCAGCACGACGGCGTGGTGACGATCTTGATGTTCTACCGTCGCAGGGCTTCGCCTAAGCACCGCTACAATATTTATCGAGGAGAACTATGGTGGAGGGGGGCACCGCACATGGCTACGAGATCAAGAGATCAATTGTTGTGTCTAGAGGTGCCCCCCTGCCCCCGTATATAAAGGAGGGAGGGAGAGGCCGGCCCTAGAGGGGGTGCACCAAGTGTGGGGAGTCCTACTAGGACTCCCAAGTCCTAGTAGGATTCCCCTTTCCTTTCCGGAGTAGGAGAGAAGGAAAGAGGGGGAGAGGGAGAAGGAAAAGGGGGCTGCACCCCTTGTCCAATTCGGACCAAAGGGGGGCACGCGCCTCCTTCCTTTTGGCCTCTCTCTTCTATTCCCGTAACTCCCCGGTACTCCGAAAATACCCGAATCACTCGGAACCTTTCCGATGTCCGAATATAGTCGTCCAATATATCAATTTTTACGTCTCGACCATTTCGAGACTCCTCGTCATGTCCCCGGTCTCATACGGGACTCCGAACTCTTTCGGTACATCAAAACTCATAAACTCATAATACCGATAGTCATCAAACGTTAAGCGTGCGGACCCTACGGGTTCGAGAACTATGTAGACATGACCGAGACTCATCTCCGGTCAATAACCAATAGCGGAACCTGGATGCTCATATTGGCTCCTACATATTCTACGAAGATCTTTATAGGTCAAACCGCATAACAACATACGTTGTTCCCTTTGTCATCGGTATGTTACTTGCCCGAGATTCGATCGTCGGTATCTCAATACCTAGTTCAATCTCGTTACCGGCAAGTCTCTTTACTCGTTCCATAATACATCATTCTGCAACTAACTCATTAGCTGCAATGCTTGCAAGGCTTATAGTGATGTGCATTACCGAGTGGGCCCAGAGATACCTCTCCGACAATCGGAGTGACAAATCCTAATCTCGAAATACGCCAACCCAACAAGTACCTTCGGAGACACCTGTAAAGTACCTTTATAATCACCCAGTTACGTTGTGACGTTTGGTAGCACACAAATTGTTCCTCCGGTATTCGGGAGTTGCATAATCTCATAGTCATACGAACATGTATAAGTCATGAAGAAAGCAATAGCAGTAAAACTTAAACGATCATAGTGCTAAGCTAACGGATGGGTCTTCTCCATCACATCATTCTCCTAATGATGTGATCCCGTTGATCAAATGACAACTCATGTCTATGGCTAGGAAACATAACCATCTTTGATCAGGGAGCTAGTCTAGTAGAGGCATACTAGGGACACTCTGTTTTGTCTATGTATTCACACATGTACTAAGTTTCCGGTTAATACAATTCTAGCATGAATAATAAACATTTATCATGATATAAGAAAATAAATAATAAATTTATTATTGCCTCTAGGGCATATTTCCTTCACGTCCGTACGTTCGTTTTAACGAACGTTGTTCGCCCGTTAGCCGCAGACAGCGAACGTTCGTTCGTTAGCCTGTTCGTCAGTTTTCTTTTCCGGGGTATTTATCCGCGATTATTTTCGATCGCGAGTTCTGCCCTGATCTTGATTTTCGTTTTTCTTTTCGCTCAAGAGTCGAAACCAGGTGATTCAAAATCCCAGATCTTCTTCTCGACGCCCTCTTTCCGTTTAACCAACTTGAACAAAGTTTTGGCTACTGAAAATTTTGACCCTAGATAAAATTAGTAATCGAAGCTCGTTTCTTTCGCAGTTTGAGTTTCGTTGCTTCTTTCGATTTGATTCTTTTTGCAAACCGGAGTTCTTAAGTTGAACTTTCTGGTTAGTTCTTATCTTTTGTAGTTTTGTTTGTGCATCATTGCTTTATTGCTTATGTATGCTATTGTTTTCTTGCGATAGAATACCCGGACAGTGAAGCGTGCTACTACGAGTCTCTAGGTTTTGCGAATCGTTAGCGAGGCAAGTAACACTTTGATCATACTCTTTATTACCAAGTTTTATGCATTAGATCAAACCCTCACACATTGCATGAGTAGGATCTCTTAACTTATGGGACTGGGAAGTAGTTTGAGGTAGAACCTATTACCTGCATTATTTTCAAACCCTTGGGAGTTACTTCTACGTTATGCTTAGGTTGCCATGCTATGCTCGTAGACGTGGTTTGGGTTTGAGTGAAATTCATGACAGATGTGAGTTGTTAATTAAAGATTCAACTTAAGGTGGCTACTTGAATACACATCTGGGTTGATTGGTTGCAGGGCACCTGGAGAATCCAGTGTTTTCCTAGGAAATCCCGGGGTTCCGTGTGATTTTTCCTATGGAATGCCACCCAGGCTCAAAGGGATCATAAAACTATTCATGCTGGAAACTTCCGTGTGCAGCCACAATGCCATTATTGGCTCTGGCATAGTTGAGTAAGTTGTGGGAAACCTTTCCATGATGGGCTAGCAGATGTAGAGGGATTGTAGGTGTACCGGCCTATCTATCGGTTAAGGGGACCTCTTCAGAAAGACTGTGTCTCGGTCATCCGTTTCTCAAACACCATGCAGTGCGAGAAACCAAACGGAGGCGGTCGAGTCTTGTGGGAAAAGTGCACAAACCTCTGTAGAGTGTACAAACTGATCATGATTAGCCGTGTCCCCGGTTACGGACAATCTTGAGTATCTGGTACTTGAATTATTGGTTGATCTCATCACTCTAAAATTTAATTTGTTGGGTTAATGACTACTTTAATTGGGATTGAGTTGGAGGTACCTTCTCAATGATGTTTCAACTACCATGATAGTTAAAAATCAAATTTATTCCTTTGTTGTAGGGAAAAATTGGCTTTACGTAAAAACTTTAATCTTAGAGCCTCCACCAGCCAAATATGCATATAGTATATCCTTTATTCTGTTACTTGCATTCTTCTGTGTTATCTTGCCAACATATTCCACATGCTGACCCATTTTCGGGCTGCAACATGTTACGTTGCAGACTTTTCAGACGAGGAGTAAGACGTTCTAGGTCGTTTGTCATGCACTCAGCTATGCTGTTGGAGTTGATGGACTCACTTATCTTGCAAGCCTTCCGCTGTTATTTTGTTAGATGGCTTAAGCCATAGACTTTTGTAATAAGTTCTCTTTGGAGACATTCGATGTAATAAGTGTGTGATTGCCACTCTGTTATAAATCCTTCAAGTACTGTGTGTGTCAGCATTACTGATCCAGGGATGACGCTGAAACATAGAGACTTCGGTCCATTCGGATCGTGGTCGCTACAAGATGGTATCAGAGCACACGCTGATTGTAGGACACGACCACTAAGATAAACCCTAGGTCGCTCTTCTCTACTCATTTCTGACTTCTCTCCATTTTCTACTTCTTTAGGATGGTGGATCCAAGGAACAAGTTCACTCAACCAGATGAAGACACACCTTTTGGAAGACACTTGAAGGAAGTCACTAGGTACGTGAACATAGGAATACCATCTTTATCGGGACATACACCGCCACCTTACCAGAAGAGGAGCGATGGAGCATTCAAGTTCAAATTCCCGGGAGAAACTTCGCACCATACACTGAGCCAATAGAGTTTTCTTTTGATGCACCAACCTGGAGCCTAGGCAAGAGTATGGCAACCCACATCACTATGGGAAGAATCAGAGAAGTCTACAAGCAGGAGCTGAAGGACACTATCTACCAGATTTGTGGACACCGAGATGAGCGTTGGGACATGATCAGCACCCGGAAGGACAGGTCCATTGTAGCGTTCATCCAGGAGTTAAACCAGCACATTCGACGACAAGAGCACTAGATGTGCGCAGGGATGATAGATCTGAAGAAGGCACTAAACAGGAATTTGGAGCTAGAAGAAGAACTTAAGTCTACTCGTGCGGATACGAGGAGGAGATGTTGATACTAGTGGAGAAGAATGATGATTTGACAAGGAAGCTAGGAGTATTCATGGGAGATCCAACACCAGGAGGAGAAGAATAGGAAGAAGAACCCAAAGAGTTTCGTTCTGAAGATTACATCATCATCGACGACATGGATTCAGACCCCGATGATAGTGAAGACGAAGACTATGAAGATGAAGCTGGAGCAGACATCATGGAATCGTCCGCCGATCAAATTTTTTAGATGACCACCCTATGACTAGTAGTTTTCCCCCACAAAGTAGTATTTAGATCACTTTGTAACGTTAGTTAGATCTTGTAAGACCTTGCTTGAAATTGATTGGTGTGATATGATTGTGTTTGTCTCATGTGCATATGGGTAGTGAATTTCCCTTAGACCTCATTTCTATTATAATCTCTTCCCTCTACACCCATCAGATGCCTCCAAGACGTGAGCCCAGATCTGAATTTCCCCCTGAGCTCACTCAGTTGATCCAGAAGCAGAACACCTTAATGCAACTTCGTGTCCAGAACACTCAGAACAACCAGAACAACAACAACCCTCCACCACCCCCACCCGTGGACAACCTGACTCGTTTCTTAAGGTTGCAACCACCGATGTTTGCTAGCAGCATTGAACCAATAATTGCTGATGACTGGCTACGCAAGATTGGAAGGGATTTGACCACCGCAAATTGCTCAGATGCTGAGAAAGTGCGATTTGCCGCACACCAGTTGTCTGGACCAGCCGCACCATGGTGGGAGAATTACATAGCCACTTTCCCTATAGCCAATGCCACTTGGGAGCAGTTTCAGCAAGCTTTCCGTACTGCCCATGTCTCAACTGGAGCTATGAGCATGAAGAAGCGGGAGTTTCGCAACTTGCGCCAAGGAAATCGTACTGTGGCTCAGTACGTGGATGAGTTTAGTATCCTATCTCGTTATGCCCCAGACGATGTGGCCACAGATGCCGCTAAGCAGGAGAGATTTATGGAAGGGCTAAATGATGAGATGAGCGTACAGTTGATGGTGGCAACTTTCAACAACTACCAGGAGTTGGTAGAGAAAGCTCTTATGATTGAAGGGAAGCAGCAGCAGATTGAGAGCCGCAAGAGGAAGTACGGACAAGGGAGGAATAATTCTGGAGCCCAGCAGAAGCCCCGATTCACTCCGAATTCGGGAGGATACACCCATAACCATGGAAGCCACAACCACACTGGAGGAAGTTCCCACAACCGCAATGGCTCTAAGAATGGGAATGGGAATGGAGCAAACAATAATCAGAACCGCTCTACTCCATCCACACCCGCCAAGAAGGATTTAAGCCATGTCACATGTTTCAAGTGCGAGAAGAATGGACACTATGCCACGGAGTGCCCTAAAGCTAAGAATGGGAACGACAATGGAAGTGCCGGGAAGAAGCCCAACCCGTTCAACAAAGGACAAGTGAACCACGTGACCGTGGAGGAGATAGAAGAGCAACCAGATGCTGTTGTCGGTAAGTTTTTGGTTAAGACATTTACCGCAATAGTTCTTTTCGATACCGGTGCATCGCATTCATACATTTCAAGGGGATTCATAAATAGACATAGGATGTCCACCCGTGTCCTTAAGACCCCCATGTTAGTAAGTTCACCAGGAGCAGAGTATATGGCACACCAAGGATGTTTTCAGGCGCCATTGATCATAGGATGCCATACTTTCCCCTCAGACTTAATAGTTTTGGAGTCACAAGGATGTGATATTAGGAATGGATTGGCTATCGAAGTATGGAGGTAACATCGATTGTGCCAGCAAGTCTATTTTGCTTACCACCCCAGAGGGAAAAAGGATTAAGTATGTATCTAGGCATTCACCTAAATGGACACAAGTGCATTCTCTCACGGGAGTTGCTCAGGAGGAAGTGCCGATAGTAAAGGATTACCCGGATGTGTTTCAGAGGAGCTACCTGGCATGCCATCAGATAGAGATATTGAGTTCTTGATTGAGTTGTTGCCTGGCACCGGACCAATATCTAAGAGACCGTATCGGATGTCAGCGAATGATCTGGAGGAGATCAAGAAGCAGATTAAGGAGTTATTGTAGAAATGATTTATTCGCTGAAGTTCATCACCTTGGGGAGCCCCGGTGCTTTTGGTCGAGAAGAAGGATGGATCTTTAAGAATGGTCGTTGATTATCGTGCACTGAATGAAATGACTATTAAGAATAAGTACCCGCTGTCGATGATCAATGATTTGTTCGACCAACTCCAGGGAGCGAAAGTATTCTCCAAGATAGATCTACGATCTGGATACCACCAATTGAAGATCCGAGAGAAGGATATACCTAAGACAACCTTCACCACAAGGTACGGGCTATATGAGTATACGGTTATGTCATTTGGATTGACTAACGCCCCTGCCTACTTCATGAGTATGATGAATAAGGTGTTCATGGAGTTCTTGGATAAGTTCGTCGTGGTATTCATTGATGATATTTTGGTGTACTCGAGGGATCAAGAGGAACATGCGGAGCATTTGCGTTTGGTTTTGGAGAAGCTCAGAGAACATCAGTTGTATGCCAAGTTTAGCAAATGCGAGTTTTGGTTGAAGGAAGTTGGATTCCTAGGGCATGTTATATCGGGAGAAGGTATAGCAGTGGACCCCATCAAAGTACAGGCAGTCACTGAATGGTTGGCACCCACTTCAGTTGGAGAAATCCGCAGTTTTCTTGGACTCGCAGGATACTACCGGAGATTCATAGAAAATTTCTCCAAGATTACTAAACCAATGACAACATTGTTGAAGAAGGAGACAAAGTTTGATTGGACTCAGGAGTGCGAAGAAAGTTTCCAGGAGTTGAAGAAACGGTTGACGACCTCCCCAGTGCTGATATTGCCAGATATACGCAAGGATTTCCAAGTATACTGCGATGCTTCACGCTTAGGACTTGGAGGAGTACTCATGCAAGATGGAAGAGTTGTTTCCTATGCATCCCGTCAACTGCGACCGCACGAGTTGAATTATGCGACGCACGATCTGGAGTTAGCAGCTGTAGTGCACACACTGAAAACCTGGAGACATTTCCTTATTGGAAATCGTTGTGATGTGTGCACGGATCACAAGAGTTTGAAGTACATTTTCACTTAGAAGGAGTTGAACCTCAGACAAAGGAGATGGTTGGAGCTTATAAAAGATTATGATATGAAGCTGCACTATCACCCAGGAAAGGCCAATGTCGTTGCAGACGCTCTGAGCCGGAAGAGCTATGCAAATACCTTAGTAAAAGGGGGATTGCCACGGGAGTTAGCAGAAGATCTCAGGGAGCTTCATTTGGAGATAGTTCCTAGAGGTTTTGTCGCAAATTTGGAGGTTCAGTCAACATTGTTGGGGAAGATACATGAAGCCCAGAAGGATGACAAAGAGATTGCCGAGATAAAGAAAAGGATGAGTGCAGGAAAAGCCAACGGATTTCATGAGGATGAACACGACACCTTGTGGTTTGAGGATCGAAACTATGTGCCCAACGACCCGGAGATCAGGAAGTTGATACTGCAGGAAGCACATTATTCGCCATACTCGATACACCCCGGAAACACCAAGATGTATTTGGATTTGAAGGAACGTTTCTGGTGGACGGGAATGAAGAAGGATATTACCGAGTATGTAGCCATGTGTGAAGTGTGTCAGAGATTAAAGGCAGAGCATCAGAAACCGGCAGGATTGCTGCAGCCTATGCCGATACCCGAATGGAAGTGGGAGAAGCTTGGCATGGACTTTATCACCGGATTTCCCAGGACCAAATCAGGATATGAGTCAATCTGGGTAGTAGTGGACCGTCTGACCAAGGTAGCCCACTTTATCCTCGTGAAAACCACATACACCAGTGCGAAGTTGGCCAAGATATACATGACCAGGATCGTATGTCTGCACGGAGTTCCGAGGACCATTGTATCAGATAGAGGAACACAATTCACCTCAAAGTTTTGGCATCAGCTACACCACACTTTGGGAACGAGGCTGGATTCAGTATAGCGTTTCACCCACAGATAGATGGACAGACCGAGAGAGTCAACCAGATTCTGGAGGACATGTTGAGAGCGTGTGCGCTAGATTATGGATCTAGTTGGGATGATAATTTGCCCTATGCGGAGTTCTCGTACAACAACAGTTACCAGGCCATTTTGAAGATGGCATCGTTCGAAGCATTATACGGAAGGAGATACCGAACACCGTTAATGTGGGATGAAGTTGGAGACCGACAGTTGTTTGGACTGGACTTGATCAAAGAGTCTGAAGAGAAGGTTAAGCTGATTCGGGATAGACTGAAGGTAGCTCAATCCAGACAGAAGAGTTATGCAGACTCGAAGCGCAAGGAGATAGCTTATGAAATCGAAGACAGAGCATACTTGCGAGTATCGCCTCTGCGAGGAGTTAAACGTTTCGGAGTTAAGGGAAAGCTAGCCTCGAGATTTGTGGGACCTTACCGTGTTTTGGAACGCATGGGAGAGGTTGCCTATAAGTTGGAGTTGCCCGAAGGATTGTCAGGAGTGCACGACGTGTTGCACGTTTCGCAGCTTAAGAAGTGCCATGCGGAGATGGCCGATATCCCGCTTAGAGACACAGTACCCATCGAAGCAATTTAGTTGGATAGTGATCTGACTTACGAGGAGAAGCCTGTTAAGATTCTCGAATTTTCGAGCAGAGTCACCCGCAGTAAGGTTATCAAGTTTTGCAAAGTTCAGTGGAGTCACCACACCGAGGAAGAAGCCACGTGGAAACGAGAGGGTGATCTACGCAAGGACCACCCACACCTGTTCTCTAGCCAAGTCGAATCTCGAGGGCGAGATTCATTCTAAGGGGGGTAGGTTTGTAACATCCCAAATTTTCAATTTGGAATGTTATACATAGATCATATTGCATTGCATTTTTCTTTGCATTTTGTTTGTGGCGATCCTCGAAATTCTAAGCAACTCAAGGACCTACGGAGAGAGTTGGGATTTCTACCGTTTTTGTATTTGAGTTCCCTCGAATACCGGTACGAGGATAGTATTGATTTTAATTATTTTTCTCTCCTAAAAATATTTCTAAATAAAATATATGAGCGGAGATAATATGACTTCTCCAAAATAACAGAAATATTGGAGGAAAAATATTAAAATCACTTTTGGTATTTTTCTGGATTTATTTGCGATTTTATTTGCATAGGAAAAATACGCATTTTTCAAAATTGCATTTAGGTCCGGGAAAAATGTTCACTTTGTCCTAAATATTATTAGAGGGCGGTGAAAATTTATTTCGGAATTTTTGGAGCCCGTTTAGTATTTCTTTTGTTAGTTTTACTACGTCAGGACACGTTTTAAAAAAAAGGGAACCGACTCCAGGCCGTAACCGGCTAGGACTCCCTAGCCGGGGGCCTTTATAAGGCGCCGCCCCGGCCCGCCAGCCCCAAGCCGCCAACCCCAAGCCGCAGCCCTAGCCGCTCGCCGCCGCCGCCGTCGCTGCCGCCGCCGCTCGCCGGACCCGTCGCCGATGTCGTCTTTTTCGAGGTAGCCGCCGCCGGTTCTTTCCGGTTAATCGATTGTTTTTTTTTCGAGAAACCCTAGATCCGTTTTTTAGGTTAGATCGGTTTTTCTCCGGTTTAGTTATTTAGAGGACGTTCGTCCGTACGTTTGTTTTAACGAACGTTGTTCGCCCGTTAGCCACAGACAGCGAACGTTCGTTCGTTAGCCTGTTCGACAGTTTTCTTTTTCGGGGTATTTATCTGCGATTATTTTCGATCGTGATTTCTACCCTGATCTTGTTTTTCGTTTTTCTTTTCGATCGAGAGTCGGAATCAGGTGATTCAAAATCCCAGATCTTCGTCTCGACGCCCTCTTTCAGTGTAACCAACTTGAACAAAGTTTTGGCTACTGAAAAAATTTGACCCTAGATCAAATTAGTAATCGGAGCTCGTTTCTTTCGCAGTTTGAGTTTCGTTGCTTCTTTCGATTTGATTCTTTTTGCAAACCGGAGTTCTTAAGTTGAACTTTCTGGTTAGATCTTATCTTTTGGAGTTTTGTTTATGCATCATTGTTTGATTGCTTATGTATGACATTGTTTGCTTGCGATAGAATACCCGGACTGTGAAGCATGCTACTATGAGTCTCTAGGTTCTGCGAATCGTCAGCAAGGCAAGTAACACTTTGATCATACTCTTTATTACCCAGTTTTATGCATTAGATCAAACCCTCACACATTGCATGAGTAGGATCTCTTAACTTGTGGGACTGGGAAGTAGTTTGAGGTAGAACCTATTACCTGCATTATTTTCAAACCCTTGGGAGTTACTTCTACGTTATGATTAGGTTGCCATGCTATGCTCGTAGACGTGGTTTGGGTTTGAGTGAAATCCATGACAGATGTGAGTTGTTAATTAAGGATTCAACTTAAGGTGGCTACTTGAATACACATCTAGGTGGATTGGTTGCAGGGCACCTGGAGAATCCAGTGTTGTCCTAGGAAATCCCGGGGTTCCGTGTGATTTTTCCTATGGAATGCCACCCAGGCTCAAAGGGATCATAAAACTATTCATGCTAGAAACTTCCGTGTGCAGCCACAATGCCATTATGGGCTCTGGCATAGTTGAGTAAGTTGTGGGAAACCTTTCCATGATGGGCTAGCAGATGTAGAGGGATTGTAGGTGTACCGGCCTATCTATCGGTTAAGGGGACCTCTTCGGAAAGACTGTGTCTCGGTCATCCGTTTCTCAAACACCATGCAGTGCGAGAAACCAAACGGTGGCGATCGAGTCTTGTGGGAAAAGTGCACAAACCTCTGCAGAGTGTACAAACTGATCATGATTAGCCATGTCCCCGGTTATGGACAATCTTGAGTATCTGGTACTTGAATTATTGGTTGATCTCATCACTCTAAAATTTAATTTGTTGGGTTAATGACTACTTTAATTGGGATTGAGTTGGAGGTACCTTCTTAATGATGTTTCAACTACCATGATAGTTAAAAATCAAATTTATTCCTTTGTTGTAGGGAAAAATTGGCTTTACACAAAAACTTTAACCTTAGAGCCTCCACCAGCCAAATATGCATATAGTATAGCCTTTATTATGTTACGTGCATTCTTCTGTGTTATCTTGCCAGCATATTCCACGTGCTGACCCGTTTTCGGGGTGCAACATGTTACGTTGCAGACTTTTCAGACGAGGAGTAAGACGTTCTAGGTCGTTTGTCATGCACTCAGCTATGCCGTTGGAGTTGACGGACTCACTTATCTTCCAAGCCTTCCGTTGTTATTTTGTTAGATGGCCTTAAGCCATAGACTTTTGTAATAAGTTCTCTTTGGAGACATTCAATGTAATAAGTGTGTGATTGCCACTCTGTTATAAATCCTTCAAGTACTGTGTGTGTCAGCATTACCGATCTAGGGATGACACTGAAACACAGAGACTTTGGTCCATTCGGATCGTGGTCACTACACCCTAACAATTATAAGTGAAGCAAAAGAGGATTCTCCAAATTGCGGTTTTCTATGTGAAGAGAAACAGGCAATCCAAACTTCAAATGATATAAGTGAAGCACATGAAGCATTCTATAAAGCCATACTCAAAAGATATAAGTGAAGTGCAAAGAGCATTCTATAAATCAACCAAGGACTATCTCATACCAGCATGGTGCATTTATTAAAAGAAAAAGAAAAAGCACACGACGCTCCAAGAGTTTATGCATATCATGCGAACAAAACGAATCCGAAAACATACCGATACTTGTTGAAGAAAGATGGGATGCCTTCCGGGGTATCCCCAAGCTTAGACGTTTGAGTATCCTTGAATATATACTTGGGGTGCCTTGGGCATCCCCAAGCTTGAGCTCTTGCCTCTCCTCCTTCTCCTCACATCGAGACATCCTTGGTCTTCGAACACTTCATCCATACAAAACTTAACCAAACTTCTGGTGGCGGGGTTAGTGCATATGATCAATAAAATCCTATCATGTACTGCTCTAACATTATTCTATAATTATAAACAAACATTACCCACCGTATGCTATCATAATTCTAGGTCCCCAAGTCAAACATATGCAAATAATGAAGCTATAACAGCAATCTGTGAAAACAGGACAGTCTGTAGTAATATGAACATTAACCATACTTCTGTAACTCTTAAAATTCTGGCAAAATTAGGAAAAATCAACAATTTGTATAGAAAGACTTTGAAAAGTTTCAGATCCTTTCGACGTTCCAGTAAAAAATGTAAAATCGTGCACTACAGCCAAAGTTTCTGTTTTTGCACCGCACAAACCAACAAGCAGCTTAATCATCCTAAAGGCAAATCTTGGCACATTATTTTTATAATACAATGGAATTGTACAAGGGGATAATTATTCTTGTTGAAAAGTTTCTGTAATTCAAGATTTGCAAAGTTTCCATGGGCATGAACAAAGTTCAAGTAGCTCCCCCATTTCAACGGTGCTCGTCCTTCTTACTTTCACTTTTCTTTTTGAAAAAGTTTTAGGTTCCCCTCTTTATTTTTTTGTTTTTAAACTTTATAAAAGCACACAACAGAAATAAATGACTCCCTAAAACTTCCGGGTTGTCTCCCTGGTAGCGCTTTCTTTAAAGCCATTAAGCTAGGCATATAGTGCTCAAGTAATGGATCCACCCGGATCCCAAGGTATATCAAAGCCAATTTTAATTAGCAATGATTTGGCATTTAGTAGAGAGCACAAAGTGATATGTGTTATGCAAAAACGAAGTCTAACTCTCTTCCTATGCATAGGCATATCATACAAAAACAATTCATGCACATCAAGTAAAGACCAATGCTAAGTATAAGCAGTTTCTTGCAATTTTATCATGTCGGAAACATAGAGAGGCGGAGATGTAATTCCTCTCTCATAATAATTGCGAGTAGGAGCAGCAAGCACATGCATATTATATTCATCAAAATCATCATGTGTAACGGAAAAAGACAACCCATCAATATAATCCTTAATAAGTGCAAACTTCTTCGATATAATGTAGTTCCTCTGTCCCATAATATAAGACATTTTTTGACACTGCACTAGTATCAAAAAGCGTCTTACATTATGGGACGGAGGGAGTAGTTTGGAGAACTCAAAAAGATAATAGGACTATCATGCGTGGGTGAAATAGCAACAATCTCATGTTTAACATAAGGAACTATAGCAAGTTCATCTCCATAAGCATAATTCATATTGGGATCTTGGCCACAAGCATAACAAGCATCATCAAAAAGGGATATTTCAAAAGAATCAACGGATCATAGCAATCATCATAACATTCATCCTTGGGTAAGAGCGAAGGGAAATTAAACAATGTATGAGTCGAAGAGTTACTCTCATTCGAAGGTGGGTACGGGTAGCTAATCCACTCTTCCTCCTTTTGTTCTTTGCTCTCCTCGTCATCTTTTTCATCCAATGAGCTCACAATGTCATTGATTTCTTCTTCCATAGACTCTTGCAAAATATTAGTCTCTTCTTGGACAGCGGAGACCTTCTCAATAAACGCATCAATATCAGAGTTATATTCATAATTCAAATAGCAATATTTCAATATAGCAAGATTTTCAGGCCTAGAAACATCATCATCAAAAGCATCATTCTTTTTAAACAGAGATTCAATTTCATAAGCACCCTTAAAAGCAACGAATTCTTCTATTTGTTCCACATCATAATAATCATATATACGATTAGCATAAGAAGCTCAGGTTTCATTATCATTAAATTTGCATGAAAAGGGAAGGTGTGGAGCCTTCATCCTAGAGCAAAAAGTATAATCATATCTCAAGCATAGTTGCCGAGCATACCAATGCAACATATGAATTTGATCCCATAACAGTTTCCCTTTTTGTGTCAAGCGATAATCCCTAAAGTATTCACGTTGATCCAATGTTACTCCCATTACATAGTTGAATAGGGTTTTCTCAGGATTATCAAAGTAGTACATTATATCTTTCACATAATGAGCATCGAGGGTTTTAGGAGGTATCCATCTCCATGAGTAGCAAGTACACCTAAGTTTTTTGGTATTTCGTGTTCCATATCCATAACTAAAGATAGAGAACAATTTAGAACATCAAATAAAATCTACTTAGTGATAAAGCAAACAAGCACACACGAGAATATTCACCCCACGCTATTGCTCCCCGGCAACGGCGCCAAAAAAAGGTCTTGATAACCCACAAGTGTAGGGGATCAATTGTAGCCTCTTTCGATAAGTAAGAGTGTCGAACCCAACGAGGAACTAAAGGCAGAACAAATATTCCCTCAAGTTCTATCGACCACCGATACAACTCTACACACGCTTAACGTTTACTTTACCTAGAACAAGTATGAAACTAGAAGTACTTTGTAGTTTTTGTTGGATAGGTTGCAAGAATATAAAGAGCACGTAAATATAAACTAGGGGTTGTTAAGATAAAGAAACAATAAAGTTAATATAGCGAGTATGGAAAAGTGGTGGTAGGAGTTGTGAAATTTCCCCTAACCAATTGACTACGTTACTAGACCGATAGAAAGTTTTATGTGGGAGAGGCCACTGCTAGCATGTCATCTCTTACTTGGAATTCTATGCACTTATGATTGGAACTATTAGCAAGCATCCGCAACTACTAACATTCATTAAGGTAAAATCCAACCATAGCATTAAGATATATTGGTCCCTCTTCAACCCCGTATGCATCAATTTCTATGCTAGGTTGAAGCTTCTGTCACTCTTGCCCTCTAATACGTAATACTATCAACATACAACTAACCCTATGTTGTGATCCACGCGCGCGCTCATATGATGGGCACCAAAGGACATCAACATAACCACAAGCAATTTAAATCAATCATAGCAATTCATCAATCAACGATAGGACAACGATAATCTACTGGCACATCATAGGATGGCAACACATCATTGGATAATAATATGAAGCATAAAGCACCATGTTCAAGTAGAGGGTACAGCGGGTTGCGGGAGAGTGGACCGCTGAAGATAGATGAGGGAAGGTGATGGAGATGTTGGTGAAGATGACGGAGGTGTTGGTGTAGATCGCCGTCACTCGATGATGGCCCCGGTGGCACTTCGGTGCCACTGGAAGCGAGGGGGGAGAGCCCCCCTCTCCTTCTTCTTCCTTGACCTTCTCCCTAGGTGGGAGAAGGGTTGCCCCTCTGGTCCATGGCCTCCATGGCGGCGGAGGGGCGAGAGCCCCTCCGAGATTAGATCTGTCTCTCTGTCTCTCTCTGTTTCTGCGTTCCCAGATTCTAGCCCTTCACCGTTTCTTATATTCCCGGAGATCCGTAACTCCGATTGGGCTGATTTTTTGACACGATTTTTATCCGGATATTAGCTTTCTTGCGGAAAAAGAAGGGCATCAACCGCCTTACGGTGTGGCCACGAGGGCCCAGGGCGCGCCCAGGCGCGCCCCCCTACCTCGTGGCCCACTCGGGCATCGTCACATGTTGGTTCCGCTTCCCAAATTTCACATATATTCCAAAAAAAAACTCCATCCGTTTTTATTCCGTTTGGACTCCGTTTGATATGGATATTCTGCGAAACAAAAAACATGCAACAAACAGGAAGTGGCACTGGGCACTGGATCAATATGTTAGTCCCAAAAAATAGTATAAAAAGTTGCCAAAAGTATATGAAAATTGTAGAATATTGGCATGGAACAATCAAAAATTATAGATACGACGGAGACGTATCAATCCACCACCAATATTAAAGATTGAAATTATTTTTATAATACTCGAGGACCAAACAACATCACACTTGTAGTTTAAATTTGGACAAGTAGTGATAATTCACTAGAAGTCCTCTGAATGGATGGAATATAGCATTAAAACTCTGAAATTACTAAAACTTAGCGAGTGGGCATCCAATGTGGCCAACTTTTGATGAAAAATGAAAGGACCTGATTTTTAACATTATTTGAGGCACTTCATAAAAAATGTCATTTCCGGAACTTGAAAAATGAAAATATAGAAAATAATCACAGTCTCCGACATGGAAATCCTTTTGCATGTACCCATTCTTTATGGACTAGTTTCAGGTAAAAATGATAAACAAGAAATTTCAAATACTAGGAAAAAATATTCACACCGCGGCGGTATATCCTACTACATATTGTCAATCGATGGTTACAGAAGACATGTATACACAAGGCCAGTTGGCGCTTGCCCTACTCTATAAGTAGGTGGTATCCCGTTCGACTACCCTTCCTGGCATAATAAGCCACTTTTTTTTTGGCCCATTCTGCTCTAGGCCCACCTACAACCATGCTGCCGCTGACAGAGGGTGTCCCACGTGTCAGTAACTTAGCCCACATACGATCGCGCTACCACTGAAACATGGGCCCGCAGGGGGTGTGCTATGCATCTAACTAAGCCCACATACGACTGCGCTGCCGCTGACCGCTGGGCCTGCAGGGGGTGTTCCATACGTCAGTAACTAAGCCTACATACGACCATGTTGGCGCTGACAGATGGGGCCGTAGGGAATGTCCCACGCGTCAATAACTAAGCCCACGCACGACCGCGCTACCACTGACACATGGGTCCATAGGGGTGTCCTATGCGCCAGTAACTAAGCCCACATACGACCGCGCTGCCGTTGAGAGTTGGGCCTGTAGGGGTGTCCTATGCGTCAGTAACTGAGCCCACCTACGATCTCGCTGCCGATGAGAGGGGGTGTGCCACGCGTGAGTAACCACATCTAGTAATGGTCAAAGACTTTGACCAAACGGCAAACTTCAGTTTGAGTTCTTGTAAAGGTAGGTTGCACAGTGAAGGAGAAAAGTAAGGACTGCAAAAGCACATGGTCAAAACTGAGGAGGAGTAAGCAATAAGAGGCATGGAAATAAAAATCCCATATATTTTATATTAATGAAATTCACCGTAGAACAATTTGTTACGCGATTCTCGGTTAAAAAAGAAGATGGAACAAAAAGACAAACTTTAAAGGCAGGGGCGGGGGAGGGGGCATATGTTGTACATCAGGAAAACGACATAAGCCTAGATTAGAAACTAGCTTTGGACGTGTGATCAAGCACCAAAATGAAAAACACTGCCCTGTCCAGCGATTGCCAAATACAGGCTCGCAGGGAAAAAGTAGTGCAATTTTGCTTTGACTGAAATTGTGAATGGCGTGGGCGCCCCAATGCACGAGCTTGATGAGGAAGCAGGCAGCACTTTGACGCAACGTCCGCATTACCTAGCCAGCTGCTAGCTGCACGCCTGCACTGCACCACACCGTCGCCGCCCTTTGCTCTCATTTGCCACTCCTCTGCTCTCCGCTGTTGGCGCCGTCTAGGCTCGTCGTCCTCGACACTCGCCTCGTCGTCTTCGAAACTTCTCGGTTTCCCGCGAGGAATCAATATCAAAACTGCCGCCGGTCAATCTTTCATAGATTCCTTATCACGGGACGGCTCTTCACGGGCGGTGCGGCGACGCCTCACTCCCCAGCACGCGTACACACGTCCCCGCAACGGCTATAAAAAGCGGCGCCGCTGGCCACACACGCCGTGCTTTCTGCATCTCTCTCTCCGCCGCCCGCGCACCTCCCCTCAACTCCATCCAGCCACCGCGACGATGTGCGAGCGGTTTCCCGGCGACGGAGCGGTGGCCAACGGCTTCGGCCGCCGCTCGCTGCACGCGTGGGAGTCGCACCTACTTTCCGAACCGAATATCTCGACGCCTCCAGACATGCGCGCTGGGCCGTCAGGATGGAGGCTCCGCACCGGAGGCGTCCCCGTCCCCCCACTGCTAGACGCTGACGCGCGTCCCGACTACTTTGCCGGAGAGGTCGATCGCGTCCAGTCGACGCTAGCCGAGGAGTAGCGTGCCTCCCCGCAGTACGCCGCCGACAACCACGGGACGTGGACGGCGTAACTCCAGCGCCGACAGGAATAGCGCCTCGCCTCCATCAACGGGGCACCGGTGGTGGGGGGGGGCGGTGGAACAGCGACGGCCGACGCCTCTGGTGGTCCGCACCCGGCCGGACGCTCCGCGAGGTGCTTGCGTATCTAGAGGGCGGCAACAACCAGCCGCTCACTTACCCGGCCGCCGCCCCGGCCCCCTACCGCGGCGCCGGGCAGTGGATGCCCCGGAGGTTCGTCTCCGGCTCGTCCTCCTCCTCCCGCTCCTCCTCCCGCTCATCCTCGCACTCCTCCGGCTCAGCGGTGGTGTTTGGCGTCAAGGCCGAGCCCGTGGCGGAGACCCTGCTCGGCCGGCGCACCCGCTCGGCCGGCATCGTCATCAACGAAGACGGGCGCGTTCCCTTCTCGGCTCCTCCCCGCTTCGTCAAGCCGAAAAAGGAGCCGGGACTCGCCGCCGTGAAGAAGGAACCTCGCTCGCTCCCGTGAAGACGGAGCCCGGGCTCGCCGGCGGCGACAAGGAGACGATCGACGACGCGGCGGCGTTGAAGTGGGCGCGAGACGACTGGGCGCGGACGGAGATGGAGCGCCAACGCCGCGCCTATGAAGAGCTCGCCACACGGCACCGGAGCCGGCGAGGCCGCGACGAGGGAGGCGTCATCGTCCTCGACGACGACAGTGACGACGGCGCACCAGCGGCACCGGTCCGTCGGGGCGACGCCGGCCAGAGGTCCAGCAGGGGCGGCGTCCGCGTCAAGGAGGAGAAGGCCAACGACGACGGCGACTTCGCCACGCTCACCGTGTTCTTCGCGTCGTAGAACGTGTTAATAAAATGTTTATGTAATAAAACTTTGCTATGAAATGTTTTTTTCGTCGTACTTTAGATGCATTTCTATTTTGCATTAAAAAATATTGCACCTCATGGGGCGACCCTGGGGCCGACGGCTGGGGGCCCGAAAGCTCCCACACCAATTTTAGCACTGGTACGCCCTCAGGCGCGATTTTAATCGCCTACTGGGGGGCAACGGCTGGAGATGCTCTTAGTACGCATAACCGGCCGTCTTCTTTGCGATGCACGCCAGGTGCTAGTGATCAAAATCCCAGTTATCCTCCCAGCGTGAAAGAATTCCCAGGCTTTGCTGCATGCATGGCTTCCGAGTGACGTAGCTAGAGGGTGGACAGGGTGGTCCATGGACCACCCTGTACATCGGCCCGGTACTTCAGTATACCTGTGTCACACCCTGATTTTCATGTCACATTGCTTAAGCTAATTTTCATGTTAAAAATGTGGATTTGCAAAAACTTTTGAGTGTTTTTGACCTTGCTTGATTTGACTTTTGTCTGATGTTTGCTAGTGCTCTAAAAATCAAATAAATCCTCCAACTCTTATACTTCATATCCTTGACCCAAAACCTTTTCCCAATGACCATGCCATGTGTATAGAACAGTATAGAATTTTCTTATAAAAATATTTTGGCCAAATGGTATTTTCTAAAATTAGTTTTCCAAAAACCCCTGAATTGAGGTTTGCACTGCAAGTACCTTATTTAGGGTGTGAAAAATCTTTCAAAATGTTTATTTGAATCCTATTAGGTATAGGACTCCCAGAAACCACAAAAGTAGAATTTTAAAAGTTATTTTTATATTTTATTTAAAAGCTTTTTCTTAAGGCCAGAAATGGTCTTTAATAAGGCAAAATTATTTAATCATTTCAAAAATATTTGCCAAAATTCAGGGAGACTCATAGGACATATATTGTCCATATATAAGAGTTTCAACACAGGGTCATGTTCAAAATATTGGACAAATCCTCCAAAACCCTTTCTGGATATTTCAAGCTTTTGAAATATTTACAAAGGAAATATTCTCCAAAAATTCCAGGGAAATTCTATCATGTCATATATGACATATTTGATGATCTTGCAAAGCCCCATGCCTTGAAGATCAAGGAAACATCCTCTAATCCCCTCAAAACCATTCTGACCATATTTGAAGTTTGAGAAACTTTACATTGCCAAACTTTTCCAAATGCTCTCAAATTTGGTGCACATGCTAGAATGGCCTAATAAGGCATCTAGACCAAATGGCACAAGATTTGGAATAGAGAAACTTGATCAGATCACCCCAAAACCCCTTCTGTTCAAATTCAAATTTGAACAACTTTACATTGTCAACTTTTTATCTGGAGCCTCAAACTTTGTGGGCATGTTCATAACTCCAAATGATGATGCTACACCAAGTGGTGCCTCAAGGGGAGATGATTTGCTTAACTCCAACATGGTAAAACCATTTCTGTTCATTTCTAGGGTTCACCAAAGTTACATTGGCCACTTTGCCCAAATGAGCTCAAATTTGGTGTAGGGGCCTAATTATATGTGACATTTGATCCTGTTAAGTCCCATGTCAAGTGGATATCATTTGCTTGACCAAACACTGATCAAACACCTTCTGTTCATTTACCAAAATCAGTGTTTGAACCTCTTTTACTTTTTCTCCTTACCTCAAATTCTTACCACAGCCTATTCTGATCATCATCTACCCCCAGTAACATTCCCATAGCCTCAGCTCAATTATTGGAGGGGGTAAAACCCCAATTTACATTGCTGGACAGCAGGTTTCACCCTCTTCCTCACCTCCCTCCTCATCCCAGTGGTTCCCCAGAGCATCCAAGACCTCCACGCCATTGTTTACTACTCCCTAACACTGCTGGACACAAGAGGACACGGCCAAGGAGCTAAAGGCACGGCCATGCCGGCCAAAAGCACGCTCTGGAGCGCGCTAAAGTGCTCTAGAGCACTGTAGCCGCCCCCCATCCCAATGCCCCGACAGCCTCGGGCCTTTCCAGCTTGTCCCAGATGTTGCCTCGACGTCTGGGACACGGCACATCGCCGGTCCCCGCCTGGCCCTCTCTCCTCTCCCCTCTGTGAAGCTTGCCCGTGCGCGCCCTGGACCGCGCCCACGGTGCACCGAACGTGCGCACTATATATAGCCCCATTGGGCTCTCTATCGACTCCTTTCGCTCTCTCACTTCTCCAGCAATCTCCCAGACATCTTCCCTCTCGCCCTCGTGTCCTCCTTGCCCCTCCATGGCCGGAGTGCCGCCGCCGGCCACCGCTCAGATTCGCGTCGTGGGAAGCCCTCCCTTCCCCCTCTTTGCTCCATAGCAACGCCAGGACCTCCGCCAGTACTCCCCGCACATCCTTCTCTCCTCCCCGAGCCTGTCTTGCCGTGCCCAACCGTCGCCCGAAGCTCCGCCCGCCGGCGTCGAAGCCACTAACGGCTCGGCCCTCCCCAGCCAGCGTGAGGCCCTGGATGGACTCGGCTCGGTCCTCCGGAGCCGACGGTGTGCTGGACGCCGCCGGGGAAGAACGGGATCACCGGGAAGGGCGCCGGCACCCTGCTCGGCCGGCCTCCCCTGCCCCTCCTCTGTTTTGAGCGGGAGGTAGGAGGAGGGCCTGCCAGTGGGACCCGCCTGTAAGAGGCTAAGGCCCCGGGCCCCTGGGGTAAGTGGAAACGGCCTTCGGGGAAGGCGCCTGCCAGGGTCGAAGGCGTACTCACAGAGTACGCCAACAACGTCACCGGTGCCACCCCGCGCGGCTGGTGCCACTGGGCCGGCCCACGACCACATCTCGCCTGTGCGTAGTAAAAGGGTATAACCCCCTTTTCCATTTTACTTTCTTTTTTCAGTCAAATTCAATAATCTCCCAAATATTCATATGAACTCCAAATTGCATGATTCAAATTTCTGGTAGCTTCTAAAATCATACTCTATCACATGGTGCAACATGCACATTATTCCAGATACATTTATTTCACAAATATTTGTCAAATTCCCATATTCCATTTTCTGTGATGAACTTTAGAAAATCACAGAGAGCTCAATCTTGATCCAAATGCAGTGATTCAAGTTCCTAGATGCTTGTCATGTCCAAACTTAGTTTTGGAACATTTTTAATAATATTTTCTGTACCCCACCAAATATTGAGCCATTTCTTCATATTTATCAGCTTTGCAAAATCCTAGGAAATTCATTTGAATTCCAAATCCAGTGAAACCAACTCCTAAATGCTTCTAAAATCATGACTTGATGATGGGTACCTTTGCTCATCATTCAAGAAAATATCTCTGTATACTTCTTCCAAATCCATAAACCATTTGGTTCCATCACATTGAAATGTTCCAAACTACCTATTGATCCAACACCTATGAAACCACCTTGGTCATTTCTAATATGACCAGAGGTATCCTAGAAAAGTCCAACTCCTATTTTTAGAGCACTTTTATTTTTGCTTTGATGGTGTTGCTTATCATGATTGTTTCCATCGTTAGTTGACGTAATAAACGGAGTATTCGGAGATGGACCAGAAGGTTTGAAGACTCAGAAGAATAAGGCAAGCATCCCTTTGACCATGTTCAAGAAACCTTTTTATGCATGTCTCATAGCACCTTTATATTCAATGCATCGGAATCATGTTTAGGTGGAAACCACTTTGGTTGCTACCCCTGTTACCTTACTGTTGAAACTTGCATCAAACATGACCCTACCTTCCTATGAGGGTTATGTGGGTGGGAGTAGATAGATGTATGCTATAGTAGTTGGCTACGCAAAATGGGTCGGGGTTATGCATTGAGTGAAACAAGTGTGGTCTGACATACTTGCAAATGACCCAGTGGGTGCCACTAATGCCCCTGGGAGTTGATGAAGAGCTAGGGCACTACTTGGTGAAGAAGTAGTGTGCCGAGGCTTGACGGAAGTGTTGTTTACAGAGATGGATTAGATTTATGTGTGACTACCGTCCCAACCAAACATGCGCAACCACTCTATCCTTACATGGGAAAGGGCATTATTGATTACCTAGGTCGATACTAGCATGGTGCCCGCATTACTAGTGACGGGGGTGACATGAGGTCACTCTCGGGACGGGGTCACGCTTGGATAGGCGGCCATGACTGTCTTTACAGGGCACCGGACACACCATTGGTACCCCGTGCTTGTGATATGTGATGAATTCGGAGCGAGTCTCCACAAACCTTGAGATGTGAAATGTTTGGCACGGGGCTGCTACCAATCGAGTGGACTCTATGTTAGTGTCGTCTAGGGAAAGGTAGTGATCGGGTGCTTACCCCGGGTACTTGAGGTACCGCGGGTCGTGGATGACACGCAAGTTCCCCGGATCTTGTGGGTAAAGTGTGCAACCTCTGCAGAGTGTCAAATTATTCGAATAGCCGTGTCCGCGGTCAAGGACAGTTGGGTGGTGCTACTTAGACTATGTCCATAAGTTTCTGGGAAACAACACGATTCAGAGATATTGATGATGTGATTGTGAGGAAGTCACAATGAGCTTGTGCATGTGCTGATTACAACTCTTTCTCGATATTGATGTCTGCGACCTCCTGATACTTGTTACAGACACATGCATATCCAAGTTATATATTGATCATACTTGCATATGAAAAACTAGCTTTCCGCAAAACTGCCAACCTAGCAGTAGAGCCTTGCATAATTATTATGTTATCACACTTGGGTTGCTTGCGAGTATATTCAATGTACTCATTGGCTTGCCACTGGTTATTTTATTGGCCAGGCAGGAGAGAACAGGTTATGATGAAGATTCTTGGTGACGAGCATGCGAGCTAGGACGCTTCCCAGTCAGAATGCCTGTAGGGTTAAGGCAGATGGCATGGGTCCATGTTGTCGTTGAAGATTTCCGCTGCGATGATATACTCAAGGCTTGACCATAATGATCCTATTTATGTAATACGGTATGTATGGATGTAAGACTCTTGTTATTCAGCTTCTGTGTGTTCAGTGAGCATTGATCTCTGGGATCACTGTACACGTGCATTCGGTGATCACGACTTATGAGTCGGGGTCCCCACAACCTGTAAGAAAAATTAATCAGGCCATAATGCACATATAAGGCCTAAGTCCAAAAACTACGAATTTGATAACTAGCTCACTCGTTCCTACGTTCTAGGTGTACGCTTTACCAAGATATGTTCCCTCGTATGCTTAAAGCAATTCTCTTTTACGCTAGAGGATGAACTTGATCACTCGAAGTCTCCAACCGACCACACCGCGACGGCGAACCCTAGCGTTCAGCGTGACAAAAGCCGATGACGCATTGCACCAGGTAGGCATAAGGCGGAGGAGTGCCAGCGAGGCGAATGGCTAGTAATGCATGCACTGTGTAGAGCTAAACACTGAGGCAGGAACTCCACCAACTTCACACCTTTCCAATTTAAAATATGATTTCCATTTTCAATTCAAAGTTTGATTTTGCCTTCAAGGTTTAATCGTTAGGTTTTTTTATTGTAGAATTGTTGCAAAAATCAAAATTACACATACATTCTATTGATAAATTCTATACTAGGATTCAATGCCGGAGCAAGACGACGGGTGTTTGGATCCTTCTTGTGTGCTCGCTATATGCCAATATTGGCGCGTCAAATAATTGGAGGAGGATTCTGCCTCCGGTCATTAGCTAAGAAACCTACAGGGAAAGTTGTTGGGGCTGACGCGAACCAAAAAATTGAAGAATGTCTAAACAGAGGTCAGCACTAAAGTCAGCGTCAATTTTTTTGCTGGATTGCTCAAAGTGCCAAACCAAACAGACTCGATATATCTTCCCGCAGAGAGCACAAACCATGAGTGTTTTTTTGGGAGGGGGGGGGGCTATAAATTTGCTATCCAAATCCTTCCATTTTATTTTTTCAAAAATAAGTTTAAAGCTGGGGGAGGGGGGCATTGGCCCCCTCATATTAACACACATAGCTTTGCCTCTGCTAAATATATTGGTATGTTATATATTTTTAATGTAAATATGTGTATATATCAATTGGACCATCTTGACCCAAAACCTTGGCTAGGCCACTGTGGCTTCCATTTCGACGCCTGGAGAGATTTGTGTGCCCGAAGTTAACCAGTAGGCGAATCTCTTCGGGGGCTGGGGCTTGGCGAGAGCGAGACCACGAGTGCGGTGCAACGATCGATTAGTTAGTTTTTTTCGAAATGGATTAAAAAAAAAATCGAAACGGAACGATCGATTAGTTAGTTGGGTAATGAATATTATAGCTTAGCCCGCGCGACCACACGCCGCGCCTATCGGTAAGTCGCAACTATGTAGACCATGGTCAAACAATAGAACTACAGTTCCTACCAATGTTTCCTCCTATTATGTTAGTTAACACATCTCCTCTGGCAGTGCCAGCGACCAAGACATGCAGCTCTACATCGTGGTCACCAGGCTGGGCTGCATCGCCTTCTCCACTGCCGCGTTTGTGCTCGCCATGGCCGCGCCGGACAGCCACCGGTTCTCGTTTGTCGTGTCAGTACAAACTAATCTCGTCCCCTCCTCGCATGTATCAGTCTATTACGTACGTACGTACATTACCTAGCTAGGCTGCGTCTGACATATGCAAGAGTACATGCAATGCAGGGCACTGAAGGGCAGTATGCTGACGCAGCTGAGTTGGACCTCGATGCGCATGCTGTACCAGGCCATCTGCTTCTACTTTGGACTACCCCACCTCGACCGCATTGCCCCCATGTTGTTCAACGACATGGTAGTGATCTCTTCCGTAATCTCTACCGTTCCGAAGTACGTACTGCTTAACATGACTAATTCATGCAAGCGCGGATGTGTTTCTTTACGTTACAGCTGGTGATGCTCCTCGCATATGGCGCGAGCTTTGCCGGAGCTGCGTCTGTTCTGTTCCTGGATCACACTATGTACTGCGAGCGTCTGCGGTCGATGGCCTGCCCGATGTACCTGGCTTCCTCGGCGTTCGGCTTCGTTGCCGTCCTGTTCAACATCGCGACTACGCTTCGGTTGCTTTGGGCAAGGTGTTCTCTCCACCACCAGGACTAGCTAGGTTTCACACGCTTGCAGTCTCTGTGCACGTATATATGCCAGCACCCAGTGGTTAGCCTAATTAATTACTCCCTCCGTTCCTAAATATAAATATTTATCTTTCTAGATATTTCAACGAGTGACTACATACGAAGCAAAATGAGTGAATCCATACTCTAAAATATGTCTACATACATTCGTATGTTGTGTCCATTTGAAATATTTAGAAAGACAAATATTTAGGAACGGAGGGAGTACTACGTGTGATGCGCACATATAGCATCTCTTCTTCCCAGTGTGACCGACTGTATGTCTTAATTTGCAAAGCCTGCTTCACGAATCATGTATTATCATCCGAGGCCCTTGTTCTATGTTTTTTTTTTGAAATGAAGGCGTGCCCCCGCCTCTGCATCATGACGATGCATGCAGCAATCTTATTAAAAAGTCTCAAGTATCACAAAGTTTATAAATATTACAGCTCGCAAGAGGAGCCAAAGTAGGAAAATAAAAGCACATGCTCCAAAAACAACCGGGAGACAAAAGTGAAGGACAAGCTTCCTAGACTCCTATCATGTTATGTAACCGTCATCCAAACCGGTTGAATATAGCCCGCGCTAACATCTTCCACTGTTTGCACCCAGTAACCAAAGGCTCTTTGGAGTCTATAGGAGTGAGTAAGGACCACGTACGGATCCATGCGGAATCTCTGAAGATGACAAAGTATGTTGCCTGTTAAAGATCATATCATTTCTGCAATTCCGTATAGCCCATAAGAGCGCATATATTCCAATCCGAATACGAGCAGCAATAGTATGCTCGACCCCAGCTAACCACGTTCCAAACAACGATTCAATGTCAACTGGAGGAGTAATGTTAAAGGCTATATGGATTGTTCTCCAAAGCAATTTGGCGAGTGGACATTCTATGAATAGGTGTTGTATTGTTTCATCATGCTCACAAAAACAACAACGAGAACTACCTACCTACCGCCTCTTAAGCAAGTTATCTTTGGTGAGGATCACTTGCTTGTGTACGAACCACATAAATATTTTAATACCCAAGGGGACCTTAACTTTCCAAATATGTATCGATCTCAAGATTGGGCCAGAATTAACCAGATTTATGTGGAAAGATTTCACCGTGAAAACCCCATTGACGATCAACTTCCAGAGAAACTCATCAGGTTGGTCCGATAATTGAACATCTGTCAATCGGCGGACCAAATGCATCCATGCCGTCCTACGCTCACAAACTAAAGCTCATCTGAACTGCATATTCAAGGGAGTTGATTGAAAAATTGTGCCTACGTAATCTTCCTTACGTTGCACAATGTTATAAAGTGTGGGGTATTGTAGGACCAGGGGCGTCTCTCCTAACCATGTATCTTCCCAAAATCTTGTTGACATCACATTGCCAACTAAGAATTTGACCCCGCGAAAGAACAAATCTTTTGTTCGCATTAGTCCCTTCCAGAATGGCGAGTAAGTTGGTCTCACGGTGACTTGGGCAAGCGTTTTTGACTATAAATACTTATTACGTAGAATCTGAGTCCACATTCCTTCCGGCTCAGTCTGTAATCTGTATAACCATTTACTCATCAGACATTTATTCTTGATTTCTAAGTTCTCTATACCGAGGCCCCCCTGGTCCTTGGGACGACATCGAATATCCCACCATGCGAGACGGTATTTTTTTTGGCCTCATCTGACTGACAAAAGAACCGAGATCTAAAGAAATCAAGTCTCTTCCTCACCCCTTTAGGTATCTCGAAGAAAGATAGCAGAAACATCGTCATGCTAGTAAGCACTGAATTGATCAACACGAGCCGACCTCCATAGGACATTAGCTTGCTCTTCCAGCAGCTAAGTTTTTTTCCAATTCGATCTTCGGTACACTTCCATTCTTTATTAGAAAGCTTCCGGTGATAAATCGGTATGCCCAAATAACTGAACGGAAAAGAAGCAGAACAACTCGCTCTTGTGAAAGTTTGTTTTTAAGCCAGATAATTGTTCGAAAAGGCATAATATGAGTTTCATATTTCGCGCTTTTGCAATGTCATGCTCCATGAACAGGATGGCGTCGTTAGCATTTTGCAGAATGGAGGCACCCCATCAACCAGACGAGGTACTAGTCCCTTCACGTGACCATTTTGCTTGGCCCTGCCTATAAGAATGGTCAACATATCGGCCACTATATTAAATAAGAGAGGAGACATAGAATCCCCTTGTCTCAATCCCTTATGAGTTGGGAAGTAGTGAATGATATCATCATTAATATTGACTCCGACACTACCCTTATGGACTTGTTAATCCGCTTGGTTCCCTTATGTGCATTGCCTGCTGAAGGAAATTCCATTTAACTTTATCATAAGCCTTCTCGAAATCTACTTTGAAGATAACCCCGTCTAATTTCTTCGAATGAATTTCATGCAGTGTTTCATGCAGGACAACAACCCCTTCAAGAATATGTCTCCCAGGCATGAAGGCTGTCTGGCTTGGTTGTACCACCGAATGAGCGATCTGTATCAAACGATTGGTGCCCACTTTCGTGAAGATTTTGAAACTTACATTTAGAAGGCATATCGGCCTGAATTGCTCAATCCGAATTGCCTCTTCTTTCTTTGGCAACAACGTAATCATGCCAAAGTTAAGATGGAAGAGTTCTAGATGTCCGTTAAAAAAATCATGAACATAGGCATAAGATCTGCCTTAATAATATGCCAACATTTCCTATAGAATTCCGCAGGAAATCCATCTGGTCCCGGTGCTTTATTCGGTTTCATCTGTGAAATTGCTTACAGAACCTCTTTATCAGTAAATGGTGCAGATAGAATATCATTCTCCTCTGCCCGAAGCTGAGGGATATCTTGAATAACGGACTCATTAAGGGATACCGTGCTTGCTTCCGGAGGCCCAAAGAGTTATTTATAATAATTCGAGATATATGATTTTAGATTCTCATGACCCGTAATTGTCCCTTCGTCTTGTTCAAGTTGAATTACTTTCTTCTTCCTATGTTTACCATTCGCAATCATATAAAGGAATAGTGTATTGTCAACCCCTTGGACGACCTTGAGCACCTTAGCGCGCAATGCCCACTTAAGCTCTTCTTCTCTAAGCAGAGCTTATAGGCGTTGCTCAACGTCGGATTTCGAGCTCTGTTCGGTCACCGTAAGAAGGTTCCCTTCAGCTTTTAAGTCTAGAGCATCTATTAAGAGGATGAGTCGCTCTTTTTCCTGTTTGTATATCCCAGTCTCGTTTCTGGCCCAACCTCTTAAATATTGTCTTAGATGCCTAATCTTATTTTGCCATCTATCAACACTTGATCGTCCAGTAACAGGCTTGGCCCATTCACGTGCGATAATCTCCATGAAGTATTCCTTCTTGAACCAACCTAGTTCGAAAGAAAAACCATTTTTGTTCGCAATATGCGAAGCCTCTCCCGAGTCAACTAGTAATTGTGTGTGGTCTGAGATCGCCCTCTGCATCGCATGTACCGACACTAAAGGGTACTTATGTTCCCATTCCACACTAGCAAGCACCCGATCCAACTTCTCATATGTTGGAGTAGGCAGCGTATTGGCCCATGTGTATTGTCTACCTGTTAGCTCAATTTCTCTCAAACTAAGACTCTCAATGATCATGTTAAACATCATAGACCAACGACCATCAAAGTTGTCGTTATTCTTTTCATCTCTCCTCCTATTATGTTAAAATCTCCCCCGACTAGTATTGGAAGGGTTTCATCCCCACAAATCCGTACCAAGTCGGCTAAGAAATCTGGTTTAAGTTCGGGTTGTGCTGCCCCATATATAGCAACTAGAGACCATCGGAAACCATCCAATTTCGATCTCACCCGAAACTTGACCGCAAAATCTCCCCAAACCACATTTATTACTTCAAGAGTTTCACACCGAACCCCTCGCAATATCCCTCCGGATCTTCCTCTAGGAGGTAAGAAGTGCCAATCGAAGTCAATACCTCCGGATAAAGTTTCAAGAAATTGTGATGTAAAATTACCCCGTCCCGTTTCTAAAAGAGCAATAAAGTCTAATTTATGCACAATCGTTGTCTCTGCCAAGAACCTTCTTTTAGCCAAGTCTTTTAGACCTCTGCTATTCCAAAAGATTTCTTTGATAAATCATCGTGGAATATTTTTTAAGCTTAACACTAGCACTTCTACGGACCGCCGATGTAGGATATACTTTCCGTTTCCAGGGTCTCTTGGGCTTCTCCCCCTCGTATTTGAGTGCAGTATGCCCAGCAGAATGCGAGACATTACCCTCCATCATTAGAGGCGCTACAATGTCCGCATTCTCTGACCCCTCCTCATCTTCGGCCTCCTCATCAGGTAAGAGGTTATGACAAATGTTTTCAAGAGCAGCCATTCCTAAAAAAATTAATTCATCGTCATTCATCGGTTTGACAGCGGCAAGATTTCAAATAATTTTAGAAGCCCTATCTGCTTCTAAATCTAAAAGATCATTTACCGATGTTGCTATCTCTTTTTCATTCGAACCCAACGATATACCTACGTTGTTTTCCTTTTCAATAATTTCATGATCCGATAAATGCAAAATAGAACAACTCTTATCAAAAGACATACCTATAGTTGCCTCGACATCTCGAAGCTTGGCCACCCTCATGGCATGCCCCAACTGCAGGTCACCTGCATCTGGTTAACCCTGGATCCGGTTGCTAACACGCCTGCGAGCCGACATCGGGTCCATGATACCACCAAAGGTGATAAGCTCCTTCGTAGTCCTCTCCCAAGGAGATCGTTCCCCGCTTCCACGCCCATCCCTTGTTGTTGATGGTGGATGAGGCGCAGTCGAACGGGAAACGCCAGCAGCAACAAAAGGAGAACTAGACCGTGAAGCCACCTGCTCGATGGTCCTGTTCCCCCCTAGTCCGCCCCCTCTGCCAGGGCTCGGCGATGGAGAAAGTGAGGGGGCCCCATGCTCGTGCCCCTGGCCCTGTTGCCCGAAAGGACCTCTCAGTGAGAGGGTACTGCACGGCTCATGCCCGCTCCCCTCGTCAGTGCATCTCGGTACAGACACAGGCGAGGGGTGTTGTGAGCCTCTTGCCCACACCCCCACTCACGGTCGGTGCCCCACTACACGAGCTGGTGCCAAAAGGTGAGGACCGAGCCTCATGATCGCTCGGCCCTCCGACAACTGCCGCCTCACGTCTCGGCGTGACCAACAGCCCAGAATCCGCACGGTGGAGAGAAGGAACCACACTCGACACACCGTCAATCACCGGTGGTAACTCGAGTTCCACCGGATCATCCGTCTCAACTCGATTGCTCCAGAGCTGACTAGGAGCCAACCTCGCACCGAAAGAACCAAACCGAAGAGTATTCATTAGAGTCGTGGACGATGACGTCCCCTTCGCAGTCTCATCCGCCTTATCTGACTTCACGTTCAGTCCTTTAGCCGACTCTGGTGGTGTGGACGCTGTCCCCTTGTCCTGATCACCGGGGGCTCCACCCCCCTCAGTCGTGTCCATATCCTCAGGCTCATCCCCGTCCTGATGTATTGGTGTATCCTCAATCTCAATCTCAAGCGTGTATGTGACCCCGGCATATGTCCACCTGACAATATCCGGCACAAATTCAACACTGACTACACTGACCAGTAGCGTCGCCGCTCCCTGTGGACGAGTGAAAGGCATGTCAACCTTTTATGTCTTACCGATAAGAGATCCGAGACTCCAAGCTACCAAAATATGATTAAGTGGTTTGGGTATTCTGCTCCTGTACGCTTAGTTCATCCGGACATGGCCTGAGACGAGATACGTGTGGCTACTATCAGGGTGTGGGCACGCCGGGAGGTCTTGCTGGACTTGTTTTACCATTGTCGAAATGTATTGTGCATCGAGATTCCGAGTCTGATCGGGTTGTCCCTAAGATATGGGGTATTTTTACCTCTGCTTATCGTGAGAGCTTGTGATGGGCTAAGTTGGGACACCCCTGCATGGTTATGATCTTTCGAAAGCCGTGCCCGCGGTTATGTGGTAGATTGGAATTTGTTAATGTCCGGTTGTAGAAAACTTGACATAGTATCCGAAATAAAACACACCAACCGTGTGACTAACCGTGACCGTCTCTTTTCACTTTGAGAAGAGAACATGGTGGGGTTATGTTTGACTCGTAGGTAGTTCAGGATCTCTTAGCAATCATTACTAGTTTGCGACGGTTTGTGTAGATGCTCATCTTATTCTTGTACTCGTAAGTTAGCCACCATACTTATGCTTAGTCACTGCTGCAACCTCACCACTTAACCTCTTCCTACACATTAAGCTTTGTTAGTCTTGATACCCATGGTTATGGGATTGCTGAGTCCTTGTGGCTCACTAATACTACAACAACAGTTGCAGGTGCAGGTATCCGATGACTTGACGTGAGAGCGATGTTTACTTGTGTTGGAGTTCTTTCTTCTTCTTCTTCATGAGTCTCGGGATAGGTTCCTGGTCGGCAGCCTGGGATAGCAGATGGATGTCGTTGTGATTTTCATGTTTTCATCCGTAGTCGGATGTCGTGTGTATCATGTGTTGTATTCATGTGTCAATTGTATGACTTGTATGTATCCCCATCTATTTATGTAATGGTACAATGTAATGATATCCATCTTGCTAAGAGCCTGAAATGCGGTTGTGCCCTAGTCATGAAGTTATCACGTGACCGGGATAGAATCGCATCTTGGGCGTTACAAGTTGGTATCAGAGCCTCGACCGACCATAGGAGCCCCCTTGATTGATCGTAGTTTGACCGTTCTTGAGTCTAGCAAAAACTATTTTGGAGTCTAGTTATATCAAAGAGTAGGAATTCTTTTTACTCCTCAGTCCCTTCGTCGCTCTGGTGAGGAATCTTGACGTAGGTGTTTTGAATTACTCCTCTTCCCCTTCATATTTTTTAGGATCACGCGGTTAGTTTTCGCTCGTTTTGTTCCGGTGCAATTCTCGTCAAGTTGATTCGATCCTCTTCACCTTTTGCAAGTCAATCCTCAGTTCTTTCTCAACCAACGTTGTTTCCCTTCCGAAGTGGTCTTTATTTTTCCCACCCGCCCACCCTTTTTCTTCTCGGAGCCGGAGTCTTTAATCGAGTATCCATCCTATTCGGGCGAAGTTTCTTCATTCTTTTCTTAATTATTCCAACTGGTGAATTCTCGTCTTGTTCGTCATTCTTCATCCCTTTTCTTTCTGGTGGATTCAAGTCGAGTATTCGGTGTTGTTCATATTCTTTTCCCTCGGCCCAAGTGTTTTCCCTTGCTTGTTCGATTCTCATCATTTAATCATTCCGGAGTTCCGAAGTAATCTCAGGAGATTCGTCTGTGTTCCAATTAATTTGAGATTGCCACCTCCTTCGAGTCTTTTAATCGTTTCGATGCATTATCTCATTTTCAATCCTTTTCAACGGTGTTTCTCCTCGGTGGGCTCACAACCCACATGTTTTTTTCCAGGATCTTACCTGACTCTTCTAATTTTCCGGAGCTATTCCCAAATTCTTTCCAAAGTGTGACGTAAGTATGGATTCCATCAGTCATGTTCCTTCTCCAAGATCACTTTCAAATTATTTTCATCGTTGGTTCAACCTTTCCTCTTTTCAGTCATCCGGAGTATTTCATCAATTCTTACCATCTTATTCCACCGAAGGCCATCATTTCAGAAGATTTCTTCGTTCTCAGTTTTCAACTTCGCCCTCCAACTATTCTTCATTGATGCCTCTTCGTTCGTCTCCATATTATTCCGGTGCTTCATTCAAGTATTCTTTAATCAGTTCGCGATCTCTTCGTTCTCTTGTATCTAAATTTCTTCAAGTGCTTTATTCTTCCCGGTGGTTCATTTTCTTTTCTTCGTCTAATTTCAATCCTTCTCAGTGGTTCATTCTTTTATCACCCGATTCCAATTTTACGGTGGTTCGTTCAAGACTCGTTTTTCCTTGGTTATCATAGCAAACCATTCGTTCTTTTCAATCATACCGGTGGTTCATGAAGACTTTCTCGAGTTTTGTGTTACATCTCCTCTTAATCTTTTTCAACGTGAATAAGTGATATGCAAATTCATTGCTTCTCATCAATTTAATTGGTGGAGGATAAGCATAACATAATTCTTATTCTTTTCATCGAGTTGAGTAATCCCTTCCTTCGGAATTTGTTCTTGATGAATAAATTCTAGTCCCAAGTGCTTTAATCTTCTCTTCCCCGGAGTTCAAAGTTTTCTCGGCTATCTCGTCGGTACCCCCATCTAAATCATCGCAAGGCTTTAATCTTATTCTTGTCATCCTTCATCCCTCTCTCATCATTTGTTTGTCACCGGAGTTCTTCATGGTGGTTCATCATGAGTTAATTCGTTCGTCAAGTGTTCGTCAATAATTCTTGTGGAGAAGCTCAAGTATTATCCTTCTTGCGTCTCGAAGTGCAATTAATTCTCCATATTGTTTTGAAGTGGAGTTCTGCATTTCTTGCCGCATCTCATATATTCAATCTTTTCTTTGTGGCATAATTCTGTAACACCCCGGACACACCCGCCGGTGGTCGTTACTCCTGGCGGGATCTAGACTGGCCTCACATATCAATACTAGTCTTTTTTGTGCACTTTGTCCTCACTCGTGCACACCCGGGAGAAACTTCCCGGTCGGTCACCCATACTGAAACTACTCCAAGCTGAGCACGCTTAACTTTGGAGTTCTTTCCGAATGGGCTCCCAGAAAAGAAGGAATTCCTTATTGATATGAGTAGTCTATCATCCCTAATAAGCTAGGCTATCACATACACCCCCACTCAGAGGAACCGACGTCCTCGTCAGGCCACAGGAACGTTCCCTCTTGGCACAAACGTCTGTGCATCCAGTCCGGTACATGTGTCATGTCGTGTGTCATGACTGGTCACAAACGTCATGAACAACATGACCGCACACCTGTCCGCAAACATCCATGTAACCGTGAGGGTCGGCTCTGATACCAACTTGTAACACCCCGGACACACCCGCCGGTGGTCGTTACTCCTGGCGGGATCTAGACTGGTCTCACATATCAATACTAGTCTTTTCTGTACACTTTGTCCTCACTCGTGCACACCCGGGAGCAACTTTCCGGTCGGTCACCCATCCTGAACTACTCCAAGCTGAGCATGCCTAACTTTGGAGTTCTTTCCGAATGGGCTCCCGGAAAAGAAGGAATTCATTATTGATATGAGTAGTCTATCATCCCTAATAAGCCAGGCTATCATAAATTCACCTCAAGTTTGGGATGATTTTCATAAGTCCATGATACGTCTCCAACGTATCTATAATTTTTTATTGGTCCATGCTATTATTTATGAAGCCTTGGATGTTTAATGGGCTTTATCATTCACTTTTATATCATTTTTCAGACTAACCTACTAACCCAAAGGCCCAGTCCAGATTGCTGTTTTTTTGCCTATTTTAGGGTTTTGCAGAAAAGGAATATCAAACGGAGTCCAAACGAAATGAAACCTTCGCGAGAGATATTTTTGGAGAAAATCATGCACAGGAAACTTCAGGACCAAGTCAGTGGACAGTAGGGCTGCCCTCGAGGGTGGGGGGCGCCCCCCCTGCCTCGAGGCTGGCCCGTGTGGCCCCCGGTGCCCTCCTTCTTCCTATAAATACCTACGTACCCGAGAAACTCCACACACAGAGAGAAAACCCTAATTCGACCGCCGTAGCTTCTGTTCCCATGGAGATCCCATCTTGGAGCCTGTTCCGGGAGGGGGATCCATCACGGAGGCCTTCATCATCATCATCATCGCCCTCACCATGAGTTGTGAGTAGTTTACCACAGACCTTCGGGTCCATAGCTAGTATCTAGATGGCATCTTCTCTCTCTCTGGATCTCAATACAAAGTTCTCCTCGGTCTTCGAGCAGACCTATTCGATGTAATCTCTTTTTTGGGGTGTGTTTGTCGAGATCCGATGAATTGTGAGTTTATGATCAAGGTTATCTATGAAAGATATTTGGTTCTTCTCTGAACTTTTTATGTGTGCTCATAATATCCTTGCAAGTCTCTTCGAATTATCGATTTGGTTTGGCCTACTAGATCTATAGTTCTTGCAATGGGAGAAGTGCTTGGATTTGGGTTCAATCTTGCGGTGTCCTTTCCCAATGACAGTAGGGGCAGTAAGGCACGTATTGTATTGTTGCCATCGAGGATAAAAAGATGGGGTTTACATCATATTGCTTGAGTTTATCCCTCTACATCATGTCATCTTTCTTAAAGCGTTACTCTGTTCGTATGAACTCAGTACACTAGATGGATGCTGGATAGCGGTCGATGTGTGGAGTAATAGTAGTTGATGCAGAATCATTTTGGTCTACATGTCTCGGACGTGATGCCTATATACAATGATCATGCCTAGATAGTCTCATAATTATTCGCTTTCCTATCAATTGCTCGACAGTAATTTGTTTACCCGCCGTAGAATATCGCTATCATGAGAGAAGCCACTAGAGAAAACTATGGCTCTCGGGTCTATTCTCAACATATCAATCTACATCTACTTTACTTTTCTTGCTTTTATTTGCTGAATTATTAAACCAAAAATACCAAAAATATAATTATCATCTCTATTAGATCTCACTCTCGTAAGTGACCGTAAAGGGATTGACAACCACTTATCGCGTTGGCTGCGAAGTTCTTATTTGTTTGTGCAGGTGCGAGGGACTCGCGCGTGGTCTCCTACTGGATTGATACCTTGGTTCTCAAAAACTGAGGGAAATACTTACGCTACTGTGCTGCATCCCCCCAAAATTCGTGGATGAACCCTAGCCTTCTTCCTCCTCGCGCAGCCGGACGCATCCATCCGCGCCGAACATGTCCAACTGCCACGTGTTCCGGCCAATCACCGCCCGACACATCAGCAGCCCCGCCGCCCCGGTCCAATGGGCGCGCACCACGCGTCCCCAGCCAGCTCCCCCGCCGCCGCAGCCCGCTCGGGCCCGTGCCAGGCCCGCGGGGCCCATCCGCCGCCGCCGCGCGCCAAGCGCGCCTGCTCTTTGACTCGTCCCACTGGAGACCCACGCCGCCTCCGTCTCCGGCCGTCTCTAGTGAGCAGCTCCGCCGCCGGACTCCACCACACCGCCCAGCGCGTGCACCGCCGCCGCGCACTGCCGCGCGAGCGCCTGCGTCGCTAGATCGCCGCCTCGCCGCCCAGACCCGTTGCCCCGTCGCCCGGATATGGCATCCCCACCGCCGGCCTCCTCTGTCCGCCGGCGTCCCGCCTCTCCTAAGTTGCGGCGCCACCCCTGCCTTCCCTCGATCCCCTCTGGATCGAGGAAGGGGACGACCGACGCCCTAGGCCGATCTAGGGCCATGGCCCATCTTCCCTCCCCCCTCCCCCCCGTCGGCCCGTCTCCATCCGGCCCAGCTACCTTTCCATCCTGGGCCTCAGCCCATGGTGAGCCCGCCTAACCCTCGCCCCGTGCGCGTTTTAATATTATGCGCTCGTCCTATTTTTTCCAGAAATATGACTAAGTCTGTGTAATTCATACATTATGTATGCATCTTGTGTGACTTGTAACTTTGAGCACGGTTATCCAAATGGAGCAAATGATATGTCAAAATGTCATCTTTGAGTGCTCTACATGTTAGTTGCATTTTCATGCATGTTACTGTTCATCTTGTTCTCTTAATCTTCGTTGCAAAACTGCTATGTGATGTTAGTGTCAAGTCGTTGTTGTATGTCAACAATATGTTTGCATGTTTAACATGGTGTAACTTTATGCATGTTGGTCCAAATGAAGTGTATAATATGTCAAAATGGTCATTGTGAAGTGATCTACATGATGGTGGCTATTGCATTCATGTTAGGTGCCATATTGCCATGTTTATCCCTGTTGCAAAGGTGCATGTTGCTGTTAAGTGCAAGCAAGATGACATGATGTAGAGGGATAAACTAAAACATAGTGATATAAACCCCATCTTTTTATCCTCGATGGCAACAATACAATACGTGCCTTGCTGCCCCTACTGTCACTAGGAAAGGACACCACAAGATTGAACCCAAAGCCAAGCACTTCTCCCATTGCAAGAACTATAGATCTAGTAGGCCAAACCAAACCAATAATTCTAAGAGACTTGCAAGGAAATTATAATCATACATAAAGAGTTCAGAAAAGAACCAAATATTTCTCATAGATAATTTTGATCATAAACCCACAATTCATCGGATCTCGACAAACACACCGCAAAAAGAGATTACATCGAATAGATCTCCTCGAAGATCGAGGAGAACTTGGTATTGAGATCCAAAGAGAGAGAAGAAGCCATCTAGATACTAGCTATGGACCCGAAGGTCTGTGGTAAACTACTCACAACTCATGGTGAGGCGATGATGATGATGTAGAAGCACTCCGTGGAAGATCCCCCGTCCGACGGAGCTCCGGAACAGGCCCCAAGATGGGATCTCACGGGAACAGAAGGTTGCGACGGTGGAACTAGGGTTTTTCTCTGTTGTTCTGATAGTTTGGGGGTACGTAGGTATATATATAGGAGGAAGGAGGGCATCGGGGGCCAGACAGGGCGCCCACGAGGCAGGGGGCGCGCCCTATAGGGGGGGCACGCCCCCACCCTTGTGGACGCCACGTCAGCCCTACTCCGTGGTTCTCAAGTCTCCTGTGCGTATTTTGCTCCAAAAATATCTCTCTCGAAGGTTTCATTCCGTTTGGACTCCGTTTGATATTCCTTTTCTGTAAAACCCTAAAACAGGCAAAAAACAGCAACATGGACTGGGTCTTTGGGTTAGTAGGTTAGTCCCAAAAAAATATAAAAGTGTATAACAAAGCCCATTAAACATCCAAAACATCATAAATAATAGCATGAAACAATAAAAAATTATAGATACGTTGGAGACGTATCAGCAGGGCCCGGCCCCGCGCGTACCTCAGCCGCCGCTGGCCTTGACCGGAAACTAGGACAAGGCCAGGAAGTGAGGGGCTACGGGGCCAGTTAGGCCCTTGGGTCGCGATGCCCAAGGGTCCCCCTTGACGTACGAACAGCCCTGAGGGAAGTGAGTGCTGGACTTAAGCCTTGATGTTCTGTGTCGGCAGGGCCCGGCCTTGACAGGAAACCAGGACAAGGACAGGGAGTGAGGGGCTACGGGACCAGTTAGGCCCTTGGGTCGCGATGCCCAAGGGTCCCCCTTGACGTATGAACAAACCCCATACCTGTCCTCGCCCGGCTTGCGCTCGGGAGGGTTGCGCATCAACCAGGCCCGAGGGACCTGGTAGGGCGTGCGCTAGGCGTGACCTGGACGCAGCCCCCGTGCCCAGCCCCGTCGCGCTACCCTCCCGAGGGGAGCGCGGCGTGGTGGGGCTAGTCACTGCACCGAGGGGCTCCCTGAGGTTCACCCCCAGTTGTTTATCACCAGCGCGGAGCATAGTGTTGTCGCTCTTGCACGGGCATAGCCGCTCCTCGACCGTGTCGTCAGCTAGCACGGAGCATCGTGCTTCCACTGGACCGTGGGAGGGGACTCCCTACTGCGGAGAGCCCCCGGGCATATACAGCCTCGCCCGGACACGTGGCTGTCACGGTGGGGCTAGTCGAGGTGCATCTGGGCACCCGTGAGCCAGCGCGGGACTCACAAGGCCCTACCTCAAGGCGGGTTGCGCCTGGTCTTGAACAGGAGCGCTTGAGGGGATCCTGCAAGGTGGTTAGGCAACCTGCGCCGAGTGAATCCCTCGAGGTCTCCTTATGAGAAGGCCGGGCACCAACGACCCCAGGAGGTGACGTGAACGGGGCCGGCCCGCCAGACAGAGCTCAGCCATTGGATTTATCGACGCTGCAGGGACGGACCCCAGGACAGGTGATGTGCCTAGTCTTCTCGTGTGGACGTCCTAAGGGAAGTCATACGGCGTGCGGCTCCCGCAGCGACGGGACACGGTGCTGTGCGCCCCGACTCCACTTCTAGCATCCGGCTCAAGCATGGACGAGGCACCAAGGGCCACAGGAGGTGACGTACAAGGGGCTGGCCCGCGAGCCAGATCTCAGCCCCTTGGATTTGGTGACGCTGTGGAGATGGACCCGAGCACAGACGCCGTGCCAGCCTCCGGTCATGAGACGGATGCAAGCGAGCTTGTGGGGGCGCATGATGTTCATGGAATATGAGTGATGGTCAAACAAGTGATTTGAATGCAACATGACAAAGATGGCAGCACTAGCTTAGGTAAAATGCAAGGGAGATACATGCCACTAGGACGAACCTGCGGGGCCTGGGGATAATGCAGCCCGAGGTGCGTCCCCCACAAGGTGATCTAAGATGCAAAAGGATACACGTCGCAGGGACAGGCCTGTGCGACCTAGGAATGATGCAGCCCGAGGGGCGCTCCCAGTTGAACGAAATCGGAAGATGTCACCTGGTATAGTTGTTGAAGTAGTGTTGGTGTAGCTGAAGATGTTCGACGCACACGTTGTTCCTCACGTGTCGCCTGGCTCCAGCCCCTCGCGAGGCTCCGGGGTTCCCCAAATCTCGCGGAGGGCCGAGTCCAACTCCGCCTGGATCTCCTCGTGCCTGGCCTCGCGAGCCGCCAGGACTTCCTCCATGTGGCGCTGGTGCAGGGCCGCCTGGTTCAGCAGGCCGAAGGGCATGCGTACATAGCTGTGAGGGGGACCCTGGCACCGGCCCACTTGGGAAGGCCAGTAGAGCTCCTGAGATGCGATCATGTTGAGTGCGGGGACGTTGACACAGGCATGCAGCCCGTCTCCTGAGTCTGGACTGACAGCTGCCCTCAGAGGAGGCGGGTGACGCTCGCCCCGCATGGCTCTCGGCTGCTGTAGGTCTTCAATGGTCTGGCTGATGAACTCCTGAGCGCTTGGTGCCTCACGCCTTGAGGCTTCTCGAGGAAAGTGTGCGGCGAAGCACTCCTCCACATGGTGCCCGAGCGTCTCCCTCGTGACATTGGCTAAGTCAGAGGCCCTCCAGAGGAGAGCCCTCGAGCCCAACCTGAGGAGGGCGCCGGGCACGCCTTCCTATGCGAGAGAGGGAGGAGGCCCCTCCCTAGGTGTAGGTCCCGAGGTGATGCTGCCCTGCGCCACATCCCCATGAGGCTCCAGGGCGAGCAGCTGCTTTTTCTTCTTGGGGACGACCTCAGGTGGGTAGATGATGCTGTCGTTGTCTGGATCCTCGAATGCTGCCGCCTGGTAAGCGCGCTCGAGTGAGCACACTGTGTCCTTCTCCTCACAGGCGATGGTGATCACGCCGCCACTCCCCGACATCTTGAGAACATTGTAGCCGTGGTGAGTCACTGCCATGAACTTGGCCAGGGCTGGGTACCCGAGGATGGCGTTGTAAGGGAGGTGGATATGGGCGACATCAAAGTCGATGAGCTCAGTGTGGTAGTTGTCGCGTTTTCCAAAGGTTACGGGTAGGCGGACCTGCCTTGCAGGGGTGGTGGAGCCATCAGTCACTCCGGAGAAGGGCTTGGTGGGCAGCAGTTGATCGTAGGGTACTTGGAGGCTATCGAATGTCTCAATGGATAGGACGTTGAGCCCTGCGCCACCATCGATGAGGGTCTTGGTAACTTGGACGTTGCCGATGACGGGTGAACAAAGCATCGGGAGGGCACCAGCCGTAGCTGCGCACTTGAGCTGGTCTGCTGAACTGAAGGTGATGGGGCGTCTAGACCACCTGAGTGGGCGAGTAGCCTTGAGCTTGGGGAGAGCTGCGTTTACTTCACGGGTGAATTGCTTGAAGAGGCACTGAGAAGCCGGGGCATGTGCTCCGCCCAAGATGCAAGCGATGGCACGTGGCTCCTGGAAGCCCCCAGCCCCCTCGTCCTGGTCGTCGTTTCTCCTTGGCGGTGGCGGAGGTGGTAGGCTAGCCCTGCCCTGAGCACGGTCCTCCTGGGGCTGGTCCCTCTAGGCGTCCTCGCGGGGCTGGCCGCACCAACGGTCCTCCCGAGGCTAATCACGCCACTCCTGGCGGGGGCCGCGGTCGTCCCAGCGTCCCCCGGTCCGACTTCTCCCGCGGTCGTAGCCACGATTGCCGCGCTCGGGGCGTTGGATGATGCGTCCTTCGCGGAGGGCCCTGAGCTCTTGGCAGTCATGAGTGTTGTGGCTATGCACGTTGTGGAAGGCGCAAAATGCTCGGCCGTTCTTGGGTGGCTCTGGGTAGTCGCTGCCGCGCTTCATTTCTGGTTCGGCTGCAAGCACTGCCGCTCCCTTACGCTTTACGTCCTTGCTTTTGGCCTTCTTGTCTTCGGGTTTAGCAGTGGGGAGCTCGACGAGTGAGAGGCGCCCCTCCTTGGCCCTGGCGCACTTGGTCACGAGGTTGAACAGCTCCAAGGACGTGCACAAATCTTCGTGGATGGCAAGCTCCTCTTTCATCTTGACGTCGCGGACGCCATCTGAGAACGCCGAAATGATGGCCTCGTCCGTGACCTTGGGGATCTTGACGCGGACACTGTTGAAGCGTTGGATGAACTTCTGTAGGGTTTCTCCTGGTTGTTGCTTAATACGCCACAGGTCACCCGCGGCCGGTGGACAGTCTCGGGTGCCCTGGAAGTTGGCGATGAACCGCTCGCGCATCTCACCCCAGGTGGAGGTCGATCCCGTGGGCAGGTTCAGGAGCCATGAGCGCGCGCCATCCTTGAGGGCCATGGGGAACCAGTTTGCCATGATCTTCTCGTTGCCGCCGGACGCTTCAATGCTTAGCTCATAGAGCTGCAGGAACTCCGTAGGGTCGGGGGTGCTGTCATAGCGTGGAGGCAGGTCGGGCTTGAACTTCCCAGGCCAGTTGACGTTGCGTAGCTCGGGGCGAGGGCCTTGCAGCCTGCTGTCGACACCGGAGCTTGCTGGGGAGGTGGAACTTGATCTCGATCCTCACGCACTACCACGGTTGGGGGCGTGCGGTCTCGGCGTAGCAGTGGAGGGAGTGCAGGAGCTCCTCCACGGGGCCGCTGGATCTCTTGGCAGCTTCCTTCTTCGTGTACTGGCACCGCGCGTGGGCGGTCACGCCGCGAGGCCACGTGCCTTGGGTCTTGGACGATGCCTTGATGCGGGGGTAGTAGTGGAGCTTCGTGGGCCTCATCCTCTTCATGGGGAGGCGGACAAGGCAGGGAGAGGGACGGTGCTGGAGAGCCCCCAGCGGCGCTGACGAGCTCGGCGATGCGGTCAAGCCATTCTTTGTAGAAGTCGTCGATGGGGCGGTAGCACAGGAGCTCGCGTGCCATGAGCAATGCAGCCTGCGCGTCCACGGGTCCGTGACGAGCCTGGGATGAAGAGACCGCCGGAGTCAGCGATGGGGTAGCGGTCCGTCCATCATGTCGCACAGAGGGGTGCAGGGACGATGCATGTTGTTCATGCCGCACCGGGCCGGTGGCGGCGTTGGCGGCAGGCGATGGAGAACGGCGGGGTGGTCCACCGGCAGGAGCAGTCTGAGCGACGCGGGCGACAAGGGCAGCCCGCCGCTCGGCATGGGCTTTGCGAGTGTCGGCCATGGGACTACGGGAACGACGGAGCGCTGATCGACGGAAGGGAAGTTTCAGCACACCCCTACCTGGCGCGCCAAATGTCGGATCTAGGGTTCCGGCAAAACCCTTAAGGTTCGAACTCTGGGGTGCGCACGAAGATCTCTCCTTCCGCCCTAGCTCGTCTACTCAACAACCCTAGACCTAGCTCATCAGATCCGAAGAACAAGTGACACAAGATTTATACTGGTTCGGGCCATCGTTGTGGTGCAATACCCTAATCCAGTGTGGTGTGGTGGATTGCCTTGTAGGCTTAGGAAGAACTAGTACGTGGATGAACTGCCTCCTGAGGAGGGGTGTTCTTGAGCTCAGGCGAGCTTGTGGGTGTGTAGGTGGCCTTGATGATCCCCTCCCTTTCTAAGGTGGTGGCTGGTCCTATTTATAGTGGACCGTGTCCTGTTCCCAAATATTGAGCGGGAAGGAATCCCACAACGGCCAAATTTGAAGGGGGCAGCTAGTATAAGCTATCCTGACAAAAGGTGGTCTTCGCTTGCCAAAGGCTCTGGTGGTGACGCCGTCGTGGCCTCCGTGGTGACGTCTGTCCTGCTGTCCTGCTGGTCTTGGTCTTGTTGCACCGATATGGAAACCTTTGCCTGATGCCTCGGGACTCTTCGCCTGCACCTGCTCCTTTAGCACCAAAGAGGAAACTGGCACCTCTGCGCCCGCCTCGATATCTCCGATCCTCGCGAGCCGGCCAGGTGAGGCCGCCTCAGGGGATGCCTTGTGTCACCCGCCTCGCAAGGCTTGGCCCCTCACGAGGGTCTTGAGTAGTCATTGAAGATGTTGGGCCATACCGGGCCGCCTGGTGAGCCACGCCCTGGGCCGCAGGCACGCAAGTCTGGGTACCCCCGTTCCCAGGACGCCGACAGGGGTCCCCAAAATCCGCTTGTCTCGACAGTCTAGGCTCCACTAAATCCAGCCCATGCATAGGGAGAAATATGGTTGTCCGTACTATCCACCATGCTATCTCCAATACGCAGTCCCTACACAAAACCCCAGCCCACGACGCACCCTCCCCTTTTCCTACCAGACCCTCCATTCCGGCTCAGTTTCCCGCTGTACCGAAACATTTCTCATTGGAGCCCTCTTCATTAAAACCGGATGACACCCACCTAACCTTCGCCATGGCACCCTCTCTCCTTCACATCCTACTTCCCCATGGACCGCCAAGGAGTTCCTCACCAACCACCATGTTCTCCGCCTTGATCCCCTTCCCCGTGTTCCATTTGTTACTGCCATCAAGGGTAGACTTGGCGTGCGCCACACATGAAGCCTCCCGAGAAAGCATATTTGATGTCTCCTGAGCCATTTCCATGTTGTAATATATACAGTTCAATGTCGTGCATTACCACAAAACAAAAATAAAAAATTATGATATCCATTGTTGGGGCTACAACTGATACGCCATCGTGTCTGTTATTAACGCTTATAGCTAAAATCTCTTTCGTTTTGTTTTGGGTTCTCTTTTAATTGTTTTGTGTGTATGGTTTCCTTACCCAACATATCGACAACGCTTCGGCTCATTGCCCACTCCTTCCCTTCACTCCTACTGCACAGATTTGCTTCCGCCTCCCTTCTCTCGCATGGAAAGAAATCATGTCACGTTTATCTACTGACATGGCCTTCATCGTCTTATATGTGCACTTTTTGGGCATGGCCTTCCTCTTCATGTGCATCATGTGCTCGACATGGCCTTGACCACCGTAGCCAGCTTGATCATGTCTGACATGACCTCATCCATCTCGGCTGGTACCATGAGATAGGCAGACAAAGGAACTTCATTACCATTTGTAGTATTCCTATTTGCTATGTTAGTATGAAAGACTCAGCACAGGCAACGTATTTTGTAAATAAATTTCAAACGAAGGATTCTACTTATGAAACGAAACTTGTATGGTCAAGATAAATGATACAACGATAAACATGTCGTGCGACCGGCGCATCTGAGAAACGACATGGGCCGCAAAAACTAAGACATCATGGAAAGTTATGACATTTATGTTTCAACCTATTAGTCTGGAACAAGCCGATGCATTTTTATAATTAAAAAACAAAAAAATTAAATTTATCAAAAAATATCCATTCATGTTAGATTAGTTGATGTTGTCTCTAACAGTAAATTTATTGGTGTTGATTGTTAAAATATATCTTTTTCTCGAGTACGCACGAGTGTGCGTACTATATATTAAAGGAGTGGGGTAAAGAGCCCCTCCACGTTGGTGGTTCTCAACAAATTTTGGAAAAGCTAAACTAATGACGCTTAAATACAAGGAGATTAAGGCATCTGAAACACTGGAAGGGATGAGGTACAACCAGAAAGACGGAGAGAGCTCACACATACTCATTATCTAATGAATCAATATATGTTGCAAGTTTCTGCAGTGGTAATAATTCAACATTCAACCAGAAAAACAGAGAGAGCTCTCACACATACTCATTATCTAATGAATCAGTATATGTTGCAAGTTTCTGCAATGGTAAGAATTCAACATTCAATTGTGACATGAAGTGCTACACGAAACCAATAAGAGCACAATGACGGAAAGTTTAAAGGGTATTCAAGCTGAATGCTCAAATTAAAATCCCCATGAAATGTGAGGAAAATGCCACCCGGTTCTATGTGAATTCTGCGACATGTCTTGCAAGTAACCATACCATTCAATAAGCCGGAAATTTTGTAAACATTAAGTGGAGTCAAAAAGTGCTTTCAATGCTAACCGTTGTAGGAAGACAGTCTTCAGCATGTCTCCTAATAACAGAGAAACCACCACGGGTACTTGTATCCGAGGTTGCTAGTGTCCTGCAGAAGGAATGCATGATGACTTTCTCGAGTTCTTGTGGTTTACGGCCCAAGCTTGTGAGCTCACCTTACTAATTAAGGGGATTCAAATGGGAAAAATAATGAATGTACATGTTAACAGAAACAAGGAACATTACTAACAAAGAAGACTGCTACATGAAACAAAACTGAACAGGACCACCGGACCATCTCGTAGAACATCTGACACAGCTTGCGATAATAATCAGGTTAACTCAAATAATCAGGTGAACCTGCAAAACGCAAAGGTACATGCATTCAAATATTAGTGAGAGAAAACACGTGCGAATATGTAAACGCTAAATATTAAAAGGCTTACATCGCCGATATCACATATTCTAATTCTTGTTGTCAAATGGTAACATAACAAGAATCCGATACTCCAAATGTCCATCGTACTGATATTATATGTGAAGAAATGTACACAGAAAAGGACAAGGCTTTGTTACAAGGTATCTTATTATGTTTCAGAAGAGCGTCATGTTGTAGCCCTCATTTTGAAGCTTTGCCTCAATAGTCTCAGACAATAAAGAAGGGTATTATGACTATTATGAGTAAGTCCTCTAGAATAATAACCACTATTGTGGGAACTGATGTGTAGATAATGGAATAGAAAGCAGTACTCTAATCTATCAGCACAAAAGTTATAGAATATGTAGTGTGCCTACATTAATTCATTAAGAACTTAATTAGACCAGCATACATTACAAGAGGTCCAAAAAGGCCAAAAGGGAGTGCGGGATGATGCTTCCGTATATTCATACATTTGGATAGTCAAACTGTAGGTGACAAGTAACAAAGGTAACACAGATATACATAGCTTACATCATATGAGAAACACAGAGGAGGGACTACGTACCAGAAGAGCATCAACACAAATAAAGCATTCTGGTATAAGTTATAGAGAATCATGTATGTCATAGACCGATGGTTCCAGTGCTTGTGCGCAAGAAGCGATCTATTACAAAAACTGCCCCATAACAAATCTGAGGCTATCAATACTTGACAACCTTCTTGACCACATATACCAAAACTAACATCAGCCATTTGTATCATTGAAATATAATTTTCCCCTGCAAATAGAAAACAGTATCATAAAAAACCAGACTGTCAAGATGAACATGTGAAGATGCCAAATAGTGGAGAAAATAGTTAGCCATGTCTCCAAAATGAAATGTGACAGTAAAACTAACAAGTTCAATGTACATCAAAACTTATATTGGCATAATTCTGCAGTATTGTTTGTTTGATCTTCAATTGTCAGAAATGACTTGTGCCTCTGTACTAATTGAAACGTTTAACAAATAGGGGGCTTATTATTGTATAAAGCCTTATCAGTATATAACTGGATTGCACACAGACACAAATGCAATGCACATCATGTGATTCCACTCCTTCCTCTTAGTCCAGCCCCTCTTTTCCATAACTCTCTCTCAAATACACATGCCCTCCCTTGAGGGGGAAACATAAATTAGTATGAAAACCATAGATATGGAAAGGAAAAGGAACAAAACATGTATATTGAATTTTGAAGCCATGCCTTCGTAGACCTGCTTCTAACTATAGTGTTATGTGTAAAATTATTTTCTTATAAAGAACAATCCCACAAAAACAACAATACCATTGAATGTATTGTATTTGGAGAGCCATAATGAGCAGATCTATAAGAAAGCCTTTTCACACCGGTATTTGGAGACAATACGAGGAACAGACACAGCCGGATGTCGAGAATAAAGAGATGGTACCAAAGAGCATACCTCACATGTCAGCCGCCGCAGCAGGTGCCTGCTTGAGGTGGTCCAAGAGCCCGCCGCCACCAAGGCTGAGCTAATCGGCATTGGTAGGGATGACGTGGTCAAGCTGTAGTGAGCGGTCTTTCAAGAATAAGGCGGCGGCGGTCTGGCATGGCGGCGGGGTCCCGTGGCGCGGCGCAGGCGAGCAGCTGGACAGCGGCGCCGCCGTTGGCGGCGCGGCGGCGTGATTTGGCGTCGCCCGCTCGGCCCAGATCCGGGCCCTTCGGGCCCCATCTGGGCCTGGGCGGGCCGGCGGCTGGGATGGTCTCCGCCGTGGCTTCCGGGAGGTGGGGGAGATGCGACGAGCGGCTGGGTGCTGGCGGCGCCGACGTCGGCCTGCTGCATCGTGACCGGCGGGGCTTAACGGGCCCGCTTCGGGCCTGGCTGGGCCAGGGGTGGCCCAGCATGCCCTGCTCCCGCGTCCGGACGGCTACCGCGACGGTGCCGGAGGCACGGGCCTCCCGACGGCGGTGGAGGTGGTTCCCTCCCGCTCGGCTTCGGTGTTGCTGCTCCCGTCATGGTGCGCTTCTCTCCGGTCCTCTTGGCCTCGTGGTGGTGTCCGTAGTGAGGCGGCGTGGGTGGCGGCGCAACCGCGATGGCGCACGGTGGTGGGCGGCAGTCTGGCTGGTCGGCTCCGGTCCTTTGGGTGGGGGGGGGGCTTGGAGTGCGGGAGAAATCCTTGCCGGTTCTTCGGCTCCGATGCGGTGACACCTGCGGGTGCCACCATTCCTTCCTAGAGGGTGTCGGTGATATCCATCCCCCTCCTCCCTCCGTGTGCTGGGGGAAACCCTAGGACATGTCCGGGCAGTAGCGTCGTTGGTGTCGCATTCCTTCTTGGAGGTGTTGATTGGTACGCGGCGGTTCGGAGCCTCGGGTTGTGGTGGTGTGTTCATGGAGGGCTTAGCGGTGGCGGGTCATCCATGCTTTGTCGAGCTATCATTGTTGGCATTTGTTTCTTCTCCTTTTTCTTTTGGGCTTGATGTGCTGTTCGGCCCAGCGATCCTTGTATCGGTGTTGGTTGCTTTGGAATACAAAGCGGGGGGAAACCCTTTTTCGGTAGAATAAGGCATTTTCTTAAGAATGGATCTAACAAAACATGATACAGGCAAGTATGCTGGTGTATATGAGTTGCACCCAGATCAACCGCATGCTTATCATAAGGGAGTTAAGGTTGTTTTTTCCTTGACAAAATGTCATTCCTTCCAACTAAATATACCATACTTTGAAGAATGTCAATGCATTATATATCCAGTTCATATTGTCTTCAAAATTGTATGAGTTGAGGGTTCATAATATGTACTGGTGGCCAAGGGCGCTCCGCCGCGCCAGGAAGTTACACAGATGTTTGCTTGGCTTTTTTTGAAAGGGAAGGATGTTTGGTTGCCTATAATATTATTTCAGTTCTATAAAAAGTATTTAGTTGTCCATCACTTTAATGAGCTAGTTTATTTAACAAATGTGGCATATTCTTAGATAGAAAACATGGCACGTTGATAGGTGAACAACACCACAATAATTCATTTTTAGAGAGAAAAATATACGATATTCGCTGTCATTGTCGGAAACAAATGTTCACTGCCATTGTCTTAAAGAGAAGTTCTCGGATGAAACTAAAATTATAATATTATATGCCTAATTTAGCAAGTTACCAGCATGTTAGGCAGCTTTGAACTGAATGCTTGCTCACAAGAAGTACTACAGTTTGTAAAATTCAGTCATTTTTGCATTACTATACCCTTGAAAACAGAAACCGAAGAAATATTTGCAACATGAATGTGTACAATTAGTCTTAAACAAAGAACAGACATAATCTTCACAAGGTCCAGCGTGGAAAACCATGTCTACAGTTCTCAAATAAGACGTCACGATATCATCACCGACTTGTTGTTCCAGCCATACATTAGAAATTCCATCCATTAGCATTTGAAACATGACTCAATGATTACCTTACCTCATCAAATCATCGTGACACCTTGTATCCTGCATGGTCAAGTAGTACACCTTCCGATGGAAATAACAAATTCTAGATAAGATTAAGGAAAAATTAGCATGCTGATCTTTTCCAGAATATAAATAAAGTATGATTCCTTGGTCTTCAAAGAAAATAGAAATCATTTTTCATAATTCCAATATGAAATTACTTATTTGTAGAAGCAAGCAAGGCAAGCAACTCAGCCAACTGGATGCGGTATATAAATCAATACATACGTAGCAAAAGGAAATCATATATGCATGGGACATGGGCACAACACAAAAAAAATCTGTATGCATATTTCGCATACATAACTAAAGTTAATGATCATCCCATGCAAAAATAGTCACTAATTAATTAAATCAATTCATCCAACATTATACCGCTAGTCTGATACAACTTGTACCGAGGATTATTTTAAGAGAGCACTTCTAGAATTATGCAGATATAAACTGTTTGACATTTCTGTCAACAAAATACAAACCACCATGCATGTTGTCTGGTCAAGTTCTAACGGGATGACTGTAAAATGATTTACCTTCAAACTATATTGACAGAAAAACATACCGGACTTGGCTTAATCTTTGAACTCGTGTAATTAGCACTCGGTCGTTTGCAAAAACAGTTCATCTGGTTATATTTAGTACCTACAGAAGCGAGCATAGAAATGTTTATCCTCACAAACAAAGAATAAGAATACATGTGTAAGACCAATACTATAACTGCTTATCAAGAAACTAAACTATAGAAGAAACATAAAATAAAGGATGGAAGATTGGACCTACCTGACTAAGAATGCCGCAGGATACAGTAGGAATTCCTTCTTTACGGCTGGCTCCCATAGAATTTCCAGAGAATGCATATTGACCAAGCTCATGCAGTCTTCGATGGAGCAAAATCCAGGAACAACCTTCATAACTACTCCCTCAGTTCCTAAATATAAGTCGTTGGGGGGGAGTGTAAAGTGAACTCCCCCAGCGACTTATATTTCAGAACAGAGGTAATAATATCCAACCACCTAAGTAGAAAATACAAACCTTGTTATCTGTAGTCATAACATGGAAATTGAATAGTAGATTACTGCTAGCTGGCAATGAAAACTTCTACCCTACAGAAAAGGGAAAAGAAATGCCACTTGTAAGCCAGAGCCAAATATATAGATAGCCAATCACTGCAGCAGCAGAATAAACGAAGATTTTCACTTTAAGAAGGAATCTTGCCTCAAGATGTTAGAGGTTTAAGTCACTGATTGTGGCTATCTTAACAGATGAAACGAAAGATGCCACAAAAAGGCAAAAAACCAATATGTAAAAGTATGTGGATGAGGAAAAAATATGCCATAGTAATTGACTCTGAAGATCTAATTGGATTTTGGAGTACATATATTTGCTTTCCACAAAAATAGAAGCTCAGTGAAATATCTGAATTGTACGTATATTTGGATTTTGAATATCAATTAGTTCTTTCAAAATACTCAGTGAAACAAAGAACTCGAAGCTGCATCACACAAGAGAGAAGGGTGCTTCTCTCCACTCCTGAAAATACCTGCCCATTCTAATCCAAATAATCGGCAACCAACAAAGAGAATCTAAAGAGTACCCACTAAATCTAATAACAGTAGGCAATTAAGCAGGCTTTCGAGCAAATAACAGAAGCAACACGTACCTCGTCAGCCAGGCCTAAATTAGGACACATAGGGTATCAAATCATATGATTAAGAATAGTAACCCTGTTCGGTATAAGAAACCTTGAAGGCTAGAACGGTAGAACCAGCATCTTGTAGGTTAACCATTGTAGCTTCATATAGTAAGAACAGAACTCTGACTGGGGAAGTGAAAAACCAAGTATATATATATATATATATATATATATATATATATATATATACACACACACACACACACACACACACACACACACACACACACCAAATCTGCACAAAGATGCAGCCTGCAGATGTGGTACACCATGAACTGTACGAACAAATCAGATTGAACAACCATTCAGCTCCAAAATTGCATCAAACATGTTGTATAATCAAGATATTCAGAAAAAGGTAAATATCAATGAACTTATCCTACGGACATACCAAATGTAAGATAACCACATGTTCAGCTCTCACAATCAGATCGAAAACAAAATCTGAGCCAGCTGCCTGTATCACTCAATCACTTATATGTTGAAAGGATGTTCGAACCTGATGACCCAGTGGCCGTGGCAGCAAGGACAGTGAGAAGAAAAGGGAACAGCCTAGACACGGTGATGTTGGTGTTTTGGCGTGTGATGCCGATCAGCCCATCGTCGGAGGAGTCGGGCTTGACCAGGTTGCCGTCGATGCCATGGCTGCGGCAGTCTGGAGTCGAAAAAAGGCATTCATCTGCACAGCACTGCCATGAAACAAGGTCAAGCCCACCAGAGACCTCGCCGGCGCACCCGACACTGTGGCGGCTTGCCGAGACAGGGCCTCCATGCCGGCAACATCGTGGCGCGGATGCGAGGCATGGCCCCGCGAGACGGAAAGATTCAAGGGCCGAGACTCCTCATCAGCCCTCTCCCAGGCACCTCGCCTCACTCCCATGTGCTCCCGAGACCCAAATCAAGAAGATCGGGGGGTACGAGGCTGGAGGTGGAGCTTGGGAGTAGAGATGAAGAGGGCACAGGCACGAGCGGCGGCATGCGGTGGATTTGGCGGAGCAGCAGGAAAGGGGCGGGGGTGTGGGAAGGAGAGAAGGGGTGGGGCGCCAGCTGCGTGGGGAGGACATGGGCGGCGGCGGCAGCGGACGAGGGAGAGGAATCGGGGATGAGGGACGAGGGCTGAGGGTGAGTGAACCCTTCCGTTCTTTTTGTCCCTTTCACTGTTTTTTTATCACCTAGCTAGTCCGACGTGGATGCAGCGAGAGAGCTCACATGTTGCGTATGTTAATGTGTTCGATGTTACAACCCCAACTTCACCATATCTATGCTACTATTCTGTTTCTCTTAGGGCTACCTCTAGTGCCGTTATAACGGTACCTACGCCCGCCTTTAGGAGGCCTGCCATCTCCCACGTTTTCCCCTCTTCGATTATGGAGCGGAGTATCCTAGAGAACGAGGGTGTTGCCCGGTCAAAAACTATCGCATTTTGGTTCTTCCATAGCTTCCACATTAGCATGATGCTGATTGCCCGGGTGTCTTTGGCGCTCATGACGCTTTGGCTCTTTGCTATGCACCATTCTACTGCATCCGTTCCGACCGTTGGCGCCCATGCTGACTTGTTCATGGCTGTGCACACCTTGGTCCACACTTCTCTCGCGAAGACGCAACCAAGCAGGATGTGGTTGATGCTCTCTTACTCTTGGTCACAGAATGGACAGCGTTCTTGGTGATCAAGGCCTCTCCGCGCAAGCCTATCCGATGTCCAACATTTGTCTTGTAGGGCAAGCCATGCAAAGAAGCGACATTTTAGTGGGGCCTTTGATTCCCATGTGAACGTAGCAGCCGGTGCTATCTCCCGACCCTAAAATCATGCCGCGTAGGCCGATCGCGTGGAGTACTGCCCATCTTTCTCCCAAGCCCATCTTAGTGAGTCTTCCTCCTCAAGCGGGAGTTGGATATGCGTTACTTTGTCCCATAGAGTGAGGTAGTCATGTAGTGCCACTGCCGGCATATCCGGCCCAACATCAAGGACCCATGCCCCGTCTGGCAGCCCTAAAAGACCGTGCGTGTGCCTCTAGTTGTTGGCGCAACGCGTTCATATATATTGGGCGCAATCTCCTCCGCTCGGTAGCCGTTGATCCACATGTCTTCCCAGAAGAGAGTGGGTTGCCCATTGCTGATCGTGCTCCTCGCGGCTGCCTTGAATAGTTGCGTAGACTGTAGTGGTACTGCGATGTCAAATTCTGCCCAAGGCCTCGATGGGTCCGCTCTCAGCCATGGCCATATTGCTTGCATTGCCACGTTCATCCATTTGAGGTTCGGAATGCCTAGCCCACCTGCCCACCTTGGTGTGCACACCTTCTCCCAAGCCATCAAACACTTGCCTCCCGCTGCTTCCTCCTTTGCGCACCAAAGGAAGCCCCTACAGATTTTTATCATGGCCTTGATTGTTTTCTGCGGTATGTCTAGATCCATCATTGCATGGATTGGAATGGCCGAAAGGACCGATTGGACAAGCACCATTTGTCGACTCTTTGGCATGTTTGCGGCTTTCCATCATGGCAGGCAGGTTGCCAGCTGATCGACAAGGCGATATAATTGCGCCGTTGTTTGCTTTCTGATGGTGAGTGGTAATCCCAGTTACTGGCATGGGTATGTACCTATCGGGCAATGCAGTATTTGTGTTACCAAGTTCATCTCCGTCGCTTTGCATCTGATTGGAAGCGTCGTGCTCTTCACGGGGTTTGCCCTCAAGCCTGAGCCATCTCCAAAAAGCTCGAGAAGTACCTCGCAAGTGTGTAACTCCATGGGAAGTGGCTTGAGGAATACCATGACGTCGTCAGTGAAAAAGGATACTCTTTGCGCCATCCCTCGCTGGCTCAGCGGCACAAAAAGACATGCATAAGAGTACTTATAACAAATATAGTTGTACTGTTATAGTTAGGATGTTGTCGTAACTTCAAAACTATGTATAATGATACTTGATAAATCATAAAGCTCTAGAATCCAAAGTTCATAAGATAATGTTTTTTTTGGCGAATAGCTTCACCCTCACACAATGATTTTTATTTCCCTTTTAAAACCTGTAGGTTCCAAATATTGGCTATAGAAGATGGCGAGTTTCAATCAGGTGATTTTTCCTACTCCCTCCATTTTTGTATACAAGGCCATAAACTCATACATGTACCAAGGTAGAAATTAATGGCTTCTGAAAACTAGTCTTTTCTCCTCGCTTGACGTGTTAATTAATGTGTATTTTTCTTTCCAACACACAACAAGACAACTCTCTCATTCCCGATTGGTTGATTAATGTAGTGCATGCAAACCAACCTTTAACTCCCGTGTGCATGCATAGGGTATTAATGTCCTCTGTTACTAGTACGAGGCAAACCTCATCAATTTTATCTCGATTGGTGTTAGTGGCCTTGTATAGTTGCAAATTGTAACTTTGATAGTGGCCTTGTATACAAAAATGGAGGGAGTAGAAGGAAATGAACCAATCACAAAATCAGTTGAGATTGGCAAACAAAACACCTAGTGCGAGTAGGAAACTGAAAACCAAACACGTACTGGAGCCAGTGGTTACATAAATTTCTCCATGGTCAAAGTTTATTTCTCCCTCATCTAGTAGAATAATCTAATGGTAGTTACTACATGATAGGTCCATTTTGCATCATGCTTTTATGTTGATATTTATTGCACTATCGGCTGTTATTACACATTATGTCACAATACTTATGCATTTTCTCACTTATTTTACAAGGTTTACATGAAGAGGGAGAATGCCGGCAGCTGGAATTCTGGGATGGAAAAGGAGCAAACATTGGAGACCTATTCTACACAACTCAAAAAGCCCTGAAACTCCACGAAACTCCATTTCAGAAAATATAAAAAATATCTGGCGAAAGAAGTACAGGAGGGGGGCCACCCACCGTCCACGAGGGTGGGGGCCACCCCCCCCAGGGGCGCGCCCCCTGCCTTGTGGGCCACCTGGCAGCCCCCCAATGCCCATCTTCTTCTATATGAGGTGTTTTGACGTGTAAAAAATCATAAGTAGGATTTCGGGATGAAGCGCCGCCATCTCGAGGCGGAACCTGGGCGAAACCAATCTAGGGCTCCGGCGAAGCTGTTCTGTCGGGGATACTTCCCTCCGGGAGGGGGAAATCATCGCCATCGTCATCACCAACAACTCTCCCATCTTGGGGAGGGTTATCTTCATCAACATCTTCACCAGCACCATGTCCTCTCAAACCCTAGTTCATCTCTTGTATCCAATCTTTGTATTAAAACCTCAGATTGGTACATGTAGGTTGCTAGTAGTGTTGATTACTCCTTGTAGTTGATGCTAGTTGGTTTACTTGGTGGAAGATCATATGTTCAGATCCATTATGCATATTAATACCCCTCTGATTATGAACATGAATATGCTTTGTGAGTAGTTACATTTGTTCTTGAGGACATGGGAGAAGTCTTGCTATAAGTAGTCATGTGAATTTGGTGTTCATTCGATATTTTGATGAGATGTATGTTGTCTTTCCTCTAGTGGTGTCATGTGAACATCGACTACATGACACTTCACCATTGTTTGGGCCTAGAGGAAGGCATTGGGAAGTAATAAGTAGATGATGGGTTGCTAGAGTGACAGAAGCTTAAACCCTAGTTTATGCGTTACTTCGTAAGGGGCTGATTTGGATCCATATGTTTCATGCTATGGTTAGGTTTACCTTAATACTTCTTTTGTAGTTGCGGATGCTTGCAATAGAGGTTAATCATAAGTGAGATGCTTGTCCAAGTAAGGGCAGTACCCAAGCACCGGTCCACCCACATACCAAATTATCAAAGTAACGAACGTGAATCATACGAACGTGATGAAAACTAGCTTGGATAATTTCCATGTGTCCTCGGGAGCGCTTTCCTTCATATAAGAGTTTGTCCAAGCTTGTCCTTTGCTACAAAAAGGATTGGGCCATCTTGCTGCACCTTATTTACTTTTACTATTTATTACTTGTTACCAATTACCTTATCAAAAAACTATTTGTTACCGATAATTTCAGTGCTTGTAGAAAATACCTTACTGAAAACTGCCTATAATTTCCTTCTGCTCCTCGTTGGGTTCGACACTCTTACTTATCGAAAGGACTACGATAGATCCCCTACACTTGTGGGTCATCAAGACTCTTTTCTGGCGCCGTTGCCGGGGAGCGAAGAGCCTTTGGTAAGTGGAATTTGGTAAGGAAAAATTTATATAGTGAGCTGAAATTTACTGTCAGTGTTACTATGGAACTTAATCCTTTGAGGGGCTTGTTCGGGGTATCTTCCACCCGACTAGTAGAGCGAAGTGTTGATCCTCAACCTACTGGACCTACTAAAACATTTGCTTTGAAATTCCTTCGGGTATGATAGATAAACTGCTAGTTAATCCCTTTACAGGAGATGGAACATTGCATCCCGATTTGCACCTAATCTATGTGGATGAAGTTTGTGGATTATTTAAGCTTGCAAGTAGACATGGTTTAGGCTATGCGATGATATTGGATCATGGAACTACAATTGATTGAAGTTGGAATTTCATTAGAAGTTCTACCCTATGCATCAGGTTCATCATGATCGTAATTACATATATAATTTTTGGCCTCGCTAAGGAGAAATTATCGCTCAAGCTTGGGGGATGCTTAAGTCAATGTTATATTCATGCCCCAATCATGAGCTCTCAAGGGAAATGATTATCCAAAAAAATTATGCTCGACTTTCTCTCAACAATCGCTCTATGCTCGATACTTCGTGTACTGGCTCTTTCATGATGAAGACTATTGAATTCAAATCGGATTTAGTGGAAAGAATTAAACACAATTCTTAAGATTGGGATCTCGACGAAGGTAAGGAGTCAGATATGACATCTAATACCGATGTTTTTCGTGAATTTAGCACTAAATATGGTCTTGACTCTGAGATAGTAGCTTCTTTCTATGAATCATTTGCTACTCATGTTGATCTCCCTGAGGAGAAGTGGTTTAAATTTCATCCTCCCATTGAAGTAAAAGTAGTTGAACCCGTTAAAGTTGAAGAAAAGACTATCACTTATAATGTTGATCATATCGTTCCTACTGCTTATATTGAGAAACCACCCTTCCCTGCTGGAATAAAGGATCATGCTAAAGCTTCGGTTGTGGTTCGTAAGAGTAATACTAGAACACCTACACCCTTTGAGCAAATTAAAGTTGAACCTAGTGTTGCTATGGTTAAGGATCTCTTGGTCGATAATATAGATGGGCATGTTATTTACCTCCATGAGGAAGCTGCTAGAATCGCCAGACCCGATACTAGGAATAAACATAGACCTGTTGTAGGCATGCCTATTATTTCCGTTAAAATAGGAGATCATTGCTATCATGGTTTATGTGACGTAGGTGCTAGTGCGAGTGTAATACCCATTTCCTTATATGAAGAAATTATGTGTGACACCCCGAGACCGGTGCGCCAGGTGTCAGCCAGTTATTCGTTGTCAGTGCCATGTCTTCTGCTTGCGTGTGCGTCTTGCCATGTCATCATGTGTGCTTGCATCAGCATGTTTTCAAAACTTGCATCCGCCTGAGTCCCCTCGTCCTTTCCGTTGTCCGTTCTGAGCCCAAACACACTCACACGCGCCCGCGGTGCCTCCGAATATTTATTTTGTGAGTGGCCGAAAAACGTTCTCGGAATGAGTTGAAACTTGGCATGTGGTCTTATTATAGTGTAGACAGGCCGCCTGCCAAATTTCATCGCATTCGGAGTCCGTTTGATAGCCCAACGGATATATATAGCGGCACTAGTCGCCGGTTTAATCGTCGGACGTTTTCGGTCTCCGAAAACCCCCGCGGGCCTCTCTCCTTCTCCTCTCATCTCAGCCCACCTCCTCTAACACAGCCCACCAGGCCTTCCTACCTCACCTCGCGATCGGATCCGTCGGATCGCGATTGGAGGGCTCTAAAACCCCTCCAAGCCCCCAAACCCTAGGTTTTTCCCTATATAAAGGCTCCTCCATGCCAAAAATGGGCAGCCTAGCTTCTTCCCCTACCTCCCAGCCTCCTCCACCTCAAATTCCGTGCCCCAGCCTCCATTTCCGCGCAGTCCAGCCCCCTCCTCGCCACTTGGCGGCTCCCTACAGGTCCGCCCCCACCTGGGCCGCCCCTCCGGCCAGTGGCAGAGCGCCATGTGGCTCAGCCATGTCTCCCCGCGCCAGGCCCAGCCGCGGCCCGCCCGGGCCCGGCCGTTGCCTCCTGCGAGCCTGCTCGCCCGAGCGCCCGCCTCGCTCCCGCTCCCTCCGTTCCCTCGAGCGCCCAGCGCCCGAGCGCCTCTCCTCCGTCGTCCTCGCCGCCAGTCCCGAGCCCCCGCCCGAGCGCCGCCGGATCTCTGCCTCCCTCGCCTCGCCCCAGGAGCTCGCCGTTGGCCGGAGCCAGGCCATTCAGCTCGCCGCCGCCGCGCCTTTCAGCTCGCCTGCCGCCGACTTGGAGGTCACCTCCGGTCGGATCCCGCACCCCGGCCCCAGATCCGTCGTCCCAAGCCTCGGATCCCTCCATTCCGGCGGGCCTCCGTTGCCCTTGCCTCGCCGGAGTCCAGTGATTCTTCCGCCACCGCCATCTGTGGCTGGCTCGGGGAGCGCCCGACCTCCCGCTGGGCCTGCCTCGCTCCTGCAAACGCTCCAGGCCCAGCCTCCGCGTGGGCCGCAGCCCAGCCACGAGGCCCGGCCGATCTGCTACCTCCTTCCAGTCCCTGGTCACGTGGCCCGGCCCGACCGCCCCGGCCCAGCTGTCTTCTCCCCCTCTGTCCTGGGCCCAAGGCCCGCTCTGGTGAGGACACCCCCCAGCCTTATCTCCCACCCATGCGTCACTTAGCTATATTGTGCCCTGTTGTTTTTTTCAGTCTAGTAAATTCTGCTAAGTCTTTTCTGTCGACATTTTATTGCATCTTAGCATGCCTGTAAATAATTGTGTGCTTGTCCAAATTGAGTGAATGATATGTCAAAATGATCGTGGTGATGTGCTCTACACTTTGCTCCATTGTGCCATGCTCATTTGAGTTCATCTAGTTGCTCTAATATCTGTTGCAAGAGTGCTACTTGTTATAAACTGCTGCTACTTGTTATTTTGTTGCCATGTTTGAGATATGATAACTTGGTGCATGTTTATCCAAATGATGCAAATGATATGTCAAAATGTTCATCATGAGATGCTTTACATATTGGTTGTTATAGCATGCTTGTTTGAGTTCATATTGCCATGTTTATCTATGTTGCAAAAGGGCATGCGGCTGTTAGGTTTTGTAACTTGTTATGAGATGCCGATTTCAATTGCTCGTTGCTATTGTTGTATTTGTCCCCTTGTCACATGCCTAGATGTTTTAGAATCTCCATGATGTGCTCTTTGATGTGGTGCATTTAAATTTCCATGATATGCCTTGTTTGACTTAAACATGCTCACAAACATGCCATGTTGTTATTGTTGTTTTAACACTTAGTGAAATTTCACTAAGTCTGGAATCTGTCTTATCATGATGCTATGTTTGCTTGATGCCCTAGGTGAATCCATGTTAGTTTTGGGGTGGCCATTGATCATTCCTTGTTGTATATGTTGTTTTCTATCCCAAATGAGCAAGTGAAGGCATTCTTGCCTTCACTTGCTCATTTGGGTTGTTGTAGCTTATTTATTTCTTGCTCCCAAGTTGCTACAAAATATTGTTGTCAGGTTTTTATTGTCATGATCAAAATGTTGTAGCTTGTTGCTATTGATCCATGCCTCCTATGGAGATGCTCCAATGGAGTTGTTTGCTGTAGGATATGTCTATTTCATGTTCATGCTTCTTATCACCATGTTTGAGTGTTGTAGCTTATATTTATCATGCTCCAAAGTTGCTATGTGGCTGTTAATTTCAGCTTGTTGTTATATCTTGTTTCATGTGTATCTTTTAGCCCGTTGCTCCATTTGGGGTGTTCCTTATATGAAACTTGTGTGATTTTTCATGTGGAATCATAATATCATCTTTTCTCATGTTTGGAGTGAGTTTGGTTGATGTTTGGGTGCATCTTGCACCGTTGCCATGTTGTGCTTCCTACCTTGCCATGTTATGCTTCCTGTATAGACTTGCTGTGCTTCATGTATAGATTTGTCATGCATCATACCTTGCCATGCATCATACCTTGCCATGTATTGCATCATATATAAAATTGTGTTGTTTTGATGTGCTTCCTACCTTGCCATGTTATGCTTCCTGTATAGACTTGTTGTGCTTCCTGTATAGTCTTGTCATGCATCATACCTTGCCATGTATTGCATCATATAGACTTGTGTTGTTTTTCTGTGCTTCCTACCTTGCCACGTTATGCTTCCTGTATAGACTTGTTGTGCTTCCTGTATAGTCTTGTCATGCATCATACCTTGCCATGTAATGCATCATATATATGAAGGAAATATGCCCTAGAGGCAATAATAAAGATGTTATTTGTATTTCCTTATATCATGATAAATGTCTTTTATTAATGCTAGAATTGTATTAACTGGAAACTTGATACATGTGTGAATACATAGACAAAACAGTATGTCCCTAGTATGCCTCTACTAGACTAGCTCATTGATCAAAGATGGTTATGTTTCCTAGCCATAGACATGAGTTGTCATTTGATCAACGGGATCACATCATTAGGAGAATGATGTGATGGACAAGAACCATCCGTTAGCATAGCACTATGATCGTTTAGTTTTACTGCTATTGCTTTCTTCATGACTTATACATGTTCCTATGACTATGAGATTATGCAACTCCCGAATACCGTAGGAACACCTTGTGTGCTATCAAACGTCACAACGTAACTGGGTGATCATAAAGATGCTCTACAGGTGTCTCCGAAAGTATTTGTGGTGTTGGCATAGATCAAGATTAGGATTTGTCACTCCGAGTGTCGGGGAGGTATCTCTCGGCCCTCTCGGTAACACACATCACAATAAGCCTTGCAAGCAAAAGACTAATGAATTAGTCACAAGATGATGTGTTACGGAACGAGTAAAGAGACTTGCCAGTAACGAGATTGAACTAGGTATAGAGATACCGACGATCGAATCTCGGGCAAGTAACATACCGATGACAAAAGGAACAACGTATGTTGTTATGCGGTTTGACCGATAAAAGATCTTTGTAGAATATGTAGGAGCCAATATGAACATCCAGGTTCCGCTATTGGTTATTGACCGGAGATGAGTCTCAGTCATGTCTACATAGTTCTCGAACCCGTAGGGTCCGCACGCTTAACGTTTGATGACGATCGGTATTATGAGTTTATGAGTTTTGATGTACCGAAGGTAGTTCGGAGTCCCGGATGAGATCACGGACATGACGAGGAGTCTCGGATTGTCCGAGACATAAAGATTGATATATTGGACGGCTATATTCGGACACCGGAAGTATACCGGAAAAGTTTCGGATTTATCGGGATTGCCGGAGGGGGTTACCGAAACCTCCTATGAAAGGGGATGGTCCATAGTGGGCCTTGTGGAAAGGAGAGAGGCAGCCCATAGGGCTGGCCGGCGCCCCACCTAGTTCCTAGTTGGACTAGGATTGGTGGGAGGCGCCACCTCTTCCTTTTCCTACTCCATCTCTTCCTTCTTTGGTGATTCCTACTAGGAATAGGATTGCAATCCTATTCCTAGTAGGATTCCTTCCCTAGCCGCACCATAGGAGGTTGGCCGGCCCTCCTCCCTTTCTCCTTTATATACGGGGGCAGGGGGGCACCCAAAGACACACAAGTTGAATTGTTTTAGCCGTGTGCGGTGCCCCCCTCCACAGAAACACACCTCGGTCATACCGTCGCGGAGCTTAGGCGAAGCCCTGCGCCGGTGAATACATCATATCCGTCACCACGCCGTCGTGCTGACGAAACTCTCTCGTGAAGCTCAACTGGATCAAGAGCTCGTGGGACGTCATCAAGCTGAACGTGTGCTCAACGCAGAGGTGCCGTACGTTCGGTGCTTGATCGGTTAGATCGCGAAGAAGTTCGACAACATCAACCGCGTCACTTGACGCTTCCGCTTCCGGTCTACGAGGGTACGTAGACACACTCTTCCCTCTCGTTGCTATGCATCTAGTAGATAGATCTTGCGTGATCGTAGGAATTTTTTTAAAATACTACGTTCCCCAACAGTGGTATCAGAGCCAGGTCTATGCGTAGATGATATGCACGAGTAGAACACAATGAGTTGTGGGCGATACTAGTCATACTGCTTACCAGCATGTCATACTTTGCTTCGGCGGTATTGTGAGATGAAGCGGCCCGGACCGACATTACGCGTACGCTTACGCGAGACTGGTTTCACCGTTACGAGCACTCGTTGCTTAAAGGTGACTGGCGGGTGTCTGTCTCTCTCACTTTAGCTGAATCAAGTGTGGCTACGCCCGGTCCTTGTGAAGGTTAAAACAGCACATACTTGACGAAACATCGTTGTGGTTTTGTATGCGTAGGTAAGAACGGTTCTTGCTAAGCCCGTAGCAGCCACGTAAAACTTGCAACAACAAAGTAGAGGACGTCTAACTTGTTTTTGCATGGCATGTTGTGATGTGATATGGTCAAGACATGATGAGTTATACAGTTTTGTATGAGATGATCATGTTTTGTAATGTTATCGGCAACTGGCAGGAGCCATATGGTTGTCGCTTTATTGTATGAAATGCAATCGCAATGTAATTGCTTTACTTTATCACTAAGCGGTAGCGATAGTCGTAGAAGCAATAGTTGGCGAGACAACAACGATGCTACGATGGAGATCAAGGTGTCGCGCCGGTGATGAAGGTGATCATGAAGGTGCTATGGAGATGGAGATCAAAAGCACAGGATGATGATGGCCATATCATGTCACATATTTTGATTGCATGTGATGTTTATCTTATTATGCTTCTTATTTTGCTTAGAACAACGGTAGCATTATAAGATGATCCCTTACTAAATTTCAAGGTATAAGTGTTCTCCCTGAGTATGCACCGTTGCGAAAGTTCGTCGTGCCGAGACACCACGTGATGATCGGGTGTGATAAGCTCTACGTTCAAATACAACGGGTGTAAGCCAGTTTTGCACACGCAGAATACTCGGGTTAAACTTGACGAGCCTAGCATATGCAGATATGGCCTCGAAACACTGGAGACCGAAAGGTCGAGCGTGAATCATATAGTAGATATGATCAACATAAGATGTTCACCATTGAAACTACTCCATCTCACGTGATGATCGGACATGGTTTAGTTGATTTGGATCACGTGATCATTTAGATGACCGGAGGGATGTCTATCTAAGTGGGAATTCTTAAGTAATATGATTAATTGAACTTTAATTTATCATGAACTTAGTCCTAGTAGTATTAGCATATCTATGTTGTAGATCAATAGCTCGCAATGTTGCTCCACGTTTATTTTTTATATGTTCCTAGAGAAAATCAAGTTGAAAGATGTTAGTAGCAATAATGCGGAATTGTCCCGTGATCTGAGGATTATCCTCATTGCTGCACAGAAGAATAATGTCCTTGATGCACCGCTAGGTGACAGACCTATTGCAGGAGCAGATGTAGACGTTATGAACGTTTTGACAAAAGCTCAATATGATGACTACTTGATAGTTTAGTGCACCATACTTTACGGCTTATAACCGGGACTTCAAAAACGTTTTGAAACGCCACGGAGCATATAAGATGTTCCAAGAGTTGAAATTAGTATTTCATACTCATGCCCGTGTCAAGAGGTATCAGACCTCTGACAGTACTTTGCCTACAAGATGGAGGAGAATAGCTCAACCAGTGAGCATGTGCTCAGATTGTCTGGGTACTGCAATTGCTTGAATCAAGTGGGAGTTAATCTTCCAGACAAGATAGTAATTGACAAAGTTCTCTAGTCACTATCACCAAGTTAGTAGAACTTCGTGATGAACTATAATATGCAAGGGATGACGAAAGTAATTCCCGAGCTCTTCGCGATGCTGAAATCGGCGAAGGTAGAAATCAAGAAAGAGCATCAAGTGTTGATGGTTAACAAGACCACTTGTTTCAAGTAAAAAAGGCAAAGGGATAGAAGGGGAACTTCAAGAAGAATGACAAGCAAGTTGTCACTCCCATGAAGAAACCCAAAGCTAAACTCAAGCCTGAAACTAAGTGCTTCTACTGCAAAGGAAATGGTCACTGGAAGTGGAACTGCCCTAGATACTTGGCGGATAAGAAGGATGGCAAAGTGAACAGAGGTATATTTGATATACAGATTATTGATGTGTATTTTACTAGTGTTCATAGCAACCCCTCGATATTTGATACTGGTTCAGTTGCTAAAGAGTAGTAACTCGAAGTGGGAGTTGCATAATGAACATAAACTAGTTAAAGGATGAAGTGACGATGTGTATTGGAAGCAGTTCCAAGATTGATATGATCATCATCGCACACTCCCTATACTTTCGGGATTAGTGTTGAACCTAAATAAGTGTTATTTGGTGTTTGTGTTGAGCATGAATATGATTTGATCATGTTTATTGCAATACGGTTATTCATGTAAGTTAGAGAATAATTGTTGTTCTGTTTACATGAATAAAACCTTCTATGGTCATACACCCAATGAAAATAGTTTATTGGATCTCGATCGTGTGATACACATATTCATAATATTGAAGCCAAAAGATGCAAGGTTAATAATGATAGTGCAACTTATTTGTGGCACTGCCGTTTAGGTCATATTGGTGTAAATGTTGGGGAACGTTGCATGGGAAACAAAATTTTTTCCTACGCTCACCAAGATCAATCTAGGAGATGCATCTACGAGGGGAGAGTTGGATCCACATACCCTTGTAGATCGCTAAGCGGAAGCGTTCAAGAACGCGGTTGATGGAGTCGTACTCGCCGCGATTCAGATCGCCGAAGATCCTAGCACCGAAGGGACGGTGCCTCCGCGTTCTTCACACGTACAGCTCGGGGACGTCTCCTCCTTCTTGATCCAGCAAGGGGGAAGGAGAAGTTGACGGAGAAGCCCAGCAGCACGACGGCGTGGTGGAGATGGTGGTGGAGGATTCCAGCAGGGCTTCGCCAAGCACTGCGTACTCGAAGAAGATATTCGTGGGAGAGGGAGGGCAGCGCCGAGGCACGAACGTGTGTGGCTGCCCTCCCTCTGCCTCTCTTTATATAGGGGGAAGAGAGGGGAGGGTGCGCCCTAGGGTTTACCCCTAGGGGCGGCGGCCAAGGGGAGATGGGGGGGGGCGGCGGCCAGGGCTGCGGCCAGGGCTAGGGTTCCCCCCCCCAGGCGCCTTGCCCCCCAAGACTAGGGGTGCGGCAGCCCTAGGGGGGGCCAGCCCCTTGGCGCAGGTGGAGAGGGCCCTAGGGGGGCGCACAACCCTAAGAGGGCTGTTGCGTCTCCCACTTGTGGCCCATGAGGCCCGCAACACTTGCCGGGACCCCCGAAACCCCTTTCGGTCATCCGACGACTCCCCGATACTCCCCGGAACACTTCCGGACTCCGATCACTCTCATCCTATATATCAATCTTCGTCCCCGGACCATTCCGGAGACCCTCGTCACGTCCGGGATCTCATCCGGGACTCCGAACAACCTTCGGTAACCATGCACTGTTCTCACTAACAACCCTAGCGTCACCGAACCTTAAGTGTGTAGACCCTTCGGGTTCGGAAACTATGCAGACATGACCGAGACACTCCCAGGTCAATAACCAATAGCGGGATCTGGATACCCATATTGGTTCCCACACGTTCCTCGATGATCTCATCGGATGAACCACGATGTCAAGGATTCAGGCAATCCCGTATACAGTTCCCTTTGTCTCGTCGGTATGTTACTTGCCCGAGATTCGATCGTCGGTATCTCTATACCTAGTTCAATCTCGTTACCGGCAAGTCTCTTTACTCGTTCCGTAATACATAATCCCGTGACTAACTACTTAGTCACTTTGAGCTCATTGAGATGACGTATTACCGAGTGGGCCCGGAGATACCTCTCCGTCACACGGAGTGACAAATCCCAGTCTCGATCCATGTCAACTCAACAGACACCTTCGGAGATACCTGTAGAGTACCTTTATAGTCACCCAGTTATGTTGCGACGTTTGGCACACACAAGGCACTCCTACGGTGTCAGTGAGTTACATGATCTCATGGTCATAGGAACTTATACTTGACATGCAGAAAACTATAGCGATAACTGGTACGATCAAAAGCTATGTTCAACGTTTGGGTCTCGTCCATCACATCATTCTCCTAATGATGTGATCCCGTTATCAAATGACAACTCATGTCTATGACCTAGAAACCGCGGTCATCTTTGATCAACGAGCTAGTCCTGAAGAGGCTTACTAGGGACACAAAGTTTGTCTATTCATCCACACATGTATTTAAGTTTCCAATCAATACAATTATAGCATGGATAATAAACGATTATCATGAACAAGGAAATATAATAATAACTCTTTTATTATTGCCTCTAGGGCATATTTCCAACAGTCTCCCACTTGCACTAGAGTCAATAATCTAGCATTACAAGGTAATGAATCTAACACCCATAGAGTCTTGGTGTTGATCATGCTTAGCCCGTGGAAGAGGTTTAGTCAACGGATCTGCAACATTCAAATCCGTGTGTACTTTGCAAATGCTTATGTCCTCCTCCTTGACTGAATCGCGGATGGAATTGAAGCGTCGCTTTATGTGTCTGGTCCTCTTGTGAAACCTTGGTTCCTTGGCTAGAGCAATGGCACCAGTGTTGTCACAAAACAGAGTCATTGGGTTCAATGCACTAGGCACAACTCCAAGATCTGTCATGAACTCCTTCATCCAGACACCTTCCTTTGCCGCCTCCGAGGCAGCTATGTACTCCGCTTCGCACGTAGAATCGGCTACCACGCTTTGCTTGGAACTGCACCAGCTTACCGCTCCCCCGTTGAGAATATATACGTATCCGGTTTGAGACTTGGAGTCATCCGGATCAGTGTCAAAGCTTGCATCGACGTAACCCTTTACGACGAGCTCTTGATCACCTCCATAAACGAGAAACATCTCCTTAGTCCTTTTCAGGTACTTTAGGATATTCTTGACCGCTGTCCAGTGATCCATACCAGGATTACTTTGAAACCTTCCGGCCATACTTATGGCAAGGCTGACATCTGGTCTTGTGCACAGCATTGCATACATGATAGAGCCTATGGCTGAAGCATAGGGGACGACACTCATCTTTTCTCTATCTTCCGCAGTCACTGGGCATTGAGTCTTACTCAACTTTGTACCTTGCAATACCGGCAAGAACCCCTTCTTGGATTGATCCATTTTGAACTTCTTCAAAACTTTATCAAGGTATGTACTTTGTGAAAGTCTTATCAAGCGTCTCGATCTATCTCTATAGATCTTGATGCCCAATATGAAAGCAGCTTCACCGAGGTCCTTCATCGAAAAACTCTTGTTCAAATACCCCTTTACGCTATCCAAAAATTCTATATTGTTTCCAATCAGCAATATGTCATCCACATATAATATTAGAAACGCTATAGAGCTCCCACTCACTTTCTTGTAAATACAAGCTTCTCCGTAAACTTGTACAAACCCAAACGCTTTGATCACCTCATCAAAGCGAAGATTCCAACTCCGAGACGCTTGCACCAGCCCATAAATGGAACGCCGGAGTTTGCAAACTTTGTCAGCATTCTCTGGATCGACAAAACCTTCCGGTTGTATCATATACAACTCTTCCTTAAGAAAACCGTTAAGGAACGCCGTTTTGACATCCATCTGCCAAATTTCATAATCGAAATACGCAGCTATTGCTAACATGATTCGGACGGATTTAAGCATCGCTACGGGTGAGAAAGTCTCATCGTAGTCAATTCCTTGAACTTGTGAAAAACCCTTTGCCACAAGTCGAGCTTTATACACGGTGACATTGCCGTCAGCGTCCGTCTTCCTCTTAAAAATCCATTTATTCTGAATGGCCTTCCGCCCTTCAGGTAATACTTCCAAAGTCCATACTTTGTTTTCATACATGGATCCCATCTCGGATTTCATGGCCTCTAACCATTTGTCGGAATCTGGGCCCACCATCGCTTCTCCATAGCTCGTAGGTTCACTGTTGTCCAACAACATGACCTCCAAGACAGGGTTACCATACCACTCAGGTGCAGTGCGTACCCTTGTCGACCTACGAGGTTCGGTAGTAACTTGATCAGAAGCTTCTTGATCATCATCATTGGCTTCCTCTTCAACCGCTGCAGGCTCCACAAAAACATCTTTCTGTGCTGCGCTACTCTCTGGTTGAAGCAGAGGTTCAATAACCTCATCAAGTTCTACCTTCCTCCCACTCAATTCTTTCGAGAGAAACTCTTTCTCGAGAAAGGACCCATTCTTAGCGACAAACACTTTGCCCTCGGATCTGAGATAGAAGGTGTACCCAACAGTTTCTTTTGGGTATCCTATGAAGACACATTTGTCCGCTTTGGGTTCGAGCTTTTCTGGCTGAAGCCTTTTGACATAAGCATCGCAACCCCAAACTTTGAGAAAAGACAACTTAGGTTTCTTACCAAACCACAGTTCATACGGTGTTGTCTCGACGGACTTAGATGGAGCCCTATTTAAAGTGAATGCAGCTGTCTCTAACGCATATCCCCAAAACGATAGTGGCAAATCGGCAAGAGACATCATAGAACGTACCATATCTAATAGGGTTCGATTACGACGTTCGGACACACCATTACGCTGTGGTGTTCCAGGTGGCGTCAACTGTGAAACAATTCCACATTTTCTTAAGTGATTGCCAAACTCATAACTCAGATACTCTCCCCCTCGATCAGATCGTAGGAACTTGATCTTCTTGTTACGATGATTCTCAACTTCACTCTGAAATTGCTTGAACTTTTCAAACATTTCAGACTTATGCTTCATCAAGTAAATATACCCATATCTACTTAAGTCGTCAGTGAAGGTGAGAAAATAACGATATCCACCGCGCGCCGTGACACTCATCGGACCACACACATCAGTATGTATGATTTCCAATAAGTCACTTGCCCGTTCCATTGTTCCTGAAAACGGGGTCTTAGTCATCTTGCCCATGAGGCACGGCTCGCATGTGTCAAGTGATTCAAAATCAAGAGACTCCAAAAGTCCATCAGCATGGAGCTTCCTCATGCGTTTTATGCCGATATGACCCAGACGGCAGTGCCACAAGAAAGTGGTACTATTGTTATCAACTCTACATCTTTTGGCATCAATGTTATGAACATGTGTATCATCACTATCGAGATTCAATAAGAATAAACCCCTTACTTCGGGTGCATGACCATAAAAGATATTACCCATATAAATAGAACAACCTTTATTCTCTGATTTAAATGAGTAACCGTCTTGCATTAAACAAGATCCAGATATAATGTTCATGCTCAACGCAGGCACTAAATAACAATTATTCAGGTTCATAACTAATCCCGATGGTAATCGAAGAGCGAGCGTGCCGACGGCGATCACATCAACCTTGGAACCATTCCCCACGCGCATCGTCACTTCATCCTTCGCCAGCCTCCGTTTATTCCGTAGTTCCTGTTTAGAGTTGCAAATGTGAGCAACCGAACCGGTATCAAATACCCAGGCACTACAACGAGAGTTGGTAAGGTACACATCAATAACATGTATATCACATATACCTTGCTTGTTGTTGTTGTTGGCCCCCTTCTTGTCTGCCAGGTACTTGGGGCAGTTCCGCTTCCAGTGGTCGTTCCCCTTGCAATAGAAACACTCAGTCTCTGGCTTGGGCCCAGCCTTGGGTTTCTTCACCGGATGAGCAACTGCCTTGCCACCCTTCTTAGAGTTACCCTTCTTGCCCTTGCCATTTTTCTTGAAACTGGTAGTTTTATTGACCATCAACACTTGATACTCCTTCTGGATGTCTGCCTCAGCGACTTTCAGCATTGAAAACAGCTCGGCGATGGATTTGTTCATCCCTTGCATGTTGTACTGCTGCACGAAGCTCTTGTAGCTAGGTGGGAGTGACTGGAGAATTCTGTCAATGATAGCCTCCTCCGGGAACACAAGTCCCAGATCAGCTATGCGGGTATAGTACCCAGACATCTTCAGTAAGTGCTCACTGACAGACGAATTCTCCTCCATCTTGCAAGCAAAGAATTTATCGGTGGTCTCATACCTCTCGATCTTAGCATTCTTCTCAAAGATGAACTTCAACTCCTGGAACATCTCATATGCTCCATGACGTTCAAAACGCCTTTGAAGTCCTCCTTCCAAGCTATACAACATGGCACACTGCACTACTGAGTAGTCATCCGAACGCGTCTGCCAGGCGTTCATAACGTCCACAGAGGCCGGAGCGGGGGGTTCACCTAGCGGTGCACTTAGGACATAAACCTTTTGGGCAGCTGTGAGGATGATCCTCAGATTGCAGAGCCAGTCCACAAAGTTGCTCCCATCATCTTTCAGTTTAGCTTTCTCTAGGAACGCATTAAAATTCAGGGGAGCTACTGCGCGAGCCATCTACAACAAAAGATTTGCAAAGACATCTTAGACTATTGTTCATGATAAGTGAGTTTTTAACTAATCAAATTACTTATAACTCCCACTCAAATTGACATCCCTCTGGTCATTCGAGCGTGGCATGATCCAAATCCACCAACCCAAGTCCGATCATCACGTGAGATGAGGTGGTGTCAATGGTGAACATCTTCATGTTGATCATATCTACTATATGACTCATGCTCGACCTTTCGGTCTTCCGTGTTCCGAGGCCATGTCTGTACATGCTAGGCTCGTCAAGTCTAACCCGAGTGTTCTGCATGTGCAAAACTAGCTTGCACCCGTTGTATGCGAACGTAGAGTCTATCACACCCGATCATCACGTGGTGCTTCGAAACGACGAACCTTCGCAACGGCGCACACTCGGGGGGAACACAATTTTATCTTGAAATTTTAGTGAGGGATCATCTTATAATGCTACCGTCGTCCTAAGCAAAATAAGATGCATAAAAGGATTAACATCACATGCAAATCATAAGTGACATGATATGGCCATCAACTCGTGCTTTTGATCTCCATCTCCAAAGCACCGGCATGATCTCCATCGTCACCGGCGTAACACCATGATCTCCATCATCGTGTCGCCATCGGGGTTGTCGCGCGCCCACCATGCTCTTACTACTATTGCTACCGTTTAGCGATAAAGTAAAGCATTACATAGCGCTTAATGATTGACACACAGGTCATACAAAAATTAAAGACAACCCTATGGCTCCTGCCGGTTGCCGTATGCATCGACATGCAAGTCGATATTAACTATTACAACATGATCATCTCATACATCAAATATATCTCATCATGTCATTGGCCATATCATATCACATACATACCCTGCAAAAACAAGTTAGACGTCCTCTAATTTGTTGTTGCATGTTTTACGTGGCTGCTATGGGTATCTAGCAAGAACGCTTCTTACCTACGCAAAGCCACAACGGTGATATTTAAGTTGCTATTTAACCTTCTACAAGGACCGCCTTTGTCTATTCCGATTCAACTAAGATAGGAGAGACAGACACCCGCCAGCCATCTTATGCAACAAAAGTCGCATGTCTGTCGATGGAACCGGTCTCATGTACGTGGACATGTAAAGTTGGTCTGGGCCGCTTCATCCCATAATACCGCTGAATCAAGAAAGACCAAGGAGGGAAGCAATCTAAACATCAACGCCCACAAACCCCTTTGTGTTCTACTCGTGAAAGCATCTACGCAAGAACCTAGCTCATGATGCCACTGTTGGGGAACGTTGCATGGGAAACAAAAATTTTTCCTACGCTCACCAAGATCAATCTAGGAGATGCATCTACGAGGGGAGAGTTGGATCCACATACCCTTGTAGATCGCTAAGCGGAAGCGTTCAAGAACGCGGTTGATGGAGTCGTACTCGCCGCGATTCAGATCGCCGAAGATCCTAGCACCGAAGGGACGGTGCCTCCGCGTTCTTCACACGTACAGCTCGGGGACGTCTCCTCCTTCTTGATCCAGCAAGGGGGAAGGAGAAGTTGACGGAGAAGCCCAGCAGCACGACGGCGTGGTGGAGATGGTGGTGGAGGATTCCAGCAGGGCTTCGCCAAGCACTGCGTACTCGAAGAAGATATTCGTGGGAGAGGGAGGGCAGCACCGAGGCACGAACGTGTGTGGCTGCCCTCCCTCTGCCTCTCTTTATATAGGGGGAAGAGAGGGGAGGGGGCGCCCTAGGGTTTACCCCTAGGGGCGGCGGCCAAGGGGAGATGGGGGGGCGGCGGCCAGGGCTGCGGCCAGGGCTAGGGTTCCCCCCCCCCCAGGCGCCTTGCCCCCCAAGACTAGGGGTGCGGCAGCCCTAGGGGGGGGCCCAGCCCCTTGGCGCAGGTGGAGAGGGCCCTAGGGGGGCGCACAACCCTAAGAGGGCTGTTGCGTCTCCCACTTGTGGCCCATGAGGCCCGCAACACTTGCCGGGACCCCCGAAACCCCTTTCGGTCATCCGACGACTCCCCGATACTCCCCGGAACACTTCCGGACTCCGATCACTCTCATCCTATATATCAATCTTCGTCCCCGGACCATTCCGGAGACCCTCGTCACGTCCGGGATCTCATCCGGGACTCCGAACAACCTTCGGTAACCATGCACTGTTCTCACTAACAACCCTAGCGTCACCGAACCTTAAGTGTGTAGACCCTGCGGGTTCGGAAACTATGCAGACATGACCGAGACACTCCCAGGTCAATAACCAATAGCGGGATCTGGATACCCATATTGGTTCCCACACGTTCCTCGATGATCTCATCGGATGAACCACGATGTCAAGGA
>LR738710.1:253857423-253868858 GCA_902687465.1 Secale cereale
TCAAAGATGAACTTCAACTCCTGGAACATCTCATATGCTCCATGACGTTCAAAACGCCTTTGAAGTCCTCCTTCCAAGCTATACAACATGGCACACTGCACTACTGAGTAGTCATCCGAACGCGTCTGCCAGGCGTTCATAACGTCCACAGAGGCCGGAGCGGGGGGTTCACCTAGCGGTGCACTTAGGACATAAACCTTTTGGGCAGCTGTGAGGATGATCCTCAGATTGCAGAGCCAGTCCACAAAGTTGCTCCCATCATCTTTCAGTTTAGCTTTCTCTAGGAACGCATTAAAATTCAGGGGAGCTACTGCGCGAGCCATCTACAACAAAAGATTTGCAAAGACATCTTAGACTATTGTTCATGATAAGTGAGTTTTTAACTAATCAAATTACTTATAACTCCCACTCAAATTGACATCCCTCTGGTCATTCGAGCGTGACATGATCCAGATCCACCAACCCAAGTCCGATCATCACGTGAGATGAGGTGGTGTCAATGGTGAACATCTACATGTTGATCATATCTATTATATGACTCATGCTCGACCTTTCGGTCTTCCGTGTTCCGAGGCCATGTCTGTACATGCTAGGCTCGTCAAGTCTAACCCGAGTGTTCTGCATGTGCAAAACTGGCTTGCACCCGTTGTATGCGAACGTAGAGTCTATCACACCCGATCATCACGTGGTGCTTCGAAACGACGAACCTTCGCAACGGCGCACACTCGGGGGGAACACAATTTTATCTTGAAATTTTAGTGAGGGATCATATTATAATGCTACCGTCGTCCTAAGCAAAATAAGATGCATAAAGGGATTAACATCACATGCAAATCATAAGTGACATGATATGACCATCAACTCGTGCTTTTGATCTCCATCTCCAAAGCACCGGCATGATCTCCATCGTCACCGGCGTAACACCATGATCCCCATCATCATGATCTCCATCATCGTGTCGCCATCGGGGTTGTCGCGCGCCCACCATGCTCTTACTACTATTGCTACCGTTTAGCGATAAAGTAAAGCATTACATAGCGCTTAATGATTGACACGCAGGTCATACAAAAATTAAAGACAACCCTATGGCTCCTGCCGGTTGCCGTATGCATCGACATGCAAGTCGATATTAACTATTACAACATGATCATCTCATACATCAAATATATCTCATCATGTCATTGGCCATATCATATCACATACATACCCTGCAAAAACAAGTTAGACGTCCTCTAATTTGTTGTTGCATGTTTTACGTGGCTGCTATGGGTATCTAGCAAGAACGCTTCTTACCTACGCAAAGCCACAACGGTGATATTTAAGTTGCTATTTAACCTTCTACAAGGACCGCCTTTGTCTATTCCGATTCAACTAAGATAGGAGAGACAGACACCCGCCAGCCATCTTATGCAACAAAAGTCACATGTCTGTCGATGGAACTGGTCTCATGTACGTGGACATGTAAAGTTGGTCCGGGCCGCTTCATCCCATAATACCGCTGAATCAAGAAAGACCAAGGAGGGAAGCAATCTAAACATCAACGCCCACAAAACTCCTTTGTGTTCTACTCGTGAAAGCATCTACGCAAGATCCTAGCTCATGATGCCACTGTTGGGGAACGTTGCATGGGAAACAAAAAAATTTCCTACGCTCACCAAGATCAATCTAGGAGATGCATCTACGAGGGGAGAGTTGGATCCACATACCCTTGTAGATCGCTAAGCGGAAGCGTTCAAGAACGCGGTTGATGGAGTCGTACTCGCCGCGATTCAGATCGCCGAAGATCCTAGCACCGAAGGGACGGTGCCTCCGCGTTCTTCACACGTACAGCTCGGGGACGTCTCCTCCTTCTTGATCCAGCAAGGGGGAAGGAGAAGTTGACGGAGAAGCCCAGCAGCACGACGGCGTGGTGGAGATGGTGGTGGAGGATTCCAGCAGGGCTTCGCCAAGCACTGCGTACTCGAAGAAGATATTCGTGGGAGAGGGAGGGCAGCGCCGAGGCACGAACGTGTGTGGCTGCCCTCCCTCTGCCTCTCTTTATATAGGGGGAAGAGAGGGGAGGGGGCGCCCTAGGGTTTACCCCTAGGGGCGGCGGCCAAGGGGAGATGGGGGGGGCGGCGGCCAGGGCTGCGGCCAGGGCTAGGGTTCCCCCCCCCCCCAGGCGCATTGCACCCCAAGACTAGGGGTGCGGCAGCCCTAGGGGGGGCCCAGCCCCTTGGCGCAGGTGGAGAGGGCCCTAGGGGGGGCGCACAGCCCTAAGAGGGCTGTTGCGTCTCCCACTTGTGGCCCATGAGGCCCGCAACACTTGCCGGGACCCCCGAAACCCCTTTCGGTCATCCGACGACTCCCCGATACTCCCCGGAACACTTCCGGACTCCGATCACTCTCATCCTATATATCAATCTTCGTCCCCGGACCATTCCGGAGACCCTCGTCACGTCCGGGATCTCATCCGGGACTCCGAACAACCTTCGGTAACCATGCACTGTTCTCACTAACAACCCTAGCGTCACCGAACCTTAAGTGTGTAGACCCTGCGGGTTCGGAAACTATGCAGACATGACCGAGATACTCCCAGGTCAATAACCAATAGCGGGATCTGGATACCCATATTGGTTCCCACACGTTCCTCGATGATCTCATCGGATGAACCACGATGTCAAGGATTCAGGCAATCCCGTATACAGTTCCCTTTGTCTCGTCGGTATGTTACTTGCCCGAGATTCGATCGTCGGTATCTCTATACCTAGTTCAATCTCGTTACCGGCAAGTCTCTTTACTCGTTATCGTAATACATAATCCCGTGACTAACTACTTAGTCACTTTGAGCTCATTGAGATGACGTATTACCGAGTGGGCCCGGAGATACCTCTCCGTCACACGGAGTGACAAATCCCAGTCTCGATCCATGTCAACTCAACAGACACCTTCGGAGATACCTGTAGAGTACCTTTATAGTCACCCAGTTACGTTGCGACGTTTGGCACACACAAAGTACTCCTACGGTGTCAGTGAGTTACATGATCTCATGGTCATAGGAACTTATACTTGACATGCAGAAAACTATAGCGATAACTGTTACGATCAAAAGCTATGTTTAACGTTTGGGTCTCGTCCATCACATCATTCTCCTAATGATGTGATCCCGTTATCAAATGACAACTCATGTCTATGACCTGGAAACCGCGGTCATCTTTGATCAACGAGCTAGTCCTGAAGAGGCTTACTAGGGACACAAAGTTTGTCTATTTATCCACACATGTATTTGAGTTTCCAATCAATACAGTTATAGCATGGATAATAAACGATTATCATGAACAAGGAAATATAATAATAACTCTTTTATTATTGCCTCTAGGGCATATTAACTCTTTTATTATTGCCTCTAGAGCAATACGGTTATTCATGTAAGTTAGAGAATAATTGTTGTTCTGTTTACATGAATAAAACCTTCTATGGTCATACACCCAATGAAAATAGTTTATTGCATCTCGATCGTGTGATACACATATTCATAATATTGAAGCCAAAAGATGCAAGGTTAATAATGATAGTGCAACTTATTTGTGGCACTGCCGTTTAGGTCATATTGGTGTAAAACGCATGAAGAAACTCCATAATGATGGACTTTTGGAATCACTTGATTATGAATCACTTGGTGCTTGCGAACCATGCCTCATGGGCAAGATGACTAAAACTCCGTTCTCCGGAACTATGGAGCGAGCAACAGATTTGTTGGAAATCATACATACTGATGTATGTGGTCCAATGAGTGTTGAAGCTCGCGGCGGGTATCGTTATTTTCTGACCTTCACTGATGATTTGAGCAGATATGGGTATATCTACTTAATGAAGCACAAGTCTGAGACATTTGAAAAGTTCAAAGAATTTTAGAGTGAAGTAGAAAATCATCGTAACAAGAAAATAAAGTTTCTACGATCCGATCGTGAAGGAGAATATTTGAGTTACGAGTTTGGTCTTCATTTGAAACAATGTGGAATAGTTTCACAACTCACGCCACCCGGAACACCACAGCGTAATGGTGTGTCCAAACGTCGTAACCGTACTTTATTGGATATGGTACGATCTATGATGTCTCTTACCGATTTACCACTATCACTTTTGGGGTTATGCATTAGAGACAGCTACATTCACGTTAAAATAGGGCACCATCTAAATCCGTGGAGATGACACCATATAAACTGTCATTTCTTTAAAGTTTGGGACTGCGATGCTTATGTGAAAAAGTTTCAACATAATAAGCTCGAACCCAAATCGGAGAAGTAAATCTTCATAGGATACCCAAAAGAAACTGTTGGGTACACCCTCTATCACAGATCCGAAGGCAAGATCTTTGTTGCTAAGAGTGGATCCTTTCTAGAGAAGGAGTTTCTCTCGAAAGAAGTGAGTAGGAGGAAAGTAGAACTTGATGAGGTAATTGTACCTTCTCCCGAATTGGAAAGTAGTACATCACAGAAAATTGTTCCAGTGATTCCTACACCAATCAGTGAGGAAGTTAATGATGATGATCATGAAACTTCGGATCAAGTTTCTGCCGAACGTCGTAGATCAACCAGAGTACGTTCCGCACCAGAGTGGTACGGCAACTCAGTTCTGGAAATCATGTTACTAGACCATGATGAACCTACGAACTATGAGGAAGCGATGATGAGCCTAGATTCCGCAAAAATGGCTTGAAGCCATGAAATCTGAGATGGGATCCATGTATGAGAACAAAGTGTGGACTTTGGTTGACTTGCCCGATGATCGGCAGGCCATCGAAAATAAATGGATCTTCAAGAGGAAGACCGACGCAGACGGTAATGTTACTGTTTACAAAGCTCGACTTGTTGCGAAAGGTTTTCGACAAGTTCAAGGAGTTGACTACGATGAGACTTTCTCACCTGTAGCGATGCTTAAGTCTGTCCGAATCATGTTAGCAATTGCCGCATTTTATGAAATCTGGCAAATGGATGTCAAAACTGCATTCTTGAATGGATATCTCAAAGAAGAGTTGTATATGATGCAACCAGAAGGTTTTGTCGATCCAAAAGGTGCTAACAAAGTATGCAAGCTCCAGCGATCCATCTATGGACTGGTGCAAGCATCTCGGAGTTGGAATATACGCTTTGATGAGGTGATCAAAGCATATGGTTTCATACAGACTTTTGGAGAAGCCTGTATTTACAAGAAAGTGAGTGGGAGGTCTGTAGCATTTCTAATATTATATGTGGATGACATATTGTTGATTGGAAATGATATAGAATTTCTGGACAGCATAAAAGGACACTTGAATAAGAGTTTTTCAATGAAAGACCTCGGTGAAGCTGCTTATATATTAGGCATCAAGATCTATAGAGATAGATCAAGACACTTAATTGGACTTTCACAAAGCACATACCTTGATAAGATTTTGAAGAAGTTCAAAATGGATCAGTCAAAGAAAGGGTTCTTGCCTATATTACAAGGTATGAAGTTGAGTAAGACTCAATGCCCGACCACTGCAGAAGATAGAGAGAAAATGAAAGTCATTCCCTATGCCTCAGCCATAGGATCTATCATGTATGCAATGCTGTGTACCAGACCTGATGTGTCCCTTGCTATAAGTTTAGCAGGGAGGTACCAAAGTAATCCAGGAGTGGATCACTGTACAGCGGTCAAAATTATCCTTAGTAACTGGATGACTAAGGAAATGTTTCTCGATTATGGAGGTGATAAAGAGTTCGTCGTAAAGGGTTACGCCAATGCAAGCTTTGACACTAAATCCAGATGACTCTAAGTATCAATCTGGATGCATATTGAAAGTGGGAGCAATTAGCTAGAGTAGCTCTATGCAGAGCATTGTAGACATAGAAATTTGCAAAATACATACGGATCTGAATGTGACAGACTCGTTGACTAAACTTCTCTCACAAGCAAAACATGATCACACCTTATTACTCTTGGGTATTAATCATATAGCGATGTGAACTAGATTATTGACTCTAGTAAACCCTTTGGGTATTGGTCACATGGCGATGTGAACTATGGGTGTTATTCACATAACGATGTGAACTATCGGTATTAAATCACATGGCGATGTGAGCTAGATTATTGACTCTAGTGCAAGTGGGAGACTGAAGGAAATATGCCCTAGAGGCAATAATAAAGATGTTATTTGTATTTCCTTATATCATGATAAATGTCTTTTATTCATGCTAGAATTGTATTAACTGGAAACTTGATACATGTGTGAATACATAGACAAAACAGTATGTCCCTAGTATGCCTCTACTAGACTAGCTCATTGATCAAAGATGGTTATGTTTCCTAGCCATAGACATGAGTTTTCATTTGATCAACGGGATCACATCATTAGGAGAATGATGTGATAGACAAGACCCATCCGTTAGCATAGCACTATGATCGTTTAGTTTTACTACTATTGCTTTCTTCATGACTTATACATGTTCCTATGACTATGAGATTATGCAACTCCCGAATACCGTAGGAACACCTTGTTTGCTATCAAACGTCACAACGTAACTGGGTGATCATAAAGATGCTCTACAGGTGTCTCCGAAAGTATTTGTGGTGTTGGCATAGATCAAGATTAGGATTTGTCACTCCGAGTGTCGGGGAGGTATCTCTGGGCCCTCTCGGTAACACACATCACAATAAGCCTTGCAAGCAAAAGACTAATGAGTTAGTCACGAGATGATGTGTTACGGAACGAGTAAAGAGACTTGCCAGTAACGAGATTGAACTAGGTATAGAGATACCGACGATCGAATCTCGGGCAAGTAACATACCGATGACAAAAGGAACAACGTATGTTGTTATGCGGTTTGACCGATAAAAGATCTTCGTAGAATATGTAGGAGCCAATATGAACATCCAGGTTCCGCTATTGGTTATTGACCGGAGATTTGTCTCAGTCATGTCTACATAGTTCTCGAACCCGTAGGGTCCGCACGCTTAACGTTTGATGACGATCGGTATTATGAGTTTATGAGTTTTGATGTACCGAAGGTAGTTCGGAGTCCCGGATGAGATCACGGACATGACGAGGAGTCTCGGAATGTCCGAGACATAAAGATTGATATATTGGACGGCTATATTCGGACACCGGAAGTATACCGGAAAAGTTTCGGATTTATCGGGATTGCCGGAGGGGGTTACCGGAACCTCCTATGAAAGGGGATGGTCCATAGTGGGCCTTGTGGAAAGGAGAGAGGCAGCCCATAGGGCTGGCCGGCGCCCCACCTAGTTCCTAGTTGGACTAGGATTGGTGGGAGGCGCCACCTCTTCCTTTTCCTACTCCATCTCTTCCTTCTTTGGTGATTCCTACTAGGAATAGGATTGCAATCCTATTCCTAGTAGGATTCCTTCCCTAGCCGCACCATAGGAGGTTGGCCGGCCCTCCTCCCTTGCTCCTTTATATACGGGGGCAGGGGGGCAACAAAGACACACAAGTTGAATTGTTTTAGCCGTGTGCGGTGCCCCCCTCCACAGAAACACACCTCGGTCATACCGTCGCGGAGCTTAGGCGAAGCCCTGCGCCGGTGAATACATCATATCCGTCACCACGCCGTCGTGCTGACGAAACTCTCCGGTGAAGCTCAACTGAATCAAGAGCTCGTGGGACGTCATCAAGCTGAACGTGTGCTGAACGCGGAGGTGCCGTACGTTCGGTGCTTGATCGGTTAGATCGCGAAGAAGTTCGACAACATCAACCACGTCACTTGACGCTTCCGCTTCCGGTCTACGAGGGTACGTAGACACACTCTTCCCTCTCGTTGCTATGCATCTAGTAGATAGATCTTGCGTGATCGTAGGAAATTTTTTAAAATACTACGTTCCCCAACAATATAGACTTGTGTTGTTTTGCTGGGCTTCCTACCTTGCCATGTTTTGCTTCCTGTGTAGACTTTCTGTGCATCATAAGTAGACTTGTTTTGCATCATACTTGGTTGAGCATATTGTTATGTTCTTGAGTGGTTTGTTTACCGTATTGCTTGCTTCTTCTCGTTAGTGCTTGTTCCGTTGCGTTCGTGAGGATTCGTTCGTCTTCCCGTGGTTCTTCTTCAAGGCTTCTTCTTCGTCTTCTTCATGGAACCGTTCTTCTTCCTTGCGGGATCTCAGGCAAGATGACCATACCCTTGGATACCTTTACTATCATTGCCATGCTTAGTGTCTCGATGCTATCGTTATATGTCGCGCTACCCATCATTATTGTCAGCCTCTCCTTGTTGCCATGAAACCTCTAACCTTTGAAACCTTCCTAGCAAAAACCATTGTTTGGCTATGTTACTCGCTTGCTCAGCCCCTCTTATAGCGTTGTTAGTTGCAGGTGAAGATGAAGATCGTTCCAGGAGGGAACTTGTTGTTGGAATATCACAATATCTAATATTATTATAAACACACCTATATACTGGGCATGGGTGGAAGGCTTGGCCTTTTGCTCGGTGTTTTGTTCCACTCATGCCACCTTAGGCGCCGATAAACCGGCATTATGTTCCTTGATTTTGCGTTCCTTACACGATGGGTATATGGGGACCCCTCGACAGTTCGTCTTTGAATAAAACTCCTCCAGCAAGGCCCAACATTGGTTTTAATTTGCTCATAATAACAACTTAATTAATTAATTAAATTGCATAGGGAGTTAGCGCTACCCGAGAATTCTTCTACATATCAGGGGGGCCAGTGCTGATGGTGTTGGTCCCAAACGGGGGTCCTGCAGGGCCGCCTTGGGGAAACCCGAGGTATCTGGTATAACCTGTAGCATCATCCATCCGGTCATGGCCTGAGACGAGATACGCGCGGCTACTATCAGGGTGTCGACACACTGGGAGGTCTTGCTGGACTTGTTTTACCATTGTCGAAATGTCTTGTGCACCGGGATGCCGAGCCTGATCGGATTTTCCCTAAGATAAGGAGTGATGATATTATATTTATCACTTCAGCTAATCGTGAGAGCTTGTGATGGGATAAGTTGGGACACCCCTGCAGGGTTATGATCTTTCGAAAGCCGTGCCCGCGGTTATGTGGTAGATTGGAATTTGTTAATGTCCGGTTGTAGAAAACTTGACAGAGGATCCGAAGTAAAACACACAACTGTGTGAGTAACCGTGACTGTCTCTTTTCACTTTGAGAAGAGAACACGGTGGGGTTATGTTTGACTCTTATGTAGTTCAGGATCTTTAGCGATCACTACTAGTTGCGACCGTTTGCGTAGAAGCTCATCTTATTCTTGTACTCGTAAGTTAGGGACCCTTATTGAAACACAACTTGCATGTTGAAATTCTAGGGGATCTTCCTCCACCCAAGGGTGATCCCGTGTTTGAACTCAAACCATTACCTGATACTCTTAAGTATGTTTATCTAGATGAAAAGAATATATATCATGTTATTATTAGTGCTAACCTCTGAGAGCAAGAAGAAGGGAAATTATTGAAAACTCTGAAGAAGCACTGTGCTGCTATTGGATATACTCTTGATGATCTCAAGGGCATTAGTCCCACTCTTTGCCAACACAAGATAAAATTGGAAAATGATGCTAAACCGGTTATTGACCATCAACGACGATTAAATCCTAGGATGAAAGAAGTGGTAAGAAAAGAAATATTGAAGCTTCTAGAGGCAGGTATAATTTATCCAGTTGCTGATAGTCAGTGGGTAAGTCATGTCCATTGTGTCCCTAAGAAGGGAGGTATTACTGCTGTTCCTAATGATAAAGATGAATTGATCCCGCAAATAATTGTTACATGTTATAGGATGGTAATTTATTTCCGCAAATTAAATAAAGCTACTAAGAAAGATCATTACCCTTTACCTTTTATTGATCAAATGCTATAAAGGTTATCCAAACATACTCATTTTTGCTTTCTAGATGGATATTCTGGTTTCTCTCAAATACATGTGTCAAAAGAGGATCAAGAAAAGACCACTTTTACTTGTCCCTTCGATACATTTGCTTATAGACGTATGCCTTTTGGTTTATGTAATGCACCTGCTACCTTTCAAAGATGCATGATGGCTATATTCTCTGATTTTTGTGAAAAGATTGTTGAGGTTTTCATGGATGATTTTTTCGTTTATGGAACTTCTTTTGATGATTGCTTAAGCAACCATGATCGAGTTTTGCAAAGATGTGAAGAAACTAATCTTGTCTTGAGTAGGGAAAAGTGCCACTTTATGGTTAATGAAGGCATTGTCTTGGGGCATAAAATTTCTGAAAGAGGTATTGAAATTGATAAAGCTAAAGTTGATGTTATTGAAAAGGTGTCGTGTCCAAAGGACATCAAAGGTATAAGAAGTTTCCTTGGTCATGCCGGGTTTTATAGGAGGTTCATTAAGGACTTCTCCGAAATCTCTAGGCCTCAGACTAATCTCTTACAAAAAGATGTTCCTTTTGTCTTTGATGATGATTGTGTAGAAGCATTTGAAATACTAATTAAAGCATTGATCTCTACACCTATTGTCCAGCCTCCTGACTGGAATTTACTGTAATGCCCAGGATGGAGTTATACCTCCTACGTGTCGAGGCACGACTTAAAGGCATAATTCCATCCTAGAATGATCTCAAGTCTGGTAATCTTTGCACAACTCATGTAAAAGAGGGGATAGTAAACAGAAATAGTTGGCTTACACTCGCCACGTCACAGAATTACAGTACAAGTCTCAAACATCATACATTAAGAGCACTACAACCCTCTAAGGGCAAAAGCCAAAAGTCAAAGTACCAAACTCAGATAAATAAACCACAGGCGGAACGAATCCTAGTAAGAGACTCCACTACTGATCGTCCGGGTAGCGCACGTAGTACCGACTACGCTCCTCGTCGTACTCCCAATCCAGCTCGGTGCCATCACCTGGATAGCTCACAGCTGGACCTGCATCTGGTGTGTGAAGTAACTGTGAGCCACAGAGGACTCAGCAATCCCGTCTCCGGGTAACCGAACTATTTAAGCCTTTAGGTGAGGGAAAGGCTGAAGAAAGAACAAGTCTGCAGCAGCAACTAGCATCTAGCTTACGCAAGTGAGAGCGAGAAGAGAAGGCATCGGCGAGAAGTGATCACGAAGTGATCCTAGCTACAAGCTCCACAAACATAACCCCTCCGTGTTCAACTCCCGAATCCCTATTCGGAAATTGACAGTCACGGAACACACGCTGGTAGTGTATTAGTAACATTGTGTCAAGTTATCTACAACCGGAATTAACAAGCTCCCATCTGCCACATAACCGCGGGCACGGCTTTCGAAAGTTCAAACCCTGCAGGGGTGTTCCAACTTGACCCATTACAAGCCCACGATCCGCGGAGTCGCAACTCCAAAGTGGGAAGACCCGAGTATCCTCGGAATCCCGTGCTCAAGATATACCGAGCTAAGGTAAGGCTAATCCAGCAAATCCTCCCGGCGTGTCGACACCCTGATAGTAGCCGCGCGTATCTAAGT
>LR738710.1:253868868-253913619 GCA_902687465.1 Secale cereale
CAAATCACCAAGCAAAAGGCTTAGCCTTCCACCCTTGCCATTATATAGATGATTTCATTTTAAGCATTTATATAGTGTGATATAACCCAACCAAACTTCAACATGGAGCAAGCATCTTCGCTTCACCTGCAACTAACAACGCTATAAGAAGGGCTGAGCGAAGCGTACTTAGCCAAGCAACGGTTTGCATAGGTAGGGTGGTTAAACATGGCAATTGGCTACAAGTAGGAGGCTGACAAGAAGAACATGGGCATCGAGGCAAAACTATAGATCGAGACTACTAGCAATAGGCAAAGATAGTAATGTTATCGGGGTTCGGTCATCTTGCCTGAAGAGAAGTCGTTCGGATCGTAAGAAGGGTCCTCGTGCTCAACCTCGTTGGAAACCTCGTGCTCAACTTCGTACCCGGTCTCAGCTTCCGGCTCTAAACAAAACAATCACACCAAGCACCAATCAACAAGATGCAATGCGCACTCGAGAAACATGAATGCATGATGGATGCACTAAGGATGCACACGGAGCACGTAAAACATCACTCAAGCAAAACACCTCAAAACAAGATAACAAGCTGATATTATTAATCTACACAGAAAATCACCCAAGTTTGATATAAGAATCGCTGAAATCGGAGTTACGGGCTAAAAGTTATGCCCGAAACAAGATTTGAGCGAAAGCTGAAAATTACAGCAACATAGCATCTTTGGAGCTCAAAATAATTAAGCTACAGCACCCAAAAAGCATGGCAAAGGACATGAACACAAACTAGACATATAGAACAGCAACTAGGTCCAAAGTGCACCCCCAACGGAGTCACGGATCAATAGCAATGATCTTGGACATATTGAACTTTGCAATAAAATTCTGGCAGCAGAATTTTATTGAAACTTTAGAGCAAAAGATAAACATGCTACAGCCACTCAAATGGACATGTGAGGACATGGATGGAAATACAACAATATATACTACAAGGAACAATCAAAATCCACCCCAAAACTATCATGCTTTGTCCTACAACATCACACGAACATGGCATCGGAACGTTACAGATTTCAGACTTAGTGAAAAATCACTAAGTCCTAAAACAGCAATATCATCATGGCATATAAAAGAGCATGTTTAAGTCACCTCGAAACTAAACATGGCAAAGGGTAAGCACCTCATCAAAGAACACATGACGGTGATCCCGAAACACACAAGCATGCTTCATAGAGGTGAACACAACGATTGCAACGAGCTCAACAAGATGGCATTTCATAACAAGTGAAACACAACATATGAACATGGCACTTTGCAACGATGATAACAAGGCAATAATAAATCTACCATGCAACCTCTCACAAGCAACACGTAGTTCGTGGCAAGACGAACACGTGGACATGTCATTTGCATCGTTTGGACAAACGAGCTAAAAGATAACACATGTCAAAGGTGGCACAAAAATAACACATAACAGCAGTTTATATCATGATGCACTCTTGCAACAGCAAAACAAGTGTCTAGATGACATCTAACATGCATGACAACAACAGGTAAAACGTAGAGGACATCTCCACGAACGTCTGGACATATCACACGCGCAAAACGGAGCAACAGGCACAAAGTTAGAGCAGTTCAAAGTTTGCATCTCAGAACAGAAAAACAGAGACTTAGATCTAGGGTTCAACCTCTGGATCTGGAAAAAAAACGGAGGGACGGGCCGGCGGCGCGGATCTGGCCCGATCCGGCGGCTGGCGGCTGGGCCCGTGGAGCGGCTGCGAGGCCCGACAGGGCGGCGGCCCGGTGCGAGGCGATGGGCCGCGTGGTGACCCGGGAGGCGAGCGCTGGAGGGAGGCCCGCGGCCCAGGGCGGCAGGAGCCGGTGGCCTGGTGCGGCTCGGCCCGCGGAGCTGGGCGGCGGCCTGCCCGAGCGGCGGCCTGGCGGGGAATTGGCGACGAGGCGAACGGGCCGGTGGCGTGGGGAGGCGACGGCCCGCTCGGGAGGAGGCCGGTGGCGAAGTGGTCCCGCGGCGGCGGTGCGGTACGGGCCTTGGCCCAGGCGGCGGTGTAGGACGACGGTGGCGAAGTGGGGTGGGCTGGCGCGGTGCGACGCTGGACCCAGCGACGCGCGGGAGGCGGTCGGTGAGGCCTCGGTCGAGCGACTGGACCGGTCGCTCCAGGCGCCGTTGACTTGCGTCAAGGCTGGCGCTGGTCGATCGATCCCAGGGATCCCGGCGCGGCGTTCGAGGGAGATCGAGGAAGCTGGTTCCCTCGATGGCTGCGGGGAATTTCTTGGATCTGGGGAAAGAAGGAAAAAAAATAAAAAGGAAGGGGATCTAGAGGAGGAAGAAGAAGGGGATAGGGATGCCCAAATAGACTAGGGGGGTCTATATGTAGCAATTTTTAGGGTTAGGAGGGGATTTAGGGGCGCTAGGAGCCCTCCGATCGCGATCCGACGGATCCGATCGCGGGGGTTGATTTAAAAGGCCTGGACGGAGATAAAAGACTGCAGTAGGGGGGTTTCCGGGACACGAAGTAAGGGCACTTCGGACCCACACGGGCAACGGATGGAAAAGTCAACGGAGTCCAAACGAGACGAGATTTGAGAGGCGGGTTGCACACAACAAAACAACAACACACAAAACAACCTCGCGGCACACCGGTAACGTAAAACGCCCGAACAACAAAGTAGGCCTACGGGACGTCACGAACACGTGAGGGAGCTCCGGAACGCGAAACGGACAACGGGAAGAAACACACGGAACCGGATGCAACCCACAACACAAATGCAATGCGATGCACATGTCTACATGATATGAATGAATGCCACACACTCGCACAACAAAACGACGAAAGCCCGAAAGACAAAGAACCCGAAAAGGAAACAGATGAAGCCGGAGATATATTATATACCCAAAAGGGAAAGTATTACATCCGGGGCATTACAAACTCTCCTCTACTACAAAAAGATCTCGTCCCGAGATCTAGGACTGGAAAAAGGAAGGGTACTCGGAACGAAGATGATCTTCTCGTTCCCAGGTAGCTTCTCGGTCTGTGTGATGTGACCACTTGACTTTCAGAAACTTGATGGACTTGTTGCGAGTCTTGCGTTCTGTTTCTTCGAGAATTGCAACTGGATGCTCTCGGTAGGAAAGGTCTTGTTGAAGATCAATCTCCTCAAACGGAATCATGCGCTCAGGTGCCTTGAAGCATTTGCGAAGTTGAGACACATGGAAGACATCATGAACATTTGCAAAGTTGGAAGGGAGCTCGAGCTGATAGGCTAGGTCGCCTCTTTTGCCAAGAATCTTGAAAGGCCCGACGTATCTAGGAGCAAGTTTTCCTTTGATACCGAATCTTTGGGTTCCTTTCAGCGGAGAAACTCGGAGATAGACATGATCACCGATGTCGAAAGCCAAATCACGATGCTTTCCGTCATAGTAGCTCTTCTGACGCGACTGAGCGGCCTTGAGATTCTCACGTATGACTTTGCACATTTCTTCGGCTTCAGAGATCAAGTCATTGCCAAGAAGTTGGCGTTCGCCTGTTTCAGACCAGTTGAGAGGGGTACGGCACTTTCTGCCATAGAGAATTTCAAACGGTGCTTTGCCTGCACTTGCTTGAAAGCTGTTGTTGTAAGAGAACTCGGCAAATGGAAGGCAGTCTTCCCATTTCATGCCGAAGGAGATGACACAGGCTCTGAGCATATCTTCTAGGATCTGATTCACACGCTCGACTTGACCACTAGTCTGAGGGTGAAAGGCAGTGCTGAACCTGATCTTCGTGCCCATGGCGGACTGAAAGGAGTCCCAGAACCTTGATGTGAACAAGCTGCCACGGTCTGAGGATATCACTTGAGGAATGCCATCTAGGGACACAATTCTGGAAGTGTACAGCTCTGCAAGTTGAGCTGCATTGATTGATTCTTTGACTGGAAGAAAGTGAGCGACTTTGGTAAGCTTGTCAATCACCACAAAGATAGCATCATTGCCTCGCTTGGATTTAGGAAAACCAGTGACGAAGTCCATTTCAATGTGGTCGAACTTCCACTCGGGGATAGGAAGAGGTTGGAGAAGACCGGCTGGACGTTGATGTTCTGCTTTCACTCTTCTGCATACATCACATTCGTTCACGAATTGGGCAATTTCCCTTTTCATGCGTGTCCACCAGTAAGACTGCTTGAGGTCTTGATACATCTTGGAACTGCCAGGATGAATGGAAAGGAGAGAATCATGAGCTTCTTCCATTATGAGCTTCCTGAGATCACCTTTGGGAACAACGAGTCTGTCCTCGAAGAACAAGGTATCTCTCTCATCAACACGGAAGCACTTGTATTTTGGAGTGCCCTTTGCAATCCCATGTTTCACCTTCTTCACCATGGTATCACTGAGCTGGGCCTCACGGATTTGATCTTCCAAGGTAGGAGCGATTTGGAGATTTGCAAGAAAACCCTGCGGAACAACTTGAAGGTTGAGCTTCCTGAAAGCTTCACAAAGCTCAGGCTGGTATGGCTTGATAAGAAGGCTGTTGCAATATGCCTTTCTGCTCAAAGCATCTGCAATCACATTCGCCTTGCCTGGAGTGTATTCAATGCTCGGGTTGTACTCTTGGATCATTTCGACCCAACGAGTCTGGCGGAGGTTCAGATGCGGCTGTGTGAAGATGTACTTCAAGCTCTTGTGATCAGTGAAGATGTCGACCTTTCTGCCCAACAACAGATGTCTCCACGTAATCAGAGCATGTACCATAGCTGCTAGCTCGAGATCATGTGTGGGATAGTTCTTCTCACTGGGCTTGAGCTGCCGAGAAGTATATGCCACAATTTTCTTATCTTGCATAAGCACACCACCAAGACCTTGAAGAGAAGCGTCACAGAACACTTCATAGGGCTTGGTTTCATCCGGAGGAGTCAGAACTGGGGCAGAGACAAGCTTCTCTTTGAGGGTTTTGAAAGCCACTTCACACTCGGGAGACCAAAAGTATTTGACATTCTTCTGAAGCAGGTTGGAAAGAGGCTTGGCAATCTTGGAGAAGTTCTCCACAAACCTTCTGCAATAGCTGGCAAGGCCCAGAAAACTGCGGAGCTGCTTGACGTTCTGAGGAGCTTCCCAGTTGACAATTGCTTCAACTTTCTCGGGATTAACCGCAATACCGTCAGCTGAGATGATGTGGCCCAGGTACAAAACCTTATCGAGCCAAAACTCGCACTTGGAGAACTTGGCATAGAATTTATGCTCTCGGAGTCGATCAAGAACCAGACGCAAGTGCTTTTCGTGATCTTCTTCATTCTTGGAAAACACCAGAATATCATCCAGATACACAAGCACGAATTCACCAGTATAGGGGTTGAAGATGTAATGCATCATCCTTGAAAAGGTAGGAGGAGCATTGGCGAGACCGAAGGACATGATGGTATACTCATATGAACCGTAGCTCGTTCTGAAGGCCGTCTTGGGAATGTCTTCCTCGCGAATGCGAATTTGATGGTAGCCCATTCGGAGGTCAAGCTTAGAGAATACTTTAGCTCCTTTGAGCTGCTCAAAGAGTTCGTTGATGTTGGGGAGCGGATACTTGTTCTTAATCGTCTTCTTGTTCAATGGCCGGTAGTCAACACAGAGACGCTCCGTGCCATCTTTCTTCTTGACAAATAAGACACCACAGCCCCACGGAGATGTACTCGGTCTGATGAGACCCATACTCTCCTGCTTATCAAGCTGCTTCTTCAATTCCTTCAATTCATCCGGAGAGAGCTTGTATGGACGCCGACAAGCAGGTTCGGTGCCCGGCTCGAGTTCAATGACAAACTCCACCTGACGGTGTGGAGGCATGCCTGGAAGATCTTCTGGAAAGACGTCTTGATATTCGTTCACCACTGGAATTTGTTCTATGGCATTAATTTCACCCTTATCATTGAGAGAAAAGCCGAATAGTATTATCCCTGGAGGCGAAGATAATCACATCTTCATCAGAATGAGTCAATTTGACTTCCTTTTGAGCACAATCAATGTGAGCATCGTGCTGAGAAAGCCAATCCATTCCGAGAATGAGGTCGATGTCGGAATGACCAAGAACCACCGGTTTAGCCAGAAAACGATAATCTCCCATGCGAATAGAAACATCCGGAGCATAAACACTAGAAGTCATAATCTTGCCCGGAGAAACAACTTGTAACTTCTGAGGCAAATTTGAAGTGGCAATATTGTGCTTGGATGCAAATGGTTGAGACATGAAAGAGCATGATCCACCCGAGTCAAATAACACTTTAGCAGGGATAGAGTTCACTGGAAGGTTACCCAGAATGACATCAGAAGAAGCCTCTGCTTGTGCTGCATTCATCAGATTAACCCTTGCTGCCTTTGGATCATGCCTGACAATAGCTGAACTCACAGGTGGAGGAGGAGGAAGACGCTTCGGATTCGGACATCTGTTGGCATAGTGACCTTTCTGAGTGCATTTGTTGCAAGTCACTTCTGAGAGAGGACGGAACTGAGAGCCACTGGACTTGGAGCCTTGAGACTGAAACTGCTTCTTCGACTGGTTGCTTGGGTTGGGTGGGTGGGAGAAACCACGACCACTAGAGTTCTTGTTGTTGGAGTTGTTGAAGTTGCTGGAGTTGTTGTAAGGAGCTCGAATCACTGGAGGAGGAGGAAGCCAGAATTTCTGTTGTTTCGCAGCCAACTGAGACGATGAGGAAGAGTGAACAGCATCTCGAATTCTCTTCTTAGAAGCCTCCATCTTAAGCTGAGCTGCTTCTTGTTTCAAAGCCATGTTATAGAACTTATCGAATTCGTCTGGCTCGAACAAAGTGAGAGCAAGCTGAAGTTCATCTTTGAGACCTCCACGGAACTGATAGATTTTACTCTTTCCATCAGGAATGTCTTGCTTTGCATAGCGAGCGAGGTTTTGGAACTTGACATTATACTGATAGACTGTCATGGAGCCCTGCTTGAGGTTGCGGAATTGCTCACGCATACCCTCGATGACACTTGTAGGAATGTGATGCGAGCGGAAATCCTTGCAGAAATTCTCCCAAGAGATCACTTGACCCGGCCTTGAGTCTTTGTACTGCTGCCACCAGTCAGCTGCTTGATCTTTCAGTTGGAATGCTGCAAACTTCACATAGTCATCTTCTTTCACGTTACTGCACTCAAAATGCTTCTTTATGTCGGTCAACCAATCCTCAGCATCAAGAGGGTCGACACAGTAACTGAAAGCTTTAGGATTGTTAGCCAGGAACTGATTGAGGGTAGCATGGTGCTGCTGGAAGAAGTTGCCTTGATTCCCTGGAACACCCTGATTAGCTTGATTAGCTTGATTAGCTTGCATCAGCTGCATCATCTGCATCATCAACTGAGTGTTCTGGGCTGTAGTCTGCATAATTGCTCTCCAAGCCTCAGGCGGAGGAGGAGGGGAAGGAGGACGTTCTGGAACCTCTTCACCCTCTGGGTTGGCGTTCGGAACCCTTTTCGGAGCCATCCTGTAAGAGATGACCACGAATCAGCAATTGATTGACAAAAGGAAAAAGCTGAATCAATGGAATGAATTGCAACAAGTCTTCACAATAATCATTCGAACAATAAGAACGAATGAAATCATCCGAACAAGAGGAACGAATGAATTTCTCAGTTAATTGATAACATCAGTCTTCACGAGAAGCCACATAGGGACCAAAAGGATAAAATAAGAAAAACAACAAGGTACAGACGGGAACAAATACAAGAGAGGAGTTTCGTTCTAACATCTTTGTGCTGAAAGCATATGAACGCGTTACGAAATGGTTTTGCAATCCCCGGATCAGCATAGCCAAGGACCCTTTAAGATGCAACTCCTGATAGTAACATCGGTCATATAACCCCTTCACTCAATGTCGAACCCCGAACTCACTAACCTTAATTCGTTGGAAGAATGCCTACGATCTACTGGATAAAACCCACCTATAGATTTCCGAAAGATTCCAGTTATGCAATCAGGTGTTGGGGATACATGGGAAGCACCGCGCAATCAACTCTAACCTACATCCAGGTGTATCCATCCTTCAACACATAACCAGTCTTTCTCGGAAACTGTGTACCTCGGACCTTCGAAAAGCATCCACTATAACAAGCTATGGCAATACTCCCGAACTACCTCCCCAGTACTGGGTGATGTCGGGGTTATCTTGCCACTGGCCGTATAGGAGAGATTTTCGATGTCGGCCGTCTTAAGTATTTAGTACTGTCGCGATATGCTTGTTACAATGATACCCCGAAGCTCAACTCCTCGGTAACAGGAGGCATCGGGAACAGTATCCTTGTCACAAGAACATCGAAACAATCCCAGAATACTCGCGGGATTCCTAAAAAAAAAATTGTGCAAATTTTGAAGTTAGGAGAGACAAGAGTAGACGTCAGGAGTCCTCACCAGAGAGAAAGGGGATGAGAAACAAAGAAATCCTACTCTCCGATATAATATAGGACTCAAAAAGTATTCAGTGTGTGCCTAGACTCAACCGTCAACGGTTCGATCAAACAGTGGGGGCTCCTAGGTCGGAGAAGGCTCTGAATACCAACTTGTAATGCCCAGGATGGAGTTATACCTCCTACGTGTCGAGGCACGACTTAAAGGCATAATTCCATCCTAGAATGATCTCAAGTCTGGTAATCTTTGCACAACTCATGTAAAAGAGGGGATAGTAAACAGAAATAGTTGGCTTACACTCGCCACGTCACAGAATTACAGTACAAGTCTCAAACATCATACATTAAGAGCACTACAACCCTCTAAGGGCAAAAGCCAAAAGTCAAAGTACCAAACTCAGATAAATAAACCACAGGCGGAACGAATCCTAGTAAGAGACTCCACTACTGATCGTCCGGGTAGCGCACGTAGTACCGACTACGCTCCTCGTCGTACTCCCAATCCAGCTCGGTGCCATCACCTGGATAGCTCACAGCTGGACCTGCATCTGGTGTGTGAAGTAACTGTGAGCCACAGAGGACTCAGCAATCCCGTCTCCGGGTAACGGAACTATTTAAGCCTTTAGGTGAGGGAAAGGCTGAAGAAAGAACAAGTCTGCAGCAGCAACTAGCATCTAGCTTACGCAAGTGAGAGCGAGAAGAGAAGGCATCGGCGAGAAGTGATCATGAAGTGATCCTAGCTACAAGCTCCACAAACATAACCCCTCCGTGTTCAACTCCCGAATCCCTATTCGGAAATTGACAGTCACGGAACACACGCTGGTAGTGTATTAGTAACATTGTGTCAAGTTATCTACAACCGGAATTAACAAGCTCCCATCTGCCACATAACCGCGGGCACGGCTTTCGAAAGTTCAAACCCTGCAGGGGTGTTCCAACTTGACCCATTACAAGCCCACGATCCGCGGAGTCGCAACTCCAAAGTGGGAAGACCCGAGTATCCTCGGAATCCCGTGCTCAAGATATACCGAGCTAAGGTAAGGCTAATCCAGCAAATCCTCCCGGCGTGTCGACACCCTGATAGTAGCCGCGCGTATCTAAGTCTCAGGACACGACCGGATGGGCGATTCTACAGGTTTTTACCAAACCTCGAGTTTCCTTGAGGTGGCCCCGCAGACTCTCCGTTTCGGACCAACACTCATGTGGAGCACTGGCCCGGGGTTGTTGATTAAGAAAGAGGGTTAATTACTCCCTATGCATGTTTAGTTTGTTATTAGGCAAATAGTACCAATGTTGGGATTTGCTGGAAAAGACTTAGCACTTAGCGGTTTATCGAGGGGGTCCCATACACCCCAACCGTGTTAGGAACGCATAATCAAGGAACATAATACCGGCTTATACGGATCCTAACGGCATGAGTGGAGCAAATCACCAAGCAAAAGGCTTAGCCTTCCACCCTTGCCATTATATAGATGATTTCATTTTAAGCATTTATATAGTGTGATATAACCCAACCAAACTTCAACATGGAGCAAGCATCTTCGCTTCACCTGCAACTAACAACGCTATAAGAAGGGCTGAGCGAAGCGTACTTAGCCAAGCAACGGTTTGCATAGGTAGGGTGGTTAAACATGGCAATTGGCTACAAGTAGGAGGCTGACAAGAAGAACATGGGCATCGAGGCAAAACTATAGATCGAGACTACTAGCAATAGGCAAAGATAGTAATGTTATCGGGGTTCGGTCATCTTGCCTGAAGAGAAGTCGTTCGGATCGTAAGAAGGGTCCTCGTGCTCAACCTCGTTGGAAACCTCGTGCTCAACTTCGTACCCGGTCTCAGCTTCCGGCTCTAAACAAAACAATCACACCAAGCACCAATCAACAAGATGCAATGCGCACTCGAGAAACATGAATGCATGATGGATGCACTAAGGATGCACACGGAGCACGTAAAACATCACTCAAGCAAAACACCTCAAAACAAGATAACAAGCTGATATTATTAATCTACACAGAAAATCACCCAAGTTTGATATAAGAATCGCTGAAATCGGAGTTACGGGCTAAAAGTTATGCCCGAAACAAGATTTGAGCGAAAGCTGAAAATTACAGCAACATAGCATCTTTGGAGCTCAAAATAATTAAGCTACAGCACCCAAAAAGCATGGCAAAGGACATGAACACAAACTAGACATATAGAACAGCAACTAGGTCCAAAGTTCACCCCCAACGGAGTCACGGATCAATAGCAATGATCTTGGACATATTGAACTTTGCAATAAAATTCTGGCAGCAGAATTTTATTGAAACTTTAGAGCAAAAGATAAACATGCTACAGCCACTCAAATGGACATGTGAGGACATGGATGGAAAGACAACAATATATACTACAAGGAACAATCAAAATCCACCCCAAAACTATCATGCTTTGTCCTACAACATCACACGAACATGGCATCGGAACGTTACAGATTTCAGACTTAGTGAAAAATCACTAAGTCCTAAAACAGCAATATCATCATGGCATATAAAAGAGCATGTTTAAGTCACCTCGAAACTAAACATGGCAAAGGGTAAGCACCTCATCAAAGAACACATGACGGTGATCCCGAAACACACAAGCATGCTTCATAGAGGTGAACACAACGATTGCAACGAGCTCAACAAGATGGCATTTCATAACAAGTGAAAACACAACATATGAACATGGCACTTTGCAACGATGATAACAAGGCAATAATAAATCTACCATGCAACCTATCACAAGCAACACGTAGTTCGTGGCAAGACGAACACGTGGACATGTCATTTGCATCATTTGGACAAACAAGCTAAAAGATAACACATGTCAAAGGTGGCACAAAAATAACACATAACAGCAGTTTATATCATGATGCACTCTTGCAACAGCAAAACAAGTGTCTAGATGACATCTAACATGCATGACATCAACAGGTAAAACGTAGAGGACATCTCCACGAACGTCTGGACATATCACACGCGCAAAACGGAGCAACAGGCACAAAGTTAGAGCAGTTCAAAGTTTGCATCTCAGAACAGAAAAACAGAGACTTAGATCTAGGGTTCAACCTCTGGATCTGGAAAAAAATCGGAGGGACGGGCCGGCGGCGCGGATCTGGCCCGATCCGGCGGCTGGCAGCTGGGCCCGCGGAGCGGCTGCGAGGCCCGACGGGGCGGCGGCCCGGTGCGAGGCGATGGGCCGCGCGGTGACCCGGGAGGCGAGCGCTGGAGGGAGGCCCGCGGCCCAGGGCGGCAGGAGCCGGTGGCCTGGCGCGGCTCGGCCCGCGGAGCTGGGCGGCGGCCTGCCCGAGCGGCGGCCTGGCGGGGAACTGGCGACGAGGCGAACGGGCCGGTGGCGTGGGGAGGCGACGGCCCGCTCGGGAGGAGGCCGGTGGCGAAGTGGTCCCGCGGCGGCGGTACGGTACGGGCCTTGGCCCAGGCGGCGGTGTAGGACGACGGTGGCGAAGTGGGGTGGGCTGGCGCGGTGCGACGCTGGACCCAGCGACGCGCGGGAGGCGGTCGGTGAGGCCTCGGTCGAGCGACTGGACCGGTCGCTCCAGGCGCCGTTGACTTGCGTCGAGGCCGGCGTTGGTCGATCGATCCCAGGGATCCCGGCGCGGCGTTCGAGGGAGATCGAGGAAGCTGGTTCCCTCGATGGCTGCGGGGAATTTCTTGGATCTGGGGAAAGAAGGAAAAAAAATAAAAAGGAAGGGGATCTAGAGGAGGAAGAAGAAGGGGATAGGGATGCCCAAATAGACTAGGGGGGTCTATATGTAGCAGTTTTTAGGGTTAGGAGGGGATTTAGGGGCGCTAGGAGCCCTCCGATCGCGATCCGACGGATCCGATCGCGAGGGTTGATTTAAAAGGCCTGGACGGAGATAAAAGACTGCAGTAGGGGGTTTCCGGGACACGAAGTAAGGGCACTTCGGACCCACACGGGCAACGGATGGAAAAGTCAACGGAGTCCAAACGAGACGAGATTTGAGAGGCGGGTTGCACACAACAAAACAATAACACACAAAACAACCTCGCGGCACACCGGTAACGTAAAACGCCCGAACAACAAAGTAGGCCTACGGGACGTCACGAACACGTGAGGGAGCTCCGGAACGCGAAACGGACAACGGGAAGAAACACACGGAACCGGATGCAACCCACAACACAAATGCAATGCGATGCACATGTCTACATGATATGAATGAATGCCACACACTCGCACAACAAAACGACGAAAGCCCGAAAGACAAAGAACCCGAAAAGGAAACAGATGAAGCCGGAGATATATTATATACCCAAAAGGGAAAGTATTACATCCGGGGCATTACATTTACCCTTTGAAATTATGTGCGATGCTAGTGATTATGTTGTAGGTGTTGTTCCAGGACAAAGAGTTGATAAGAAATTGAATGTTATCCAATATGCTAGTAAAACTCTAGACAGTGCCCAGAGAAATTATGCTACTACTAAGAAAGAATTTTTAGCAGTTGTATTTGCTTGTGATAAGTTTAGGCCTTATATTGTTGATTCTAAAGTAACTATTCACACTAATCATGCTGTTATTAAATATCTTATGGAAAAGAAAGATGCTAAACCTAGACTTATTAGATGGGTTCTCCTGCTACAAGAATTTGATTTGCATATTACTTATAGAAAGGGAGCTGAGAATCCCGTTGTAGACAACTTGTCTAGGTTAGAGAATATTCTTGATGACCCACTACCTATTGATGATAGCTTTCCTGATGAATAATTAGTTGCCATAAATGCTTCTTGTACTACTCCATGGTATTCTGATTATGCTAATTACATTGTTGCTAAGTTTATACCACCTAGTTTCACATACCAGCAAAAGAAAAAGTTCTTTTATGATTTGAGACTTTACTTCTAGGATGACCCACACCTTTATAAAGAAGGAGTAGATGGTATTATTAGACGTTGTGTACCTGAGCATGAACAGGAATAGATCCTACGAAAGTGTCACTCCGAGGCTTATGGAGGACACCATGTTGAAGATAGAACTGCACATAAGGTCCTGCAATCTGGTTTTTATTGGCCCACTCTCTTCAAGGATGCTCGTAGGTTTGTCTTATGTTGTGATGAATGTCAAAGAATTGGTAATATTAGTAGACGTCAAGAAATGCCTATGAGTTATTCACTTGTTATTGAACCATTTGATTTCTGGGGATTTGATTATATGGGATCGTTTCCTTCCTCTAATGGCTATACACATATTTTAGTTGTTGTTGATTACGTTACTAAGTGGGTAGAGGCTATTCCAACTAGTAGTGCTGATCATAACACCCCTATTAAGATGCTTAAAGAAGTTATTTTTCTGAGGTTTGGAGTCCCTAGATACTTAATGACTGATGGTGGTTCACACTTTATTCATGGTGCTTTCCGCAAAATGCTTGCTTTGTATGATGTTAATCATAGAATTGCATCCCCATACCACCCACAGTCTAGTGGTCAAGTAGAACTAAGTAACAGAGAGCTGAAATTAATTTTGCAAAAGACTGTTAATAGATCTAGGAAGAATTGGTCCAAGAAACTTGATGATGCATTATGGGCCTATATAACTGCATACAAAAATCCTATGGGCATGTCTCCGTATAAAATGGTTTATGAAAAAGCATGTCATTTACCTCTCTAACTATAACATAAGGCATATTGGGCTATTAAAGAGCTCAATTATTATTTTTAAACTTGCTGGTGAGAAGAGGTTATTTGACATTAGCTCGCTTGATGAATGGAGAACCCAGGCCTATGAAAATGCCAAACTGTTTAAAGAAAAAGTTAAAATATGGCATGACAAAAGGATACAAAAGCGGGAGTTTAACATAGGTGATTATGTCCTGCTATACAACTCTCGTTTAAGATTTTTTGCAGGAAAACTTCTCTCTAAATGGGAAGATCCTTACGTTATCGAGGAGGTCTATCGTTCAGGTGCCATAAAAATCAACAACTTCGAAGGCACAAATCTGAAGGTGGTGAATGGTCAAAGAATCAAACATTATATCTCAGGTAATCCTATAAATGTTGAAACCAATGTTATTGAAACCGTAACCCCGGAGGAGTACATAAGGGACACTTACCAAAACGATTCAGACTCCGAAAAGGAAGAGGTATGTGGTACGGTAAGTAAACCGACTCCAAAACAGTTCTAATGGCATTTTTTCTCCGTTTTGGAATATTTAGAAAAATAGAAAAATAAGAGGCAGTCCGGAAAGGACACGAGGCGTCCATGAGGGTGGAGGGCGCGCCCTACCCCCTGGACGTGCCCCCTACCTCGTGGGCACCTCGTGTGCCTCCTGGACTCCATTTTCTTGCACGTTACTTCTTTTGGTCGGTAAAAAATCATTATATAATCTCCCGAAGGTTTTGACCACCGCACCACGCGAATATCCTCTGCTTTTGTTTCAAGCTGTGTATCTGACAGATCTAGATCACCATGACGTCTTCAAGCACCCCCAAGGACAAGTTCTTCAAGAAGGTCATCAACCCCTACCTTGCGGAGGTGCTGCAACACCCTCAAGCCATCGAGGTGCATGAGGGGGTGCTGCACATCTGCGATGTTGAAGGACCAAAGAGGACCAGAAGCATGGAGACAAGACTCGAAGCCATGGAGCAGCAAGTTTTCAAGTGCCAAGGTATGGTGGAACGAGGACTCAATGACAACCACATGATGATCACGGAGTTCACCAACAACCACAAGCTGGACGCCAAGACCATTGGGGTGGCCATATTCAAGCTTCACGAGAAAATCGAGCACCTACAAGCCCGGATCTATGACCTGCAAAACCAAAACTGTGAGTATGAATATAGATTCAAGAAGATGAGTTTGGCTACAGATTTAAGGATCACGGAGACTCGATCATCCTTCTAAGATGGTGAGCCCATGCCTTGGAAGATGGATGGCATGCCTACATCATCAACAACTCCATCATGACCACCTTCGAAGACGGAGACATAATCACATGGGTATGGGCACTCCCCTTGGCAACTGCCAAGCTTGGGGGAGGTGCCCCGGTATCGTATCACCATCACATCCTATCTTTACTGTTTTTCTTAGTTCGATCCTTTTGGTAATATCTTGATCTAGTAGGATAAAGTTTAGTATGATCTAGTTGTGAGCTTTGCTTTATGATCTTTATCTTTGTAATCAAGTCCGTGAGCTATATATAACAAAGATTAGTTTTGAGTCAAGGGCTTGATTATCACACTATGATCATGAGAGGACAAAAGAAAATATAAAAAAGTATCAAAGAGATCATATTGATCTTATGGATAGTAATGACTTCACATATAAAGAGTATGATGAATAAAAGTTGTTGGGAGTTGACAAACATAGTTTTGGTCATCGTTTCAATTAATAGGAAGTAATAAGGAAAGAGAGGTTTTCACATACAAATATACTATCTTGGACATCTTTTATGATTGTGAGCACTCATTAAAATATGACATGCTAAAGAGTTGGTGTTGGACAAGGAAGACAACGTAATGGGTTATGTCTTTTTATATCTGAAATAAAGTATATTGTCATGGATCATCCAACATGTTGAGCTTGCCTTTCCCCCTCATGCTAGCCAAAACTTCTTGCACCAAGTAGAGATACTACTTGTGCTTCCATACATCCTTAAACCCAGTCTTTCCATGAGAGTCCACCATACCTACCTATGGATTGAGTAAGATCCTTCAAGTAAGTTGTCATTATTGCAAATCTCTTAAATATGTATGATCTATTAGTGTGGAGAAAATAAACTTTATACGATCTTGTGATATGGAAGCAATAAAAGCGAAGGACTGCATAATAAAGGTCTATATCACAAGTGGCAATATAAAGTGACGTTCTTTTGCGCTAAGATTTTGTACATCCAACCATAAAAGCACATGACAACCTCTGCTTCCCTCTGCGAAGGGCCTATCTATTGTTATTACCTTATAAGAGTCATGGTGATCTTCACCTTTCCTTTTTTTCATTTTATCCTTTGGCAAGCACATTGTGTTGGAAAGATCCTGCCATATATACCCACTTGGATGTAAGTTATCATGATTTATTACTGTTGACATTACCCTTGAGGTAAAAGGTTGGGAGGCAACACTATAAGCCCCTATCTTTCTCTGTGTCCGATTAAAACTCCATATCCATAAGTATTGCGTGAGTGTTAGCAATTGTGAAAGACTAAATGATAGTTGAGTATGTGGACTTGCTGAAAAGCTCTTATATTAACTCTTTCTGATGTTACGATAAATTGCAATTGCTTCAATGACCGAGATCATAGTTTGTTAGTTTTCAATGAAGTTTCTGATTCATACTTGACATTGTGAATGGATTGTTACTTTATCATAAGAAATCATATGACAATATATATATGTGTTGCTGTTATAAGAATGATCATGATGCCCTCATGTTCGTATTTTATTTTATAGACACCTCTATCTCTAAACATGTGGACATATTTTTTGATATCGGCTTTCGCTTGAGGACAAGCGAGGTCTAAGCTTGGGGGAGTTGATACGTCCATTTTGCATCATGATTTTATGTTGATATTTATTGCACTATGGGTTGTTATTACACATTATGTCACAATACTTATGCCTTTTCTCTCTTATTTTACAAAGTTTACATGAAGAGGGAGAATGCCGACAGCTAGAATTCTGGGATGGAGAAGGAGCAAACATTGGAGACCTATTCCGCACAACTAAAAAAGCCCTAAAATTCCACGAAACTCCGTTTCAGAAAATATAAAAAATATCTGGCGAAAGAAGTACAGGAGGGGGCCACCCACCGTCCACGAGGGTGGGGGCACCCCCCCCCCCCGGGGGGCGTGCCCCCTGCCTCGTGGGCCACCTGACAGCCCCCCGATGCCCATCTTCTGCTATATGAGGTGTTTTGACCTGGAAAAAATCATAAGGAGGCTTTTGGGCGAAGCGGCGCCGTCTCGAGGCGGAACCTGGCGAAACCAATCTAGGGCTCCGGCGGAGCTGTTCTGCCGGGGATACTTCCCTCTGGGAGGGGGAAATCATCGCCATCGTCATCACCAACAGCTCTCCCGTCTTGGGGAGGGTTATCTTCATCAACATCTTCACCAACACCATCTCCTCTCAAACCCTAGTTCATCTCTTGTATCCGATCTTTGTATCAAAACCTCAGATTGGTACATGTAGGTTGCTAGTAGTGTTGATTACTCCTTGTAGTTGATGCTAGTTGGTTTACTTGGTGGAAGATCATATGTTAAGATCCATTATGCATATTAATACCCCTCTAATTATGAACATGAATATGCTTTGTGAGTAGTTACGTTTGTTCCTGAGGACACGGGGGAAGTCTTGCTATAAGTAGTCATGTGAATTTGGTATTCGTTCGATATTTCGATGAGATGTATGTTGTCTTTCCTCTAGTGGTGTCATGTGAACATCGACTACATGACACTTCACCATTGTTTGGGCCTAAAGGAAGGCATTGGGAAGTAATAAGTAGTTGACGGGTTGCTAGAGTGACAGAAGCTTAAACCCTAGTTTATGCGTTGCTTCGTAAGGGGCTGATTTGGATCCATATGTTTCATGCTATGGTTAGGTTTACCTTAATACTTATTTTGTAGTTGTGGATGCTTGCAATAGATGTTAATCATAAGTGGGATGCTTTTCCAAGTAAGGGCGGCACCCAAGCACTGGTCCACCTACATACCAAATTATCAAAGTAACGAATGTGAATCATACGAACGTGATGAAAACTGCTTGACAATAATTCCCATGTGTCCTCGGGAGCGCTTTCCTTCATATAAGAGTTTGTCCAGGCTTGTCCTTTGCTACAAAAAGGATTGGGACATCTTGTTGCACCTTATTTACTTTTACTGTTTATTACTTGTTACCAATTACCTTATCACAAAACTATCTGTTATCGATAATTTCAGTGCTTGCAGAAAATACCTTACTGAAAACTGCCTATCATTTCCTTCTGCTCCTCGTTGGGTTCGACACTCTTACTTATCGAAAGGACTATGATAGATCCCCTACACTTGTGGGTCATCACTACACTTCATATTCATTTCTCCAGCGTCCAACGTATCACCAAGAGGAAACGGAAAATTGTACCACAGTGGAAAGAGGTCAGTCTGACTGATCTAACTTGGAGGCATGATGAAGTTACTACTCTCCTGGTACAGATTAGTTAACACATATATAGACATCTTACTACTTGTACTGTTGAGGATAATGTATCGTGCACGTGTAAATATGCTCTCGTCCCGTAGTTGGCGAAGTTAGTCTTGAGGATGTGCTCGAGCCTCGCCGGGTCGGACGTGTAAATCTGCACTCGTCCCAGTGAGAGCTGCCGGAACGTCATGTGCTCACGAAATAGGTCCGTGTAGTAGACGTGCAACCGCCGGACGTGGTATACCTGGTGGAACACCATGACCGCCGGGTACCACTTCGCTCCAGCGCCGCAACAGCCACCGAGGATGATGGCAAGGTACGAGAAAATCTCTAGCACCGCGAGGCCGGTAGCGACCAACAAGGCTGGAGAGCACTATGTCATTCCTTGTCAAAGAAACCGAAAACCAAACAGGTATTGTAGATGACGATCGATGAGGGACGTGTGCAAATCACCCGGCTCTGGCATGTCCTTCATCACCAGCACAACCGTGCCATGGATAGGACGTGGTAAGAGCATCTCCACTAGGCCCCCCAAGGCCCCAACAACCCCCCAGGAGGCCTTTTTCATCGTTGCCGCACATTTTTCCCCCGGTCATGCCCCCGAAAGCTCAAATAGCGCCAGATGTAGCCGAAATTACGTCAGGCGGTCCCAACCCAAACCCAGAAAGCTGGGGGGCAACTCGGGACGCCGGCATTTCATTTTTGCATCCATCGGCCCACTTTCCAGCCCCCCTCTCTCTCCTCTATCTCCTCTCTCCAATCCTTTCTCTCTTTTCATTCTCCTCTCTCCTCTCCTTTCCTTCCACCACCTACCACACACAGCCGGAGTGGGGAGGGGCTCGTGCGGCCGTGGCATACCACACATGGCCAGGGCAGGGCTCGCGCTCGCACAGCCGGGGCAGAGCATGGCCGGGACGAGGCTCGCGCTCGTGCGGCCAGAGTGGGGCATGGCCGGGGAGCGGAGCGGAGCGCGCATGGCGGAGCGGGGCGTGCAAGCGCGGACATGGCAGCATGGCCGAGGGCGTGGCTGGGGCGGAGCTCGCCCGCGCCCATCGGGTCCTGACCGGGGCGGAGCACGCCCGCGCCCGCGCCCGCCTCTACGTGACCGGGGCGGAGCTCGCCCGCGCCCGTCGTGTCGTGGCCGGGGCGGAGCTCGCCCGCGCCCGCGCCCTCCTGTGTGTGGCCGGGGCGGAGCTCGCCCACACCCACACCCGCCTATGCGTGGTCGGGCAGGCATGGGCAGCAGCATCCGGCCGCGCGTGTTGGAGACCCACGCGACCCATCTTTATGTCAGCCTCTCCTTGTTGCCATGAAACCTCTAACCTTTGACACCTTCCTAGCAAAACCACTGTTTGGCTATGTTACCCGCTTGCTCAGCCCCTCTTATAGCGTTGTTAGTTGCAGGTGAAGATGAAGATCGTTCCACGTGGGAACTTGTTGTTGGTTATATCACAATATCTATAATTATTATTAACACACCTATACACTGGGCATGGGTGGAAGGCTTGGCCTTTTGCTCGGTGTTTTGTTCCACTCGTGCCACCTTAGGCACCGATAAACCGGCATTATGTTCCTTGATTTTGCGTTCCTTACACGATGGGTGAAATGGGGACCCCTTGACAGTTCGACTTTGAATAAAACTCCTCCAACAAGGCCCAACATTGGTTTTAATTTGCCTCATAATAACAACTTAATTAATTAATTAAAATTGCATAGGGGGTCACACCCTCGGGTTCTTAATTCTACATAGCAGGGGGGGCCAGTGCTGATGGTGTTGGTCCCAAATAGAGTCGTGTGCGGTGCCACCCAGTTATCTGGGGTCTTCGGTTGCTGTACGCTGTGCTCATCCGGTCGTGGCCTGAGACGAGATACGCGCGGCTACTATCAGGGTGTCGGCACGCCGGGTGGTCTTGCTGGACTTGTTTTACCATTGTCGAAATGACTTGTGCTACCGGGAAGCCGAGTCTGATCGGATTTCCCTAAGATAAGGGGTGATGATATTATATTTATCACTTCAGCTAATCGTGAGAGCTTGTGATGGGCTAAGTTGGGACACCCCTGCAGGGTTATGATCTTTCGAAAGCCGTGCCCGCGGTTATGTGGCAGATTGGAATTTGTTAATGTCCGGTTGTAGAAAACTTGACAGAGGATCCGAAGTAAAACACACAACTGTGTGAGTAACCGTGACTGTCTCTTTTCACTTTGAGAAGAGAACACGGTGGGGTTATGTTTGACCGTATGTAGTTCAGGATCTTTAGCGATCACCTTTTGCGACCGTTTGCGTAGCTTCTCATCTTATTCTGGTACTCGTAAGTTAGCCACCATATTATGCTTAGCCGCTGCTGCAACCTCACCACTTTACCTCTTCCTACCCATATAGCTTTGCTAGTCTTGATACCCATGGTTATGGGATTGCTGAGTCCTCGTGGCTCACAGATACTACAACACCAGATGCAGGTTCAGCCGAGTTTGATGCAGGAGCTGGATCAAGTTCTTCACTGGGAGCTCGATGAAGAGTTTGGCCGTATGCTTGTGACGTTTCGACGATCAGTAGTGGTTTCTACTAGGATTCGATCCTGACCTGTGGCTTTATGTTGTTTGGTATCTTGCTTTTGGATCTTACCGGTAGTCGGGTTGTGATGTTTTGAATGATGTATTGCTTATGTATTGTATTGTGTGAAGTGGTGAGTGTAAGCCAACTATCTCCTTTTGCAATTTAATCCCTCTTTTACATGAGTCGTGCAAAGATACCAAACTTGAGATCATTCTAGGATGGGCTTATACCTTTAAGTCGTGCCTCGACACGTAGGAGGTATAGTCCCATCCTGGGCATTACAAGTTGGTATTCAGAGCCTTCTCCGACCTAGAAGCCCCCACTGATTGATCGAATCGTTGACGGTTGAGTCTAGGCACACACATGAAATTGTTTTGAGTCATATATATATATCGGAGAGTAGGATTTATTTTGCTCCTCATCTCTTTTCATTCTGGTGAGGACTCTTGACGATTACTCTTGCCTCTTCTACTTTCAAAAATTGCACCAAATTTTTTTTTAGGATCTCGCGAGTATTGTTTGGATTGTTCCGATGTCTTTGTGACGAGAACATTGTTCTCGATGCCTCCTGTCATTAGGGGTTGTGGCAGTGTCCCGGGGAGTTGAGCTCCGAGGTGTTGTCGTCACAAATCCATCGCGGCAGTACTAGAATACTTAAGACGGCCGACATCGAAAACTCTCCTATACGGTTAGTGGCAAGATAACCCCGACATCACCCAGTACTGGGGAGGTAGTTCGGGAGTATTGCCATAGCTTGTTATAGTGGATGCTTTTCGAAGGTCCGAGGTAAACGGTTTCCGGAGAAGGCTGGTTATGTGTTGAAGGATGGATACAGCTGGATGTAGGTTTAGAGTTGATTGCGCGGTGCTTCCCCTGTATCCCCAACACCTGATTGCATAACTGGAAACTTTCGGAAATCTATAGGTGGGTTCATCTAGTAGTTCTAGGCATTCTTCCAACGGATGCACGATATGAAGTTCGGGGTTCTACATTGAGTGAAGTGGTTTTATGGACTTGTTCTGATCGGGAGTTGCATCTTAAAGGGTCCTTGGCTATGCTGATCCGGGGATTGCAAAACCCTTTTGTAACACGTTCCATGAGCTTTCAGCACGAAGATGTCGAACGAAACTTCTATCCTGTATTTGTTCTATCTGTTCCTTGTTCCTTTTTATTTTCATTTTGTTTTCCAAGTGGCTTCTCGACAAGCTGATGTACCTACGGAACTCATTCGTTCAATTCTCTGTTCGGATGATATTGTGAAGATGATGCTGCGAAATATCTATCCTTTGTTCTTGTTTTGATTCTGGTATTCGAGTTGCTTCGATGTCAAATGTTGATTCCATACCTTTCCTAATCGGTATTCTCATATTTCTATGGGATGCTAGTCCTTCTTAATCATCAAGATGGTCATGTTAAATTCTTTCAACCGGTGTCCTTTTGTTCATCTCAAGTTGTCTTTGTTTCCCCGCCCTCCCACCATTTTCTTTTGGAGCCATAATTGTTAATGAAGTATCCATTTTATTCATGTGATATTTATTCATTCATTTCCTTCAATGTTCTTATCCGGTGCTTTATCATGAAGATGCTCAAGAGCTTCAAGTTCAACATTCTTTTGTTCTCAAATTCTGCCGGTGAATGTAATTCAAGATTTCGGTGTTGATCTTATCCTTTCCTCATTTCACAATGCTTTCTTATTCCGGTGCACCAATTAATCATTCTCCTCTTGCTATTCATATCCGGAGTGCTGAAGATTCATAATTCCATTCTTAATCCGTTCAAATTATTTTGAGGATTGCTATCTTATTCAAGCCATTTAATTCTACCGGTGCTATATCTCGCAAGCAACCTTTTTCCAACGGTGATTTCTTTGAGTGGGCCCTAACCCACAGGTCTTTTTCCAGGATCTTACCTGACTCTTCTAATTTTTCCGGAGCTATTCTAAAATTCTTTTCAAAGTGTGACATAAGAATGATTCCATCAGTCACATGCCTTCTCCAAGATCGCTTTCAAATTCTTTTTCATCATTGGTTCAACCTTTTAATTCTTCATTCCGGAGTGCTCAACAATTCTTCATGGCATTTCTCGTCTTCATTCTCAGCATCTGAAGACCGGAGAAGTGTTTCTCTTAAATCTTGGCCCGTTCTCTTGAAGATTCGTGATTCTAGCTTCATTCCATCCTCATTATTGTTCCGATTGTGAGGAATTCTTTTCATACCCGTCCGAAGCATTTCATGAATTCTTTTCTTTGTGATCCTCCGAAGGCCATCATTTCAGAATATTTCTTCGTTCTCAGTTTTCAACTTCGTCCTCGAAATATTCCTCATTGATGTCTCTTCGTTCGTCTCCATATTTTACGGTGGTTCTTTCAAGATTAACCTTCCGTTGTTATCGTTTTAATTCATTTGTTCTTTTCATAATCCTACCGGTGGTTCGTTGAAGATTTACCCAAGCTTGTGCTAGATCTCTCTTTAATTCTTTGCAACGAGAATAAGTAGTATGCCAAATCCTTTGGTTGTCATCAATTTAAATTGATGAAGGAGATGCATGACATAATTCTTATTCTTATTCCTTCAAGGTGATTTAATTCTTTTGTCTGGAGCTTGTTCATCATATATATCCTTGGTTCTAATTTCTTCATCTTGTTTTCCGGAGCTCCAAGTGATTTCAATTATATCATTTCAGCTCCATCTAATTCATCGCAGGCCTTGAATCTTATTCTTTTCATCTTTCACTTCTCATGCTTTCATTACCGGAGTTCTTCATGGTGGTTCATCATGATTTAATTCATCCTCGAAGTTTTCATCAGGATTCTTGTTGGAGCTCAAGCATTCTTCATCATGCTTTCCAATTGCAATTCTTTCTACCTTATCTTTTCAGATGGTGTTATGTCATTCTTGACAATTCCTTCATGTTTCATGATTCACGAGTTATCAAGAGTGAGATATTTAAAACCATCATTTCTTTTTCTTTAGGAGATCCTTTCAACCCCTCATTGTATCTCTTGGAGTTATCTTGGGTTGTATTTCACCAAAAGCTTTCCCTGAGAATTGTTGCTATTATGGTGCTTATAAATGACCCAAGTTCTTCAATTATCATTCCGGTGAAATAAGTTTATCGTCTCATAATTTAATCAATTGTTTAAGCTAGTGGCTGGTTGTCACCTCATAATTTTGAGATGTTTTCCATAAGCCCACATAAAGCTTATTCGTTTCGTTGTTGATTTTTCAATCAACTCCGTTCAGCCCTTCTTCGTAAGGATGTTTTTCATATTCATTCATGGGAGAAGTTGTCATTTTTCTTCTCCATTCATTTCTTTCATTGATTTATATGCTATTCTTTCATTCCGGAGGCTTTGTGATATTGCTCTTTGGACCATCATCTCGTTTTATCAAGATCATATTCTTCCCTTGCTTATCTATTTAACTGGAGATTGTATTCTTCATTCTAGTTCCGTCATCTTATCTAGTTTTGCCTATCTTTTAACCGGAGTGCTGTCTGAATCTTTCTTTCCCTTGTGCCATTCTTTTAATTGTTTCGGAGACAATATGTTGTTGTTTTCATCAAGTATCATTCCATCTCCTCAAGTTCTTGTTCAATTCCTTCCATTTTCAGACGGAGTGCTGTCTGAATCATGTCATTCTTATTTCCTTGGCTATACCATTGAGGTTTCATATTCTTTTGGTTCGTAAGCTCTTGTTTCATGTTCTTCAACCTACAAGGTTCCCGTATGTTCCTTGTTCCTCATCTTACCGGAGTGCTCTTAACTTCGTTCATCTCCGTTGCATTCTTTCTTTCAACTTGTTTAACCTCTCAAGATTCCTGGTTTCACTCGATTCTCGAAGAAGCAACTGTGTTTTACCTCTTCCTCTTCCGTTTTTACCCGGTGATATCTCTAGGATCTCCGGTCGAGATCCTCTGTTAGTGTGGGAGAGTTGTGACGCCCGAAGAACGACGTCCCAGAAGATTCCAGAAGATTCCAGAGATTCCAGACGTTCCGGGTTCTTCGTGTGTTGCATTTGTGCTTGTGTTATTTATTTTGCATTGCATCATGTCATCATGCCATCATGTCATTTTATTTTGCATCTCAACTTAAATAAATCGTGTGGACCTTCGGTCCATTTAAATCGAGGGAAGGTGACTTCTCTTTATAACATATAAAAGCCTCCTAATAATTAGGGAGCTATATTTTAAATGTTCCATTTGTTTGGAATTAACCACAACACACTTGCAAATATTCCCCATGCCTCTTAGTTCTAGTTTCACCGTCAAAACCTTGTCTTTATTCTTTTCCCGTTTATCGAGGTTCTTCCAAAACCCTCCATCAATTTTATTTAAATTCCTGACATTTTTTGTGAGCCCAGGGAATTTGACCTCATGCCCTAATTCCATCCCTAACCTCTTTTTACTTTTCTTTCTCCTCTTTATTGTTTTTTTAATAAGGAGAGAGAGCTTGCAGCCAACCTTTCCTTCCTTCCCAGGCCCAGCTCGCAGCCAGGCCTCCCTCTCCTCTTTCCAGCCGCAGCTGGCCAGCCAGCCACCTAGGCCCACCATCCCAGCTGGCCCAAGGCCTCCCCGCGAGCGCAACCCTAGCCCGACCATCTTCTCGCTCCCTTCTCCCCCTGTCCGCCGCCACTCCTCGCACTCCCTCGTCCGTTCCCTCCCCCGCACTCGATCTCTCCCCTCGAGCGCTCGTCCCCTCTGCTCCTCCCTTCGACTGGCCAGGCCCGAGCGCCCTTCCCTCCTCGTCTGGCCCGAGCGCGCCCGCGCCCCCTCCTCCTCTGCGCGAGCTGGACCGCGCCAGAGCTCCCCGATGGCCCTGCCAGCCACCTCCGAGCGCCCTGGCGCCCCTCCTCTCCGCGCCATCCGGCCGTGGCCGACGCCCCAGCACGGCTCCCTCCGCGCCCCATCCGGGAGCCTCAGGCCGCAGCCCTGGCGCCCCGCCTAGGCCGCCGCGTCGGCCCTTCTCCTCCGCGCGACTTCAGGCTGCAGCCGCCCTGCCAAGCCGGCCGGAGCCGCTGCCCTTCCTCTCCGCTTCGCCCAAGGCCGAGGCCCTTCCTCCTCGCCTCCTGGAGCCCTCGAGCGCCGCCCGTTCCTCTGCGCCGTGGCCTCCCAGGTCCCTGCCTCCAAGTTCCCGTGCCGGAGACGCAACTCCTCCGTCCCAGCGCGCCATCTCCTCGGAGCCGGCGGCCCCGTCCTCCCCAACGCCATGGTCGCCCTGCTGTCCTTCAGTGACCAGCAGCGCCGCACCCCCGCAGCCCTTTTCCTGTTTTTTTGTTGTTGCTGTTTTTTTTTGTTTATCCCAAGTACCAGGAGCGCCAAGAACCACTAGGTCCGGACCCGAGCAGCTACATGGCCTTTTTCGTGAACGACTACATGAACGACTACACGGTGGCGTGTAACACCCCAAAATTTTAACCACAATTTTTATTAAATAAAATTTGGCTAGAAATAAAATTTTGAATTATATTAGGTTCTTTAATCATTTTTAGAGCCTTTTCTATACCTGTCCTTCAAAAATCTTCTCTTCATATAGTAAATTTGTTTGGAAATAATTTTATGGGCTCTGGTTGTATCTTGAGTCATTTCATTATTTGTTTAATAACAGTAGAATTATTTTCATAATAAAATTTTGCCCTAGAAATTCTTTTAATAGCTTTTGCAGTGTTTTAAATGCTTCTGTTGCACTACAACCATTATAAATAATTCTCTAAAAATTCCACCATAATTCTGAGAGGTCTTTTGATGCCTATATGTCACTTTGGTGCAAAAACCCAACTTGGTGTTTTGCAAAATTTGAGTGAACCATCCTCTTTTTCATTTCTGTCCATTTTCTAGGTTTCTACTGCAACCCCAATTTTCCTTGCTCTAAAATTTGTGATACTTGTCCATATCCTAGTCCTTCCTATTAAACCCTTAAGTCCTGAAGATCAGCTCCATTGGAGTTTTCTAAGTCCACCAAAAACCCCTCTGAATATTCAGTCCAGAACTGAATTTCTGCAAAACTTGCACTAGCAAGTTTGCTCTTTCCGCAAACCAACTCCACCATCATATATTATCTATAGGGAGACATCATCCTGCCAAGTTTCACATCCAGAAAGATCACCTAGGTCACCCTAACATTCTGTCGAGCACCTTGAGCTCATGACAGAATTTGGGCATCTTTTTGGATTGCACTAGATACTAGCCCCACTCCCCAAAACACCATGTCCATAACTTCTACCATGTCTAGAGGCACCATTCTGTTATTTGTCAACTTGTTTGGGTCCCTGTAGATGCCATTGGCATTTCGTCGAACACCTCAGAGGCATGTCCGGAGCGCGAGCAGAACGCAGTTGTTGCACGCGCTGACATCGGGCTCCTGTCACTGCCCTGCTGCCTCCCCTGCTCGCCCGAGCCTCCCACTGGATCAGCTCGACCACCCCGAAGCTCGCCGACACCTCCGTTTGTCCCCTAGCGCCGTCCGAGCCAACCAGAGCTGCCAGCTCGCCCTCGCTTTAACTACGGCGGCCACCGTCCTCGCCACGTCGCACCGACCTCCACCGCCCTGGACGCGTGGCTCGCCTCCGAACCAAACAGAACGCCCCGCCATCACTGCAGGCCGCCACCGCCCTCACCAAACCCCGCCGTCCACCAACGGCCTCGCCACCGCCCGCGTCTGCCATTAATGGCCGCCGCCGCAGTCTGCCATGGACGGCGCCGTCCGGGACACCTGGAGCCCCTCCGAGCCATCCAGCATGCCCCAGCATTACTGCGGCCGGCCACCGTCCCCTACCGACCCCCACCGACCATGCCAGCTACCCCAAGCGCCATCAATGGCGAGGTCCGTCGTGGCCGTTCTCTGGACATCGCGGAACCGACCTCCTCGCGCTATATAAGGCCCCCTGAGGCCGCTGCACTCCTCACAGTACCTCCCTCTCCCCCTCACCAACCCTCCCGTAGAGGCAAAACGACCGAAAACGGTCGTCTTCCCCAACTCCAGTAGCTTCTGCCGCCACCATTCCCTCGATGGTTCCGACGCCACCAGAGCTTCCCCCTCCCCGATTTATTCACCACTCGACTCCTGGACAACCCACCGATCCATCCCCCTCACCAATTCCATCGGAACAAGCTCAGGGGCAAAAGCCCTCTCCCACCCGAAGCTTCCCTCCGCCATGGTCGAAGCTCTGCTCAACCTCGAGCCCTCTGGCGACCCTGTCTCCATCCCACGGACGCGGCCCATCCTCAGGAACACGCCGGTGTAGTCGGGGTCGCGAATGGAGGTCCCTGCCGCCGGGGATCACCGCCGGAGCCCCGCCCTGTCTCTGTCTAGACGTACGCGGGAGAAAGGAGATTAACCCGACAAGTGGGGCCCGCTCGTCAGCGGCACAAGCCGCGGGCCCCGCCGTTTAAGTGGAGGCGGTTTCCTCCCGGAGCCGTTTCCGCGTGAAGAAGGCGTATTCCGTGGAATACGCCATCGACGTCAGCACCTCTCCCCGCAGCCAGATGACTGGGCTCGGCCCAGTGGCGCCGTGGAGCTAAACAGCGCTCAGGGCGCGATTCTGTCCTTTCTTTTTTTTATCATTTCCAGCAGCTTTCAAATAATTCCATAGTAGCCTTTTCTACTCTAAAATTGGTAATTCAAATTTCTGTAGGTTTCTAGAATCATGCTCTGTTTATTTAAATTAGGTGAACATTTTTCCTACATATAGTTTCTGTTTAATCTTTAAATAGTACTTTTAATCATATTTTCCATCTTAGTAATTCCATAACTAATTCATATGAACTCTAAATAAATTAATTCTTTTTCTGATATTCCTTAAATATCCTCTAGTTTATTTTAAGAATATTTGAAATACTTTTTAGTGCTATCTTTGAATTGTGTGGTGACTTAAGTATTTTGGAAATAGGAAAAAGAGGGGAGTTAATATTTTTCAAACTTGTGGAGTGCTCTCAATACTTCTGCATGTTCAAGGCAAGCATTTTGAACACTTGATATGGTGAATGTTTGATAATTTGTTGGCTAGAATATTTCGAGCATGGTTTGATACTATCAATAAAGAAATTGCATATGAGTAGGAATATTTCATGCATGCATGTTCATATAATTATTTTTCTCTTGCATGCATTTTGCAACATGCATAGTTTGTGAGCATCCAGGAGTGTGCTCCTGTTTTGGACGTGCCGGTGGACACGGGCCCTTTTTGACACGGTGGTGTCATGAGATATTTGTGGAAGCAGGCAAGGGTTGTGGCCCTGTCCTGGTGGTACTATTGAAGGAATACTTGTTTGTGCTAACCACTGCAGGAAACATAAGCCTCCTGAGTCGACCGTAGATCGAGTCTTGTTCCGGTAACCCCCATACTTGTTTCGTGCTACCACTTGTCCCTGCCTCGGGTAAGGTATGGTTTAGTAAGTTGTTAACCCCTTTCCATGCACACACCGTACAGAGGGCCACGATGAGGGTTTCCATTGGCCATGGACTAAATCCTGTCATCGGGTCAGGGAGCATGGGTGTTTCCGGCTGTCGTGATGCCGAGAGGGAGTGTACCCTTGTAATCCGCGCGTATAAATAGTGATCCCATGCTTTTGGAGGTTGTAGCCTCCCCGACTTAGAGTTTTTCTGGAACGATGCTTTGGGTGATTCCTGGCATCTGGACGGATTTTCTGGTGTGTGCTGGTCAGGCGTGTTTTCAACCCAAAGACCATAATGGGAATTAGTCAGTGTCACGATACTGGCTAAAGAAATCCTATACTTGTGGGTAAAGAGTACGCCCTCTGCAGAGTCATATCTATTCGAATAGCCGTGTCCGCGGTTAAGGACTACAGTCTGGGTTGGTCAAGTGTCGGTCTTAGAGTCGGTCTCCGGAGGAAATATTTAAAAATTGAGCATGGTTATTTTGCAGGATAATTATCGTTGCTACTGGTGTTACCATTAGTATATTTGATGATATGATTATATTTGTGAACTAAACCCCTGCTCTTATTTTACTTTCCAGAGTGTCTCAGGGGCTGGCTAGTCTACCCCGGACATTCGTTTTTATTTTCAAGTCCTTTTGTGGCGTCCCTCGAGTGTCAGGCGGTTTATCACGCCACTACTCTTGTGGATACCCGACTGGCATTTCTTTTCAAGTCCTTTCGTGGCGTCGCCTGAGTTCTCGGATGGTATCGTCCGATTTCTCCTTTAGACACCCGACTGGCATTTCTTTTCAAGACCGACCGTGGTGTCACTTGACATCCGACCGGCATTTCTTTTATATTTTATTGATGCTAACATTTATTTCCTGCACTAACCATTATTCACCATGCCATATTTTAATTCCTGTCAGCATGCATTTAATATAAGTCCATCATGAGCATATGTATATATTTTTAATTCATCATGACCATATAATTGTTTGCTGCATTTGTTATATCATTTGTCCATGATGTTTGCGAGTACATTCAAACGTACTCACAGGCTTGTCCCTGGCTATTTACTTGGCCAGGTTAGGAGTTCTACAAGGAGTACCACAGTGACGTCCGTGTGAAGCCTAGGAGTATAGCCACGCGGGATAGGAGTTATCCGGGTCAGCTGTTCCTATGGGAATGGAGCCCCATCGATGTGGAGATCCACAAGCCAATTCCTTCATCCACCACCGGAGTCATTGTTGTATCAGTAGACCTATATGGTCTTGTATCAAATTCTTGTAAATGCTTGGTAATCTGTAACAAGGATGTGTCCACCAGTAACAGTAATCCTGGGCTGGTGATGACACTAGGGGTTAATTTCTGGAATATTGTGTTCCCGAAATCCGGCCCCGACAGCCTTGGTATCAGAGCCAGGCTGACCATTGGCTAAACCTATCTTAGCCTGGTCACTATCCCTAGGTTTCCACACCATCCACATCTTTTCCTGTCCACAGTCAAGTCTATCCCATCCACAGTGGCAACCGACATCTTTTGATAGCCGGTGCCCAACCTATCAGTCTATCCATAGGCCGTGTGCCTGTGCCAACACCTGAGCTTTCCCATCCACAAGCGTGCGATGGAAGACTCGGCTGACTTATAAAGGAAGCCTTACCCCAAACTCAACGCATCACAGCCTCATTCCCAGTTCGATATCCAACCACCAAGATGCCAGGCCCCCTCGTGCACAACGAGACCACCGCAGTCGAGCTTGAAGGCTTCGTAACCATCCTCGCCAATCTCACCCGTCGTGTCTTTGGCATTGCCGAGCCGCCGGAATATGTCGTGTACCAAGAGCACACGAGTAACTCCATCCATCACTTCTGGGCCACGGTGCACCTCTATGGGAGGGGCACCACATCAGAGCGTCCCTACCGATTCACCGGGAGGACGACCTCCGACGAGCCCCAAGCCATCCAACTTGCAGCCCGAGAGGCTATAGTTCATCTTCGGCACCTGTCGCCGAGGGTTAACTGCCGCTCATTCTACTACTACCCTAGTCGTGAAGGCTATGGTAGCCCGACCCAGGTCGCCAGCGGAGACCATGAGTCGGATCCTGCTCTGGTGCATCTAGTGCGCTACCTGAGAGCGCAAGAGGCACTATTTGATCAGGTCACTCTTGACCTGATTGAGACCCGCAGGACGCTCGCTCTCCTAACCCCGGCAAGGAACGAAGTCGCACCCGCCACCGACACCCCGATAGTGCTGCTTGGAAGGCCGGTTGAGCCCCCAAGCTCTGACCATGTCACCTACCCGGGCAATGCCATCGCCTCACCCGGAAATCTCCGTCGTCTCTTGGAGGCCTACTCCAATGGGACGGTGACCTCGACACCCCGCGAAGGCCACCACCGCTACTCCAGCCCTGTAGCTCCCCATCCTACCCCGGCCAGCTCCGACGCGGAAGCACCCGGAGAGGACTCGGCATCCGCAAGACGCGCCCGGCTAGATATCAACCAGGTGGACTGAGTCCACCAGAACTGTTGTCAAGCCCTAGTGGCCCGGTTTATCCTTTATTTTCACGGTAGCAGTTGTGTAGCGGGTGGTGCTTGTTTGCATGATGTGATCTCTGTTTTGTTTATATGTCATGAATGTATTGCTATGATTGCATTTTTTTTATATGAGTGTTTTGTTTGTGTGGTATGCTTTTTAATTCTTCCGGCCTTAACAAATCTCGAGGACGAGATTTTTCTAAGGGGGTTAGAGTTTGTAACACCCCAAAATTTTAACCACAATTTTTATTAAATAAAATTTGGCTAGAAATAAAATTTTGAATTATATTAGGTTCTTTAATCATTTTTAGAGCCTTTTCTATACCTGTCCTTCAAAAATCTTCTCTTCATATAGTAAATTTGTTTGGAAATAATTTTATGGGCTCTGGTTGTATCTTGAGTCATTTCATTATTTGTTTAATAACAGTAGAATTATTTTCATAATAAAATTTTGCCCTAGAAATTCTTTTAATAGCTTTTGCAGTGTTTTAAATGCTTCTGTTGCACTACAACCATTATAAATAATTCTCTAAAAATTCCACCATAATTCTGAGAGGTCTTTTGATGCCTATATGTCACTTTGGTGCAAAAACCCAACTTGGTGTTTTGCAAAATTTGAGTGAACCATCCCCTTTTTCATTTCTGTCCATTTTCTAGGTTTCTACTGCAACCCCAATTTTCCTTGCTCTAAAATTTGTGATACTTGTCCATATCCTAGTCCTTCCTATTAAACCCTTAAGTCCTGAAGATCAGCTCCATTGGAGTTTTCTAAGTCCACCAAAAAAACCTCTGAATATTCAGTCCAGAACTGAATTTCTGCAAAACTTGCACTAGCAAGTTTGCTCCTTCCGCAAACCAACTCCACCATCATATATTATCTATAGGGAGACATCATCCTGCCAAGTTTCACATCCAGAAAGATCACCTAGGTCACCCTAACATTCTGTCGAGCACCTTGAGCTCATGACAGAATTTGGGCATCTTTTTGGATTGCACTAGATACTAGCCCCACTCCCCAAAACACCATGTCCATAACTTCTACCATGTCTAGAGGCACCATTCTGTTATTTGTCAACTTGTTTGGGTCCCTGTAGATGCCATTGGCATTTCGTCGAACACCTCAGAGGCATGTCCGGAGCGCGAGCAGAACGCAGTTGTTGCACGCGCTGACATCGGGCTCCTGTCACTGCCCTGCTGCCTCCCCTGCTCGCCCGAGCCTCCCACTGGATCAGCTCGACCACCCCGAAGCTCGCCGACACCTCCGTTTGTCCCCTAGCGCCGTCCGAGCCAACCAGAGCTGCCAGCTCGCCCTCGCTTTAACTACGGCGGCCACCGTCCTCGCCACGTCGCACCGACCTCCACCGCCCTGGACGCGTGGCTCGCCTCCGAACCAAACAGAACGCCCCGCCATCACTGCAGGCCGCCACCGCCCTCACCAAACCCCGCCGTCCACCAACGGCCTCGCCACCGCCCGCGTCTGCCATTAATGGCCGCCGCCGCAGTCTGCCATGGACGGCGCCGCCCGGGACACCTGGAGCCCCTCCGAGCCATCCAGCATGCCCCAGCATTACTGCGGCCGGCCACCGTCCCCTACCGACCCCCACCGACCATGCCAGCTACCCCAAGCGCCATCAATGGCGAGGTCTGCCGTGGCCGTTCTCTGGACATCGCGGAACCGACCTCCTCGCGCTATAAAAGGCCCCCTGAGGCCGCTGCACTCCTCACAGTACCTCCCTCTCCCCCTCACCAACCCTCCCGTAGAGGCAGAACGACCGAAAACGGTCGTCTTCCCCAACTCCAGTAGCTTCTGCTGCCACCATTCCCTCGATGGTTCCGACGCCACCAGAGTTTCCCCCTCCCCGATTTATTCACCACTCGACTCCTGGACAACCCACCGATCCATCCCCCTCACCAATTCCATCGGAACAAGCTCAGGGGCAAAAGCCCTCTCCCACCCGAAGCTTCCCTCCGCCATGGTCGAAGCTCTGCTCAACCTCGAGCCCTCTGGCGACCCTGTCTCCATCCCACGGACGCGGCCCATCCTCAGGAACACGCCGGTGTAGTCGGGGTCGCGAATGGAGGTCCCTGCCGCCGGGGATCACCGCCGGAGCCCCGCCCTGTCTCTGTCTAGACGTACGCGGGAGAAAGGAGATGAACCCGACAAGTGGGGCCCGCTCGTCAGCGGCACAAGCCGCGGGCCCCGCCGTTTAAGTGGAGGCGGTTTCCTCCCGGAGCCGTTTCCGCGCGAAGAAGGCGTATTCCGTGGAATACGCCATCGACGTCAGCACCTCTCCCCGCAGCCAGATGACTGGGCTCGGCCCAGTGGCGCCGTGGAGCTAAACAGCGCTCAGGGCGCGATTCTGTCCTTTCTTTTTTTATCATTTCCAGCAGCTTTCAAATAATTCTATAGTAGCCTTTTCTACTCTAAAATTGGTAATTCAAATTTCTGTAGGTTTCTAGAATCATGCTCTGTTTATTTAAATTAGGTGAACATTTTTCCTACATATAGTTTCTGTTTAATCTTTAAATAGTACTTTTAATCATATTTTCCATCTTAGTAATTCCATAACTAATTCATATGAACTCTAAATAAATTAATTCTTTTTCTGATATTCCTTAAATATCCTCTAGTTTATTTTAAGAATATTTGAAATACTTTTTAGTGCTATCTTTGAATTGTGTGGTGACTTAAGTATTTTGGAAATAGGAAAAAGAGGGGAGTTAATATTTTTCAAACTTGTGGAGTGCTCTCAATACTTCTGCATGTTCAAGGCAAGCATTTTGAACACTTGATATGGTGAATGTTTGATAATTTGTTGGCTAGAATATTTCGAGCATGGTTTGATACTATCAATAAAGAAATTGCATATGAGTAGGAATATTTCATGCATGCATGTTCATATAATTATTTTTCTCTTGCATGCATTTTGCAACATGCATAGTTTGTGAGCATCCAGGAGTGTGCTCCTGTTTTGGACGTGCCGGTGGACACGGGCCCTTTTTGACACGGTGGTGTCATGAGATATTTGTGGAAGCAGGCAAGGGTTGTGGCCCTGTCCTGGTGGTACTATTGAAGGAATACTTGTTTGTGCTAACCACTGCAGGAAACATAAGCCTCCTGAGTCGACCGTAGATCGAGTCTTGTTCCGGTAACCCCCATACTTGTTTCGTGCTACCACTTGTCCCTGCCTCGGGTAAGGTATGGTTTAGTAAGTTGTTAACCCCTTTCCATGCACACACCGTACAGAGGGCCACGATGAGGGTTTCCATTGGCCATGGACTAAATCCTGTCATCGGGTCAGGGAGCATGGGTGTTTCCGGCTGTCGTGATGCCGAGAGGGAGTGTACCCTTGTAATCCGCGCGTATAAATAGTGATCCCATGCTTTTGGAGGTTGTAGCCTCCCCGACTTAGAGTTTTTCTGGAACGATGCTTTGGGTGATTCCTGGCATCTGGACGGATTTTCTGGTGTGTGCTGGTCAGGCGTGTTTTCAACCCAAAGACCATAATGGGAATTAGTCAGTGTCACGATACTGGCTAAAGAAATCCTATACTTGTGGGTAAAGAGTACGCCCTCTGCAGAGTCATATCTATTCGAATAGCCGTGTCCGCGGTTAAGGACTACAGTCTGGGTTGGTCAAGTGTCGGTCTTAGAGTCGGTCTCCGGAGGAAATATTTAAAAATTGAGCATGGTTATTTTGCAGGATAATTATCGTTGCTACTGGTGTTACCATTAGTATATTTGATGATATGATTATATTTGTGAACTAAACCCCTGCTCTTATTTTACTTTCCAGAGTGTCTCAGGGGCTGGCTAGTCTACCCCGGACATTCGTTTTTATTTTCAAGTCCTTTTGTGGCGTCCCTCGAGTGTCAGGCGGTTTATCACGCCACTACTCTTGTGGATACCCGACTGGCATTTCTTTTCAAGTCCTTTCGTGGCGTCGCCTGAGTTCTCGGATGGTATCGTCCGATTTCTCCTTTAGACACCCGACTGGCATTTCTTTTCAAGACCGACCGTGGTGTCACTTGACATCCGACCGGCATTTCTTTTATATTTTATTGATGCTAACATTTATTTCCTGCACTAACCATTATTCACCATGCCATATTTTAATTCCTGTCAGCATGCATTTAATATAAGTCCATCATGAGCATATGTATATATTTTTAATTCATCATGACCATATAATTGTTTGCTGCATTTGTTATATCATTTGTCCATGATGTTTGCGAGTACATTCAAACGTACTCACAGGCTTGTCCCTGGCTATTTACTTGGCCAGGTTAGGAGTTCTACAAGGAGTACCACAGTGACGTCCGTGCGAAGCCTAGGAGTATAGCCACGCGGGATAGGAGTTATCCGGGTCAGCTGTTCCTATGGGAATGGAGCCCCATCGATGTGGAGATCCACAAGCCAATTCCTTCATCCACCACCGGAGTCATTGTTGTATCAGTAGACCTATATGGTCTTGTATCAAATTCTTGTAAATGCTTGGTAATCTGTAACAAGGATGTGTCCACCAGTAACAGTAATCCTGGGCTGGTGATGACACTAGGGGTTAATTTCTGGAATATTGTGTTCCCGAAATCCGGCCCCGACATGGCGCGTCAAGTACCCCCTACGAACCGTCAAGTGAACAACTACCGTCGCCGGAAACACCAAATACCCCTTCGAACGTCTTGAAGCGCCAAGTACCGCGACGCCCGGAGCACTCGAAACCGTCAAGTACATCTACGAACGAGAACGTCTACTTCCACTACCGTCGCCCCGTGTACGACTACCGACGCGACGAGTACCTCTTCGGAAACGGAAACGCCTACGTGTACGACTACCTTCGGTGAAGAAATGAGAACGTCTACTTCCTCTCCGAACGGAACTTCTACTTCCACTACACCCCGTGAACAACTACTTCCTCTACGGCCGTGTACCACTACTTCCACTACGTCCCTCTACGATCTCGAACCGCCCCGAATAGTTTGTTTCGAAGGTATACCGAGATGACCCGTGTGATGCTTATGTTGTATGAAATGTTTCCCTTGTGTGCTCCGTGCCCGAATCATCTTTTGTCATGTTCCTCGGTTGCCTCGTCACCGACTCGTGGGAACCCGGCAACGGGATCAACCCACCTTTCTTCTTGTTTCGCTCTCCGTCATCTTTTGCACCGGACTCTCAACGAGTTACCGGAACCGATATGTTGTCGTGGCATCATTTTCGGAATTGTTGCCGTGGCACCTTTTTCCTTCCACCACGGGGACAAATGCTTCATATCTCTTGTCAACTTTTAATAAAAATTGCATAAACTTGATCATGTCATCCGCATCATGTTAACAACATTAAAATGTGTGAATTGTTGTTGCTTTAATAATTGCTAAACATGCTCATGGGGATTTTCCGGAATTGTTGTTGTTATTTTCCGGCCCCATTTAAAATGTCTAAATAGTGTAGTTTTACTTGCTTCACCTCCTGCCATGTTAACGAACATTTAATCTTGTCTTGTAAATAACGAGAGTCAACTAAATAATTACCATGTGGTGTTTCGTCAATATGCAACTTGTTGCATATTGAGCTCCACTTAACTTGTAGTGTTGTTTGTGCACTTTGCCATGCCATGCATATTTAAACCGGACATGCATCATACTTGGATGTGCATCGTATGCCATGTTTATGCTTGTGTGTTTACCGTGTTGTTTGCTTCTTTCCGGTTGCTTCTCTTGTTAGCTTCGGTTTTGTTCCGGAGTTGTGAGGATTCGCTCGATTGTGTTGCTCCGTCTTCTTCATGGATCCGTTCTTCTCCCTTGTGGAATCCCAGGCAAGATGATCATACCCTTGGATACCTTTACTACCATTGCCATGCTTAGTTGTCTCGATGCTATCGTTACATGTCGCGCTACCCATCTTTATGTCAGCCTTTCCTTGTTGCCATGAAACCTCTAACCTTTGACACCTTCCTAGCAAAACCACTGTTTGGCTATGTTACCCGCTTGCTCAGCCCCGCTTGCTCAGCCCCTCTTATAGCATTGTTAGTTGCAGGTGAAGATGAAGATCGTTCCAGGTGGGAACTTGTTATTGGTTATATCACAATATCTATAATTATTATTAACACACCTATACACTGGGCATGGGTGGAAGGCTTGGCCTTTTGCTCGGTGTTTTGTTCCACTCATGCCACCTTAGGCGCCGATAAACCGGCATTATGTTCCTTGATTTTGCGTTCCTTACACGATGGGTGAAATGGGGACCCCTTGACAGTTCGACTTTGAATAAAACTCCTCCAGCAAGGCCCAACATTGGTTTTAATTTGCCTCATAATAACAACTTAATTAATTAATTAAAATTGCATAGGGGGTCGCACCCTCGGGTTCTTAATTCTACATAGCAGGGGGGGCCAGTGCTGATGGTGTTGGTCCCAAATAGAGTCGTGTGCGGTGCCACCCAGTTATCTGGGGTCTTCGGTTGCTGTACGCTGTGCTCATCCGGTCGTGGCCTGAGACGAGATACGCGCGGCTACTATCAGGGTGTCGGCACGCCGGGAGGTCTTGCTGGACTTGTTTTACCATTGTCGAAATGACTTGTGCTACCGGGAAGCCGAGTCTGATCGGATTTCCCTAAGATAAGGGGTGATGATATTATATTTATCACTTCAGCTAATCGTGAGAGCTTGTGATGGGCTAAGTTGGGACACCCCTGCAGAGTTATGATCTTTCGAAAGCCGTGCCCGTGGTTATGTGGTAGATTGGAATTTGTTAATGTCCGGTTGTAGAAAACTTGACAGAGGATCCGAAGTAAAACACACAATTGTGTGAGTAACCGTGACTGTCTCTTTTCACTTTGAGAAGAGAACACGGTGGGGTTATGTTTGACCGTATGTAGTTCAGGATCTTTAGCGATCACCTTTTGCGACCGTTTGCGTAGCTTCTCATCTTATTCTGGTACTCGTAAGTTAGCCACCATATTATGCTTAGCCGCTGCTGCAACCTCACCACTTTACCTCTTCCTACCCATATAGCTTTGCTAGTCTTGATACCCATGGTTATGGGATTGCTGAGTCCTCGTGGCTCACAGATACTACAACACCAGATGCAGGTTCAGCCGAGTTTGATGCAGGAGCTGGATCAAGTTCTTCACTGGGAGCTCGATGAAGAGTTTGGCCGTATGCTTGTGACGTTTCGACGATCAGTAGTGGTTTCTACTAGGATTCGATCCTGACCTGTGGCTTTATGTTGTTTGGTATCTTGCTTTTGGATCTTACCCGTAGTCGGGTTGTGATGTTTTGAATGATGTATTGCTTATGTATTGTATTGTGTGAAGTGGCGAGTGTAAGCCAACTATCTCCTTTTGCAATTTAATCCCTCTTTTACATGAGTCGTGCAAAGATACCAAACTTGAGATCATTCTAGGATGGGCTTATACCTTTAAGTCGTGCCTCGACACGTAGGAGGTATAGTCCCATCCTGGGCATTACAATTGATCTACAACATAGATATGCTAATACTACCAGGACTAAGTTCATGATAAATTAAAGTTCAATTAATCATATTACTTGAAGAACTCCCACTTAGATAGACATCCCTCTGGTCATCTAAATGATCGCGTGATCCAAATCAACTAAACCATGTCCGATCATCACGTGAGATGGAGTAGTTTTCAATGGTGAACATCTTATGTTGATCATATCTACTATATGATTCACGCTCGACCTTTCGGTCTCCAGTGTTCCGAGGCCATATCTGCATATGCTAGGCTCGTCAAGTTTAACCCGAGTGTTCTGCATGTGCAAAACTGGCTTACACCCGTTGTATTTGAACGTAGAGCTTATCACACCCGATCATCACGTGGTGTCTCGGCACGACGAACTTTCACAACGGTGCATACTCAGGGAGAACACTTGTACCTTGAAACTTAGTAAGGGATCATCTTATAATGCTACCGACGTACTAAGAAAAATAAGAAGCATAATAAGATAAACATCACATGCAATCAAAATATATGACATGATATGGCTATCATCATCTTGTGCTTTTGATCTCCATCTCCAAAGCACCATCATGATCATCTTCGTCACCGGCGCGACACCTTGATCTCCATCGTAGCATCGTTGTCGTCTCATCAACTATTGCTTCTACGACTATCGCTACCGCTTAGTGAAAAAGTAAAGCAATTACATGGCAATTGCATTTCATACAATAAAGCGACAACCATATGGCTCCTGCCAGTTGCCGACAACTTTACAAAACATGATCATCTCATACAAAACCGTATAACTCATCATGTCTTGACCATATCACATCACAACATGCCCTGCAAAAACAAGTTAGACTTCCTCTACTTTGTTGTTGCAAGTTTTACATGGCTGCTACGGGATTAGCAAGAACCATTCTTACCTACGCATACAAAACCACAACGATATTTCATCAAGTATGTGTTGTTTTAACCTTCACAAGGACCGGGCGTAGCCACACTTGATTCAACTAAAGTTGGAGAAACTGACACCCGCCAGCCACCTGTGTGCGAAGCACGTCGGTAGAACCAGTCTCGCGTAAGCGTACGCGTAATGTCGGTTCGGGCCGCTTCATCCAACAATACCGCCGAATCAAAGTATGACATGCTGGTAAGCAGTATGACTAGTATCGTCCACAACTCACTTGTGTTCTACTTGTGCATATCATCTACGCATAGACCTGGCTCATGATGTCACTGTTGGGGAACGTAGTATTTTAAAATTTTCCTACGATCACGCAAGATCTATCTATCAGATGCATAGCAACGAGAGGGGAGAGTGTGTCTACGTACCCTCGTAGACCGGGAGCGGAAGCGTCAAGTGACGCGGTTGATGTAGTCGAACTTCTTCGCGATCCAACCGATCAAGCACCGAACGTACGACACCTCCGCGTTCAGCACACGTTCAGCTTGATGATGTCCCACGAGCTCTTGATCCAGTTGAGCTTCACGGGAGAGTTTCGTCAGCACGACGGCATGGTGACGGATATGATGTATCTACCGACCCAGGGCTTCGCCTAAGCACTGAAACGATATAACCGAGGTGTGTTTCTGTGGAGGGAGGCACCACACACGGCTAAAACAATTCAACTTGTGTGTTCTAGGGTGCCCCCTGCCCCCGTATATAAAGGAGCAAGGGAGAGGCCGGCCCTAGAGGGGGCGCGCCAAGTGTGGGGAGTCCTACTAGGACTCCCAAGTCCTAGTAGGATTCCCCTTTCCTTTCTGGAGTAGGAGAGAAGGAAAGAGGTGGATAGGGAGAAGGAAAAGGGGGCTGCACCCCTTGTCCAATTCGGACCAGAGGGGGGCGCGCGCCTCCTTCCTTTTGGCCTTTCTCCTCTATTCCCGTATGGCCCAATAAGGCCCATATACTCCCCGGCGAATTCACGTAACTCTCTGGTACTCCGAAAAATACCCGAATCACTCGGAACCTTTCCGATGTCCGAATATAGTCGTCCAATATATCGATCTTTACGTCTCGACCATTTCGAGACTCCTCGTCATGTTCCCGGTCTTATCCGGGACTCCGAACTCCTTCGGTACATCAAAACTCATAAACTCATAATATAACTGTCATCGAAACCTTAAGCGTGCGGACCCTACGGGTTCAAGAACAATGTAGACATGACCGAGACACGTCTCCGATCAATAACCAATAGCGGAACCTGGATGCTCATATTGGCTCCCACATATTCTACGAAGATCTTTATCGGTCAAACCGCATAACAACATACGTTGTTCCCTTTGTCATCTGTATGTTACTTGCCCGAGATTTGATCGTCGGTATCTCAATACCTAGTTCAATCTCATTACCGGCAAGTCTCTTTACTCGTTCCGTAATACATCATCCCGCAACTAACTCATTAGTTGCAATGCTTGCAAGGCTTAAGTGATGTGCATTACCGAGAGGGCCCAGAGATACCTCTCCGACACTTGGAGTGACAAATCCTAGTCTTGATCTATGCCAACACGACGAATATTTTTGGAGACACTTGTAGAGCATCTTTATGATCACCCAGTTATGTTGTGACGTTTGATAGCAGACAAGGTGTTCCTACGGTATTCGGGAGTTGCATAACCTCATAGTCATAGGAACATGTATAAGTCATGAAGAAAGCAATAGCAGTAAAACTAAACGATCATAGTGATAAGCTAACGGATGGGTCTAGTCCATCACATCATTCTCCCAATGATGTGATCCCGTTGATCAAATGACAACTCATGTCTATGGCTAGGAAACATAACCATCTTTGATCAATGAGCTAGTCTAATAGAGGCATACTAGGGACATATTGTTTTGTCTATGTATTCACACATGTACTAAGTTTCCGGTTAATACAATTCTAGCATGAATAATAAACATTTATCATGATATAAGAAAATAAATAATAACTTTATTATTGCCTCTAGGGCATATTTCCTTCACTATTTTACATAAATAGTATATAACTATATATATAAGTATATATGCATGCATATATTCATCACTTAATGATTATGGACGTGCTTAACATCTTTTAAAGAGAAAAATAACTATGTTACAAAAAAAATGTACATGCTTAGTAATGAATTTTACTCATGTTCAAGAAAAATGACAACTTGTATGGTTGTTTGTCTTAAGAAATATATATTTATTTTTTACTTCGGTTTATTCGGTTAATCGTTCGGTTTTTTGGTATATACCATAAAAACCAAAGTTCAAAACGGTATGAAAATTCCATACCATACCAAAACCATAAACCATAAAATTGGTTCGGTTCGGTTTATTTTCGGTATGGTTTTTCGGTTCGGTTTCAAAATGCACAGCCCTAGATGGGGACGAAAAAAAACAGCGAAAATAAATCGTGGATGCTATTCATCAACTCAAACATTAGAAATAGAGATTTTGCGTTGCAGGCGCCGGTTATAGCTGTTTCTGCAAATCGGCGCATGCAGCCATGGGCTCAGCCCGTTTTGCTATTTTTTTACCTGTTTTTTAGAGAAAAAGAAAAAGAAATGCATGAACGAGGGTTCGAAACAGGAACCACTTCGCTTCGAGAGCTAGGCTCTAGGCACCCTGCCACGACCGCATATGTTGAGTAACACAACAGTTTTTTCTTTTATTGTCTACTCTGTTTAGTTTTTTTTCTTTTTTCTCATCCTTTTTCAAATTCTGTGAACTTTTTTCAAAATTGATGAACTTTTTTCAGATCCGCTTATTTTTTTTCAAATCATATGAACTTTTTTCAAATTTTATGATTTGTTTTCCAAAATTGATGAACTTTTTTTTTCAAATTTGATGATTTTTTCCTGATTTGAAGACTTTTTTTCAAATCCAATGAACTATTTTTAAAATTGCATGATCTTTTTTATAAAAAATCATGAACTGTTCTTTAAAATCCGTGAACAATTTTTGAATTCAAATACTTTTTAATTTTCACTATTTTTTTCATATTATCAATGTTTGGCTAGTTTTTTTAAGTTTTTTTGGATAAACTAGTTTTTTTAAGCACAGGGACCTGTAATCGCAATTGATCGAGGGAACCCATCACCCATATGGGCCGGCCCACGGGGCACCTGCAACGCTAAGTAGGAGCTCGCATATGAGGTGGGGTAGGGAGCAACTAGTTAACGAGCACTTCTTCGGGAGTCTCGCAACGATCAGCGCCACTTGGCGCGCTCTCAGCCATTTAACACATGTCGCGCTCTAAGCGCTCCCTTCAGATTTTATTTTTTTATTTTTTCACACGTGTTTTCGGCTTTCTAATTTTCCCCGGGTTTTTTCGACGTTTTGGTTTTTCACCGGTCTTCCTTAGCTTTTCGATAAAAAAAATTCGATTTTTTTCCGCAAAAAACGTGTTTTTTCCGCGAGAGGCACGGTTGTGCTTTCGCGAGAGTTACGGCCGTGCCTCTCGGAATAGAAAAAAAATTGTTTTGTATTTTTTTTCCTTTCGTGAGAGTCACAGTTTTGCTTCCGCGTGAGTCACCGCGGTGCCTCTCGGAAACGAAAAAAAAAGTGTTTTCTGTTTTTTCTTTCGCGAGAGTCACAATTTTGCTTTCGCGACAGGCACGGTTGTGCTTTCGTGAGAGTCAAGGCCGTGCCTATCGGAGACGAAAAAAATGCGTTTTCTGTTTTTTTTTTCTTCCGCGAGAGTCACGGTTTTGCTTCCACGAGAGGCACGATTGTGCCTTCGCAAGAGTCACGGCCGTGCCTCCTCGAAAACGGAAGAAAAGAACGTGTTTTTTTTTTCGCGAGAGTCACGGTTTTTTACTTCCGACAGAGGCACGGTTGTGATTTCACGAGAGGCATGGGTGTGCCTCTTTCGGAAAGGGAAAAAACCAGTGCCAGTTCGGTTTTTTCGTCCTATTTTTTCGTGAAAAAAATTTCATCAAAATCTATCAACATGAGATCTAATTTTGAAGATCTTGTTGCGAGGAAATTAACGGTGAAAACGGTTCGAGATTTGGACGCACGGTTTAAGAGATAAAACGTTTTGAATAAACGAATGTACGAAAAAGGGAAAACGTCCAGGTTGCGACAAGTGACACACATGCAACGCGCCACTTGTTGCAACCTGGGTTTAGGGTGATCTTTGCAACGAGTACTTCTTAATTAGTGATTTTGACCTATATGTGTATATGGATTTAACAGGAGAAAAATACCATGGAAGGTTAAGCTAACTGAGAGGCCCGTATTATTTAGGCCCATTCGTTCCAGACTCAATGGTCCCGTCCGTACTCGTTAACCTCGTGCTCCTACGATTGCCT
>LR738710.1:253931060-254018782 GCA_902687465.1 Secale cereale
GGGTGAATAGGCAACTAACAATTTTTAGCTTTTCTTAACCACTTTAAATTAAGCGTCAAAGTAAGTTGTCTAGAGATTCTACTAAGATGACAACTAAAGGAAAGTAAGGATAACAACAACACAAACAAGCTATAGTAGTTAAACAAGTAATGCTTGCACAAGTAAAGGTAAGAAATAACCACAAGGGGAACCGGTGGAGACGAGGATGTGTTGCCGAAGTTCCTTCTCTTTGAGGGGAAGTAAGTCTCCGTTGGAGCGGTGTGGAGGCACAATGCTCCCCAAGAAGCCACTAGGGCCACCGTATTCTCCTCACGCCCTCACACGATGCAAGGTGCCGTGATTCCACTAGTGGTGCCCTTGAAGGCGGCAACCGAACCTTTACAAACAAGGTTGGGGCTATCTCCACAACTTGGAGGCTCCCAACAAAACCACGAAGCTTCACCACAATGGAATATGGCTTCGAGGTGACCTCAACCGTCTAGGGTGCTCAAACACCCAAGAGTAACAAGATCCGCAAGGTATTAGTGAGAGGAATCAAATATCTCTTGGTGGAAGTGTAGATCAATGCATCCTCAAGCAATCCCGAGCAAATCAACAAGTTTGATTGGCTAGGGAGAGAGATCGGGCGGAAATGGAGCTTTGGAGCAACAATGGAGTATGTGGGGGAAGAGGTAAGTCTTCTTGGAGAAGAAGACCCCCTATATATAGTGGGAGAGCTAATCCAACCATTATGCACGTTTTCTGCCCGCAGAGAGCGGTAGTACCGCACGTAAGTTGCGGTACTACCGCTTGCTGAGCGGTACTACCGCTCTGGGAGCGGTACTACCGCTAGGCAAAAACAAGCGAGATGATGACAGCCACTGATGAAATAAATTACATCCGTGGCTACATCCGTAGAAATACGGTAGTAGCAAAACACGACACGGTACTACCGCTTGGAGCAAGCGGTACTACCGCATAGGATGCGGAAGTAATAAATTATTTCCGCACCTACTTCCACACTTAATATAGTGCCGGGCCAGATACACGGTACTACCGTTCTGGAGCCGCGGTACTACCGCTGGTGCGGTACTACCGTGTCTTCAGGCGATACTACCGTGTAGCTGTGCGGTACTACCGCTTATGGAACGGTACTACCGCTTGCCAGGCAGATGTTTTAGTTAAGAAGTCATGGTTTGCATATACGATAATAAACAGTTGGAACTCTAGAGAAGCAAGGGAAAGGGGGTGTGAGAGTAAGATGTGTACGTGTTGATTCCAACCAAACCTTTACGAAACGGACCCCCTCTTAATAGTACGGCTTTCCTATTACTCAAAGCCACCGACAGGGAGCAAAAAGGAAACACCGACTTCCATCGAATCCGAGGGGCAGGCAATCGTCTTGTGCCTAAGTGAGATGTACCTGTGGGAGCTTTAGATCACACGATTAGTCCGCAAAGGCATTGTCATCAATCACCAAAACTACTTAGGGAGAAATATGCCCTTACAATCTCTCCCTTTTTGGTGGATTGATGACAATACGGGATTTGCACAGGGATAAAATAAGAGAGTATGCAATCCTAAACACTAGAATATAGGTGAGCTCCCCCTGGATGTGTGCCTACATAAGAGTGTGCTTTGGACTGCACAACACACATACTAGGTTCAGTGCTCCCCCTATATTCTACACATAATATACTCCTTATATAAAACTGAGCACATAAACAAGGGAAAGTAAACTAACTGCTCACGATATATAAATAAAGACATAACTAAGAGTTTAACAATAGAGAAGCATATGTCTTACACCATACGAAAGTCTCACGCACACGACACAAAAGCACGCAAATAAACAGAGTTCGACCAACGAAAAGAAACAAACGGCACAAGACGCAAATCACTCTCTCCCCCTTTGGCATCGGGACACCACAAAGGGGAAAGAGGACACAAAGAAGGGTGGCGGCCCCGGCGGAGGAACTCAGTCATCGTACTCGCCGTCAGACTCCTGCTGCTCCGCTTGATGATCCTCGTCAGACTCTGATCACTTGTACCCCTGACGGGCCATCCAAGCTGCCTCAGGGGTGATGTTGTCCTCGGACCCGTTAGACACATCCTCTCCATAGACTGCCAAGAGCTTCTTGTCACGCTGGCGAGTCTTCTTGTCAGTGACATGAGCCCTGTACTGACCTTGAGCTTGCATGCAGAAAAGTGCCTTCATCTTCTTCTTTAGCTTTTTAGCCCAAGAAGGCTCTGAGGAGGAAGGAGCAAATCTTCCAGGGCCTTCCTCATCAGCCTCCTCCACATGCTCCTCATCAGTGCCCATCTGAGCCGCAGCAGCTTGCGCACGAGTGGTAGTGTTGGCCCATCGAGTCTTGATGCGAAGACGGATGGGATCATGATGGATACAGTCGGCCTCAAACTCCTCCTCAGGGTACAGCTTCTCCCAAGTCTTGGAGATCAGCAGAAACAGGAATGGACCATAGATGGGTACCTTGCGAGTATAGATCGCAAAGCGGAGCTCACACCACATGATATGGGATATGTCAAGTGGTGGAGACTGCGCCATGCGAGCTGCTTCACACATCAGCAGCATGTGAACCAGGTATGCATGGACCTTGTCCTTGTCTCCAACGCGAGGAAACAAAGTGTTGCGAAAGATCCGATACATGATGTCGTGGAAATAACACGGCAGATGTCCGGTTTAACGGACTTGATGATGGAACCATCGCACGGGTTAGCTTGAAAGGGTTCATAGCACACAAAGGACACAGAGGGTTTATACTAGTTCGGCCCCTTCCAAGAAGGTAAAAGCCTACGTCTAGTTGGTTTGGTATTGCTTGAGCATCGGATTACAGGGAGCGGATTCGCTTGCCTGTGTCTCGACGGGTTGATTGTTGCTTGTCCCTGAACCGTCCAGGTCGTCCCTTTATATAGAGGTGACGCCTGGTCCGGTTTACAGAGTCCCGAGGCCGGCTCATACTTGTGTCCGCCTCGGTCTCTGTCTTTCTTTCTTATCTCTCAAGTTACAACGCTTGGCGGTTCACAAACCACACTTCTATACATGGGCTTTAAGATCTCATGGGCCGTAGCCTTTACTAAAAATATTACAACCAAGTATAATATAACTAAGCCGGTTTACACTAGCCGGTTCATACCTGCTAATCATATCCCTGACATTAGGCCCCAGAATGATTTGAACTGGTTCATATCAGTCTTCCTTGTCTTGTATACTTTTCTTCTGTCTTCATATTTTTGTAAACCGGCTCTGACGTCATCGTCGAGAATCACTAAATCTGACCGTGACATCATCTCCGCATTTAACGCCGTGAGCTGTACTGTAGCTTTGTTTAAGGGTTATCCCGAGAATCGAGGCGCCAGAATATCTTTATCCGATTTTTTGCCTCCTCGAATCCCGTGCCTGTCGCTTCAGATCTGACTCTCCTTTATAAATACCGCCACCCCTCATTCATTATCTTCTTCTCGCTCTGTCTTCTTCTTCCGTCTTCTTCCTCCGTCTTCGTCCGAGCTCGAACCGCCGCCGACGACTGCTGGATCCAAGCCCTCGCCTGGCCGCTGCATCACCCTGAACTCGACCAGAAAACCTCCGCCGCCGATCTTTGCTGCTCCAGGTACATCCTTCTTCCCCATTATTAGTACGCAACTTCTAGGGTTTCCTTCCACGCCTCCGCCATTAGAGCTTAAATAGAAACTTCATCTTGTTCAACCTTGAACCAATGATTTCTAATAACTTTGTCCTTCAGATCTTTGCCTTTAAATTGCATTTTTACCCTGCTGTAAATACTTCGAATCTCCATTGTCCCTGTCTAGCCTGTAGATTTATCCACTTAGTATAAGGTCCTTGTAGATCCTTCCCGTATACTCTTATATTAGTTTCTCTTTTCTTAGCACGCTCAGATCTATTCCTCCAGCACAGTCTTTTGAAAACCTGTTTTTCTCCTCGGTAGATCTGCTAAGTATGCTCCGGTTTAAGTTGATATGCCCTGTTCTTTGCGAAACTCTGTAACTTAACGCAACGGTTTAGCCGTTCCTCTTCAACTGCCATTAACCGGAAATGATATAGCTTGTTATAATTGCCGGTTTAACCACGCCATTAGTCCTCAGTTTAAACCGTTGCATAACTTTCATAGATAGTTTCCGGTTTATACCGCTGCACTTTCATAATCCGTTTTCTGTATTTTACCTTTTCCAGTACCTTGCTCTTTCATTGCAATGGCTAAGCAATATGTCTCCTGCGATTGGGTTCCTTCTGTCATTACTGAGGATGATTTAATCAAGATGTCTGAAATTGGCACATTAGGACCTCAGTCTGAATTAAAGTGGCGGGCTCCGGGTAATGAATGTCCCCCTACTCCCAGATCCGGGGAGGTCATTGTGTTTTTGGATCATATATCTCGAGGCTTCTCTCCCCCCGGTTCAAAGTTTTTCCGGGATGTTCTTGCTGCTTTCCAACTGCACCCGCAGGACCTTGGACCCAATTCTGTCTCAAACATCTGCGACTTCCAAGTATTTTCTGAGGTGTATCTGCAAGAGGAACCTTCCGTCGATCTATTCCGGGATTTCTTTCATTTGAACTGGCGCACCGAGTTTACCAGCGGACCACATCAGGAGCTCGGTGGCGTTAGTATTCAGAAGAGGAGAGACATGGTGTTTCCCCATGCCGCTTTGCACTCTCATCCCAAAGACTGGAATAAGACCTGGTTTTACTGTGTGGACACTTCTCCTGAAGGGGAGAACCCTCTGCCGGGTTACCGTGAAACCCGTATTCCGGAGAATCATCCCTTACCATCACGGCTCGACGCTGTTGAACGGACCGGGTTCTCACCACAGCTCTCCAAGCTAAGAGCTTTCATAGCAAATGGTTTAATTGGGACCGATTTTCTACGCTGCTGGCTATCTTGGAGCATACTTCCCTTGAGCCGGCGATCACATTTAATGTGCAAGTATTCTGGTAATCCGGATGATCCTCAAAGGTTTACCAAGGAAAAGCTTTCTGAATCAGAAGTTGTGGAATCAGCCAAGAAAATTCTCAATGTTTCTTTGGCAGACTGTGCTAAGGTCGGTTTAGCTCCATACTACAAGAAGAATAAGCTGCCCGCAGTAAGTTTCTCTTTACCCTGTATTTGTAATCCGTTCCTTTTGAACTGTCTTTCAATTGTCTTTATTTCTTTCAATTAGGCTGATGATCCTTTCTGGAAGAGAAAGCCTCAGGAGAAAACCGTCAAACAGGTCCGGCGAAAAACCCCTGCAAACAAAAAGAGGAAAGCAGCCGTTGACGCCGGTTCTCCCACTGAGGACGATGATCCGGACTCCGAGGTATGCTATAATCCGGTTTAGATTTTTGCTTTCATGTACTTGTAATCGTATCTAATGATACCTTTCCACAGGAATTGCCTGAAGGTGATAACCCGGCTGAAATTGAGGTAACCCTTCTTTCTTCTGACTCAGAATCTCTTCCCCAAAAAAGTCGTCGGACCGTCCGGAAATATCAATTTTCTCATCCTTATGCTCAGTTAGACCCTAACTTTACTTTGAAGAAGCAACAGCACGAAGCTTTTCGCCGGACCACTCGCCACAGCGGCCTGGCGGTGGAGTCATCCGGAATTTCCTTAACTCCGGTTCGAAAACGCCGTGCTGAGGTGATACTTTCTCCGACCCTCCTTCATCCCACGGCCGGTCTTATCCGAAAACCCCTTAAATCGTCTGACCCTGATTATCAGGAAACTCCATTGTCTTCCTCTGGTGAATCAACCGCCACGCAGCTTCCTCCCCTGAAAACCGTCCCAGGGTAACTTTCCTCACCTCTTCCGGTTTATGATCTCCTTTTTGCTTTATAATGCTAACTCATTTTGCATATTTTTCCAGCAAACCGAAACCCAGCAAGAAGCCCAAGGCGAATAAGCCTATTGCTGAACCTACTGCGGATGATCCGGTTGCTAATCTGTCAACAATTGTTCCTCCAGAAGGTGAACCCGTAGCTCCTGTTGAAGACCCTGCACCAACAGATCACACTTCTGCCCCTGAGCATCCTACTGCTGAAGATGCCCAGAATCGGCCAAGTCCGGCCTGGGTTAACTCTCCTCAGGTTAATCCGGCGTCTCCTGATCCGGCTCATATTGACACTCCCGCCAATGTACCAGCCTCACCTGATGTTGTGGTAACTGGGGCTGCTTACGTTGCTCCAGCTGAGCCCACCGTTTTAGCAAAACATACGGCTAAAGCGGAAAAATTATCTCAAGAAAAGGGGAAATGGAGTACTGACATATCCAGCCTTTCTGGCATGAGCGCTCAAGACATTTATTCTGGGTATCTGAACCGGCTCCATAGCAGTCGGGATTATGAAGCCAGCTTGGTGAACTTAATGAGGGAAAAATATGAGGTAAACTTCCTCTTCTGACTTTGTTCCTTTGATGCATCTCTATCTCATAACAGCCCCCAAGTTCCGGTTTAGCTGCTTACTGAAGGTGATCCGGAACTTTGTAGATTTGAACCGTTGGTCTTTACATTAGCCCCAAAGTATCAAGTAGATAACTTGCTTATGTAGTTGATACTTGTAAAAGTTGCTGTCAATATTTCAATTATACATTAGCCCCCAAGTGTCAAGCAGACAACTGGTTTGTGTGCTTGAAACTTGTAACTTTAAATTGTCTTTGCTGTACTGCTTCAACTGCCATTAGCCCCCAAGTGTCAAGTAGACAACTTGGTTGTGTGCTTGAGACTTGACTAAACTTCACCTCTTGTTTTTGAACTTTGTCTGCAGGCTGAGTTGAACCGAAATGCTCTTGAGATTAACGAGCTTCGAAGCCGGCTTACTGAAACAGAGTCTGCCGCTTCAAAGGCTAAAAAAGAACTTCAAGTGAGCCTAAAGACCGCTGAAGACTTGAAAAAATACTTTGAAGAGGAGCGGGCTACTTTTGAGGTCCAGAAAAAAGATCTGGAAAAACGGGTTCAGGATGCTGAAGGAGCACTTAATCCGGTGACGGAAGAACTGTCCGGATTAAGACGGCAAATTGACTTAATGACCTCCGCTGTTTTTGGTAAGTATAATCTGAACTCCTGCCTTTATCTTTGTAATCTGTGTCTTGTACCGGTTTAACTATGATTGTTGTATGTAGGGCGCCGTGTCTCCCATCTTGGGGACGACTTGCGGAAAAAACTCAAAGCTTGCTACACCTTGGTCGAACAGCTGTACTCCGGAGCCCAAAGGATCATCAGTGCTACTTCGTTTGGTAAACCGGCCCCTACCACAATACAAGATACTTTAAACAAGTTGTCTGTTTTGCCGGCTCGCCTCGAAGAAGTCAAGAAGTCTGCTGCGCGGGGTGGTGCTCTTCTGGCCCTTACGAGGGCTAAGGCTTGGGTCCCGGATCTTGATCCGGAGGAGGCTTTTACGGGATTCCCGGATACGAAGGAGGACGGCTCACCTTTCACCGAAACTGATCTCTATGCTTTGACGAAAGAGATGCGTCCCCTCGCCAGCAAGCTTGCCGCTGAATCGGATTTTTCTAGATATCATACAGGATACAATCTGCAGAACGAACGGGTGGAGCGACTGGTTTACGATACCGTCAACTTAATCCCGCCGGTTCGTCCTCACACCTTTGCTCCTGACATTGATCCTTCTGAACTTATCAACGATGAAGTGTATTTCCGGGCCTTGGCGAAGATTGATTGGCGTGCGCCGGATTTCCAACCGCTTCATGAAGATGAAGATGTTCCGGAACAAGGCGATGGCCAACCGTCCCAGCAAGGAGAAGCATAATCTTTGAATTTTATTGCTGTAATCATAACTGATATTCCATTAAACAATGTTTCCAAACCGTTGGGCTCGTCATGCCTTGTAATAGGTTAGCCGAAACGTAATGTGCTTCGATCCAAACATTTTGTTTTTATGAAACACTCTCCGGTTGACTTGTTGTCTAATGTGGTTGCCTTCCTCTGTTCATACAGACAAAAATATCGAAAAATATGTCCTAGTGGCTTACCACCGGACGGATTAATTTGTTCGCTTTAAAACATCAAATAAGCATATCTTTATATTAAAGATAACTTTCATACCTGAGATTTATGTGGCCAATACTTAAAACCGGCAGGACTTTAAAGTCACTTTATGAAGGTTTTCATGAATCCAAATAGAAACTCGAAATTCTCTGGTCCATCTTGATGATAAATCCGGTTCATCTTGTTTCAAAAAGTTGTAACTTTTACCTGATACGCGATCCGGGTTTTAATGAACGCCGGTTTACTTGGTCTGATATGCATGATCCAGACTTTCAATTTTATAGATATGTGGTCAACTTGTGTAGCTGTTCCACTCCGGTTTAAAAGGTTATAGAACACAAAAACACCAAAAAATATGCAATTTTTGCAAATAAGACCATGTAGTCGAGGCTTTTTCAAAGAGCTGCCAGGCTCAAAGCAAGGTTCAGCCAATCACTGGGACGCGGATTGGCCGACACTCCCAGAGGGCCTAGCCAATCACTGAACGTGGAATTATCCAACTTTTCAGAGGGCCAAAAGAACCGTATATAAAAATTGTTCCGATCACTGGGACGCGGATTGGCCGACACTCCCAGAGGGCCTAGCCAATCACTGAACGTGGAATTATCCAACTTTTCAGAGGGCCGAAAGAACCGTATATAAAAATTATTCCGATCACTGGGACGCGGATTGGCCGACACTCCCAGAGGGCCTCCAGGGTTCCTCCTGAACCGGTGGGTCAATCTAAACCAATCACTGAACGTGGACTTGTCCAACTTTTCAGAGGGTCGAAAGAACTATGAAACCAATCCGATCACTGGGAGTGGATGATACCAACTCCCAGAGGGCCTCCAGGGTTCCTCCTGAACCGGTGGGTCAATGTAAACCAATCACTGAACGTGGACTTGTCCAACTTTTCAGAGGGTCGAAAGAACTATGACACTTATCCGATCACTGGGAGTGGATGATACCAACTCCCAGAGGGCCTCCGGTGTTCCGTCTGAACCTGTGGGTTTTTTATGAAGTCTTCTCTTCTTGAACCGAATATGATCTCCTGTTCTTGAGAGTTCCATTGCTCCTTCACATATTCTGCAAAAAATCAGTTTCTAAACCGGCCAATATTGAAATATAGTATCTGATAGTAAACTTGTATGGTTGTATTTCACAGGATTTTTGTATATGGAAAAAGGGCTGAGCCCCCGGTTTACCGAGGGTGCCGGTTTATTCATTATTCATAATATATACATAGGATACATTGGAGCACATAGCTCAAGTATAGTATGGCCGTAAATGGGCGATGTTCCACGGCCTCTTCGTCTCCTCTTCTGATGTCCGTGAATCCTTGTGTTCTCGAATGTCCACCAAGTAATATGAACCGTTGTGTAGATTCTTGCTGACCAAAAAGGGCCCTTCCCATGGTGGGGATAGCTTGTGCATATCTGTTTGATCTTGGATGAGCCGGAGTACCAAGTCACCCTCCTGGAATGTCCTTGTTCTAATCCGGCGGCTATGATATCTGCGCAGATCTTGCTGATAAATCGCCGACCGCGCTGCAGCCGTATCACGCTCTTCATCCAACCGGTCTAAACCGTCCTGTCTTGACTCTTCGTTGATTGCTTCCACATAGGTCGTTATCCTTGGTGAGTCATGACGTATATCACTTGGAAGAACTGCTTCCGCGCCGTAAACCATGAAGAAAGGCGTGTAGCCTGTAGACCGGTTTGGTGTAGTATTAATACTCCAAAGAACAGATGGCAATTCTTCAACCCAACAACCTGGGGTTCTCTGCAAAGGTGTCATAAGCCGGGGTTTGATGCCTCGCAAAATCTCCTGATTTGCCCTTTCAGCCTGGCCGTTGGTCTGAGGATGAGCCACAGAAGATACATCTAACCGAATATGTTCTCTTTGACAGAATTCCTTCATTTCACCCTTAGATAGATTAGTACCATTGTCTGTGATGATGTTGTGTGGAAAGCCAAACCGGAATATCACTTTTTTGATGAATTTAATCGCTGTTGCTGCATCACACTTGCTTATAGGCTCCGCTTCAACCCACTTTGTAAACTTGTCTACTGCCACCAGTAGATGAGTTTTTTGATCTTGGGACCGTTTGAAAGGCCCAACCATATCAAGCCCCCAAGTTGCGAAAGGCCAAGTTATTGGTATCATCCGGAGTTCCTGTGCCAGCACCAGAGCACGCCTTGAGAATTTCTGACAAGCATCACACTTCCGGACCAAATCTGCCGCATCTGCATGCGCGGTTAACCAATAGAAACCATGTCGGAATGCTTTTGCTACCAATGATTTTGAACCGGCATGATGACCGCAATCCCCTTCATGAATCTCCCTTAAAATCTCACGACCTTCCTCAGCTGAAACACATCGCTGAAATACTCCCGAAGTACTACGATGGTGAAGCTCTCCGTTTGCAATTGTCATGGACTTAGATCGCCGGATTATCTGTCGCGCTTCCTCTTCGTCTTCCGGCAATTCTCCTCGACCCAGGTATGCTAAATAGGGTAGCGTCCAATCCGGAATAATATGGAGTGCTGCCACTAGCTGCGCCTCTGGGTCCGGAACAGCTAAGTCTTCCTCCGAAAGTACCTGAACCGAAGGACTGTGCAATTCATCCAAAAAGGTGTTCGGTGGTACCGGTTTACGCTGCGACCCTAGCCGGCTCAGAGCATCGGCCGCTTCGTTTCTCCGCCGGTCTATGTGATCCACCTGATATCCCTTAAAGTGCCCTGCCACTGCTTCAACTTCTCGTTGATAAGCCGTCATGAGGGGATCTCTTGAATCACACTTGCCAGATACTTGCTGTGCCACTAAGTCTGAGTCACCTAGGCACTTAACCCGGCTCAAATTCATCTCCTTTGCTAACCGCAAACCGTGAAGTAATGCTTCATATTCTGCTGCATTGTTAGTACAAGGAAATAATAAGCGGAGGACATAGCAAAATTTATCACCTCTGGGGGAAGTTAAGACAACTCCAGCCCCCGAGCCCTCCAACTGTTTAGAACCGTCGAAGTGAATCGTCCAATAGGTAAGATCCGGCTTCTCTTCAGGAGTCTGCAACTCTGTCCAGTCATTGATGAAGTCTACTAATGCCTGAGATTTTATAGCAGTGCATGGCACATATTTCAACTCATGTGGGCTGAGCTCGATGGCCCACTTTGCTACCCTGCCTGTAGCTTCCCTGTTCTGGATTATATCCCCCAGCGGAGCTGAACTAACCACAGTTATCGGATGTCCTTGAAAATAATGCTTCAGCTTCCGATTTGCCATGAACACCCCATATACCAACTTCTGCCAGTGAGGATATCTCTGCTTGGACTCAATGAGTACTTCGCTTATATAATAAACCGGACGCTGAACCGGGTGCTCCTTCCCTGCTTCCTTGCGTTCAACCACAATAGCCACACTGACCGCTCACGTATTCGCAGCAACGTATAACAGCAAAGGTTCCCTGTCAATGGGTGCAGCCAAAACTGGTGGGTTTGCTAATTGCCTTTTCAGATCCTCAAATGCTGCATTTGCCTCATCACTCCAGATAAACCGATCTGTTTTCCTTAGCATCTGGTAAAGCGGGATCGCCTTCTCTCCCAAGCGACTGATGAACCGGCTTAATGCTGTGATCCGGCCAGCTATGCGTTGAACATCATTGATACAAACCGGTTTAGTCAAAGATGTGATGGCTTTGATCTTCTCTGGGTTAGCTTCGATTCCTCTGTTTGAGACCAAAAACCCCAAAAGCTTACCAGCCGGAACACCGAAAGCTCATTTTTCCGGATTAAGCATCATCCTGTAAGCCCGAAGATTGTCAACGGTTTCCTTGAGATCTTCTATCATTGTCCCTTCCTTCTTCGATTTGACCACAATGTCATCTACATATGCATGAACGTTCCTCCCTATCTGCCCCTTAAAACAATTCTGAACGCAACGTTGATAAGTTGCCTGTGCACACTTAAGTCCAAAAGGCATAGACACATAGCAAAAAGCGCCAAAAGGAGTTATGAAGGCCGTCTTCTCTTGGTCTTCCACTGCCATTTTGATCTGGTGATACCCTGAATATGCATCCAGAAAACTCAGCCGCTCACACCCCGCCGTGGCATCGATGATCTGATCGATGCGAGGTAGAGCAAAAGGATCAGTTGGGCAAGCTTTATTGAGGTCCGTGTAGTCCACACACATTCTCCACTTCCCATTCTTCTTTAAGACCAGCACCGGATTAGCCAACCACTCCGGATGAAAAACTTCCATGATGAACCCTGCGGCCAAAAGTCTGGCCACTTCTTCTCCTATAGCCTTGCGCCTTTCTTCGTTGAAGCGGCGCAGATACTGTTTAACTGGCTTAAACTTCGGATCAATGTTTAACTTGTGCTCAGCGAGTTCCCTCGATATACCTGGCGTGTTAGAAGGTTTCCACGCAAAGATATCCCGGTTCTCACGGATGAACTCGATGAGCGCGCTTTCCTATTTGGGATCAAGGTTGGCGCTGATAGTGAATTGCTTAGACGAGTCCCCCGACACAAAATCAATTTGTTTGGTCTCTTCAGCTGATTTAAACTTCAACGCCGGATCATGCTCAGTAGTTGGCTTCTTCAGCGGAGTCATATCTGCCGGATCAACATTATCTTTATAAAATTTCAACTCCTCGGTGGCACATACTGCTTCTGCATACGCTGCATCACCTTCCTCACATTCCACTGCTATCTTACGGCTTCCATGAACCGTAATCGTGCCTTTATGACCCGGCATCTTAAGCTGCAGATAAACATAACACGGTCTAGCCATAAACTTAGCATAAACCGTCCTTCCAAATAGGGCGTGATACGGACTTTTAATTTTGACGACTTCGAAAGTGATCATCTCTGACCTGGAATCATACTCATTTCCAAAGGTAACTTCTAAATCAATCTTGCCAACCGGGTAAGCTGACTTACCTGGGACCACTCCGTGAAACACTGTGTTTGATGATCTTAACTTTTTATCTGTCAGACCCATACGACGGAAAGTCTCGTAATATAAGATATTGATACTGCTACCACCATCCATGAGGACTTTAGTAAACTTGTATCCTCCCACCTGAGGTGCTACCACCAAGGCTAAATGTCCCGGATTATCCACCCGTATAGGGTGGTCTTCTCTGCTCCATACAATAGGCTGCTCCGACCATCGGAGAAATTGTGGCGTCGCCGGTTCTACTGCATTAACAGCCCGCTTCAAAACCTTCTGGTCTCTTTTACACAGACTTGTGGTGAAAACATGATATTGCCCGCTGTTTAACTCCTTCGGATTACTCTGATATCCGGATTACGGCTGCTGTTGCTGACGCTGTTGCTGCTGATTTCCCTGATTATTATAACTTCCTTGGCCCTGCTGCTGATTATTCTGACCATTGTAACCACCTTGATGATGCGATTGATTTCCCTGACCATTATAATTTCCTTGATTATTTTGGCCGCCTGCCCGGGGTTGGTAACCACCGTTATTGCCCCTATATCCTGATCCGGAACTGTTCCCCTGATGACCCGAACCATAAAATCCAGGCCCTGAACTGCCATGTGGGGGTCGATTAGGAGGATTGAAACGGCCTGCTACTGCCTTCATAAGGGGTATGCACTCTCTCATGGTATGCTTCGCTACCTTCCCTTTCCCGCTATGCTTTGGACAAGGCCGATCCAACTCCTGCTCCCAGCCCAGAGCTCCTCCGCCGGTTTGTAAAGCAGAATCCTCCGGATCACGTTGAAAACCACCTTGAACTTGAGTGTTAGCCACGAAGTCTGAACCACCCTCTGCCTTCCGTTTGCCCAAAAAACCTGAAGTAACCGGATTGATCAGCGCCGGTTTACCAGACTTGCTGGCCTTCCCAGCTTTATCTCCTTCTGCTTCCGGATACTTTGTGTTATCAGAGTCTCCGTATTTCACCAGGGCACTCATTAAAGTTCCCATGTCATTGCAGTCCCTTTTAAGCCGTCCGAGTTTCAATTTTAAAGATTCAAACCGGCAATTGTTCTCCAATGTCACTATCGCCGTACTAGGATTAATACCATTCGAAGAGTGTAAAATCTCTGCTACCCTCCGTACCCAAGCTGCTGTAGACTCCTGCTCTCCTTGCACACAGGCTGCTAGGTCTATCACCGACATCGGCTGTTTGCACGTATCCTTGAAGTTTTTGATGAACTGGCTGCGCAGTTCCCCCCATGATCCAATAGAATTCGGGGGTAGAGCTTTCAACCAGGTCCGGGCCGTGCCCTCGAGCATCATAGTAAAATATTTGGCACAAGCTGATTCATCCACGTCCAGCATCTCCATGGCCATCTCATAACTTTCCACCCAAGCTTCTGGCGGTAAATCGGCTGTGTAGTTAGGTACCTTGCGGGGCCCTTTGAAATCCTTGGGCAGCTTAACACTCCGTAGAGCGGGGACAAGACACTGTACTCCGAAAGAACTCGCCGTAGCTCCTGTTCCCGCAGTGGCTGTGTGAACCGGCGTTGTTTGACGAATTTCCTCCCTGGCACCTGATCTGGCCCGGTTTGTGTCTGGAGCTGGCATCGCCGCCCCTGCCGGATTATCCTGCCTGCGCTGATGCCTCCTGCGCTCACTACTAGATACTTCTGGCTCCTCCCAATGTCTAGTATAACTTCGGTTGGGACGCGGTGTTGAATGTAACCTTTCCCTGCTATGAGAATACGCTTGCTGATGCATCAATGCCGTATTAAGTAGCTTCTGGACCCTGCGCGCCTCTATCGCCACCGGAGACGTTTCTTCCGCAGGTAAAGCGGCCAAACGTGCCGCCGCTGCAGCAATGTTATCCAAAGGGTTTGAATAGTGCCCTGGAGGGACAGGAACATAAGGTGCTGACGTAATCCGGCGCTCCTGCTCTGCGGCGGGCTGCTGAACCGGCTCCTCCTGGGCCGGAGGCGTTCTCCGGTTTAAAGCCGGATGATTACTAGCCCCAGCCCCAGGTGTCCTGAACAGATTCGTTGATTCATAAACCGGCGGTATACGGGACCGGTACTTTCGTCCCCTTACTCCTTCCATAGAAGCTTGCTCCATCCTCAGATAAAAAGCTTGATCATCCAACTCTGCTTGCCTTGCCGCTATCATCTCTCTTTCTGCCTTTAGTTCCTCCTTTAACCGATCGATCCGGCCTTTCAACTGAAGGAGCTCTGCATCATGATGCGCCTTGTCTGCTGGAGCTACTTCTTCCACCGCTTTAGCTGTAAACTCCTCGATCAAGGTGGATAGAACTTCAGTAGGGGTGGGGTTTGAACCGCTTCCCCCTGCACTAGCTTCCACTGTCGTTCCATTCATCGGGGGCTGTGAACCGGCCATGAAGACCGCCACCCGGTTTGGCGGATCAAAGGGGCCCGGAATACTGTTTCCGTCGGACTCGCCCTCTGACCGGCCGTCCTGCAACTGATACAAAGATTCAGTTTCCCCGGATGAAGACTCGTCATCTGAGTAGACGATTGTTGCACCATCAGATTCCGATCCGTTCTCGGCTCGACCTCCGTGGATTGCTCCAACGAACACGCGCTTCACGGCGGGCTGAATCCGGGCCGATCTCGCACGCTGAGCCGGCTCGACGATGTTGGGGAAGATGTCCGGCTCAGGCCCCGGTTCGCTGATTTTGCCGATGAAGACTTGGATGCTACCGAAGGGGACCCGGTACCCGTATTCGATCGAATCGGCCTCCGGTCCCCAACCTGCGTCGTCAATGTAGATCCGGCCGCGGCGACTCTTGGTCATCCGGCCGACTGCGTAACCCTTAAGCCCCTTGAAGCCGCCTTTCAAGAACTCGAAACCATCGTGCGCAGGCCCCATGGTGGGCGCCAACTGTCCAAAAATGGGTTCAACACCCATGTCTTCTTGCCACTTGCAAGAGTCTTCTCCACATAGAATGGCAGCAGCTTGTCTTTGTTGGCAGATTCTGGATTGGCATGAGGCCGAGCTCCAACTGGGTTGTGGAGTCCCTCGTCAGGAATCTGTAAAAGATCCATGAAATCCTTCCAAGATGAAGTCATCTTGTGACCATTGATCATCCAAGTCATTGGGAGATCATCCTTGGTGTGGAAGTGGACTGACGCATAGAACTGAGCAATGATCTCTGGATCAAAATCATGCTGAAAGGTCATGACGTGCTCAAGTCCAAACTGCTCGACTAGATCCAGAGCCTCGGCAAAGTAGGCCCGGTCGGTGTCCTTCCGCATGTGGACCACGTCCACCCAGTTAGCATCCACGTACAGGTTGGTCTTGCTCTTGAGCACCTCCTGTTAGATGCGATACTGCTGCTTAGTCCAGAAAAGCTCATCTCCATGAAACTGAGCACGGGGTTATCCATAGGGGTTGTGCTTCCTCCGTGCCATGAACTCATTAGCTGGCATTTCTTCCATAGTCATCGAGGATTCCTTTTGCTTGTTGGCGGCGGTCTTGAACTTGCGTTGGGGATTGGAGCCCTCTGGCACATCACTGGGGTTGCGCAGACGCTTGGACCCGGTGTCGCGGACTGGATTGGTACGACGAGCATCGAAACCGGAGCCACCACCTAAAACACAAACACAGGAACACGACGAAAGCACAAAGAGAATCAATGCAAAAGCCTCAAAAAGCACAAGAAACGAGTAGAAAGGGGAATATCTGCGTGCTACGAAGGTATTATGACACATGCGGTAGTACTGCCAGACTGATGTGGAAGTAAAAAAATTAGTACCACGGAGTGAGCGGTAGTACCGCACACTCTGCGGTAGTAAAAATTTACTTCCGTGATCAGAAACGGAAGTAAAAAATTAGTACTGCTTCCGGAGCGGTAGTACCACGTCGGGGTTGAGGTAGTACCGCTCGGTATGCAGTACTAAAAATTCACTTCCGCTCCGGAGCGGTAGTACTGCGGAGGACAGCGGTAGTACCGCCCTGGAACAGATCTGACGAACGGATCTGGACCAGATCGGGCGGTAGTACCGCGGTTCTCCAGCGGTAGTACCGCTCGGATCAGATCTAAGAAGAACTGATCTGGATAAGACCGCGTAGATCGAGCAACGGTACTACGGCTGATCATAGTAACTTGGTAGCAACATACATACTAGCATTTCTAGAGCAAGAACACTCTCCTACATCCTAATCTTCCATGGAAAAGAACACAAGAACACTAAGCATCTCCCCTAACCCTAAAACAACAACAAGGCAACAAGAAGAGGGGAAAAGGGGAGAAACCTTCATCCATGGCAAGAGGGCGAGGTGGGGAGCGATCCCACCGGTCTGAATGCGAGGAGAGTGGCCGAGGGAGGAGATCCGGCGAGGTCCTCCGGCGGCGTTCTTGAGAGGGAGAGAGAGGTACGGCGTGGGGGTTAGGAGTGAATGGGTATGGGGGAGTTGGAACTCCCCCTGCCCGCTTATAACCCCCACCCGTGCGAATATGTGCGGTAGTACCGCGGTCATCGCGGTAGTACCGCTTGGGCGAAAGTACCGCACGCCAAGCGGTAGTACCGCTCTACCAGCGGCAGTAAATAAATACTACTGTGTTGGACTTGCGGTAGTACCGTAACCTCCTATGCGGTAGTACTGTAACCTTGCACGGTAGTACCGCTCCTCCAAGAACAAGCACGTTTCGACACGAGGCTTTTAGCAAAGAAAAAAGGAAAAACAAAAGGACGCACAAGCGAGGCAAATAACGCAACTCCACAGAGGAGGGCGGTGGCCGAGGCCACCTATGTTTGAGTTCGTTGGTATGGCACCGCAAAGAACTATCCTTGGGCCCATGACCAATCCTCGTCTTGAAGCACTTAAACCAACTATGTATGGCAAATGATAAAGACTTGATCAATTTATGCATAATGGGGGGAGGAAAGGTTCATTGAGAGAACAGTACTCCCCCTATGTCCATGCCTACATCTAGACAAGATAACTATATTGAGTGTGAGGAGTGTGTGCAAAGACTCAAGCCACATTGCTCAAATCGATGATATTTAGCTCATGCCTTAACTCGCGAAATCTTGCTTCATCCAATGGCTTCATGAAGATATCTGCAAGGTTATCATGAGTGTTGACGTAGTGAAGCTCGATCTCTCCTTGCCTTATGTGATCCCGGATGAAGTGATACCGAATCTCTATATGCTTCGTCTTGAAGTGTTGCACCGGGTTGAGAGAAATCTTGATGGCACTTTCATTGTCACACCAAAGAGGCACTTTGTCACAAGTGACACCGTAATCCTTTAAAGTTTGCCTCATTCATAATAGTTGAGCACAACAACTGCCAGCAGCCACATACTCTGCTTCGGTGGACGAGAGAGACACACAACTTTGCTTTTTGGAAGACCAACAAACAAGAGAGCAACCAAGAAATTGGCACCCTCCCGAAGTGGACTTCCTATCCACTTTGTCTCCCGCCCAGTCAGAATCAGAGAAACCTACAAGGTTGAAGTTTGTTCCTCTCGGGTACCATAAGCCAAAGTTTGGGGTATGAGCCAAATATCGAAAGATTCGCTTGACAGCCACAAAGTGACTCTCCTTAGGTGAGGCTTGAAACCATGCACAAATTCCTACACTCAACATAATATCCGGTCTAGATGCACAAAGGTAAAGCAAGGATCCGATCATAGAGCGATATACCTTTTGATCCACCGCTTTACCATTGGGATCAATGTCAAGTTGGCATTTGGTTGGCATTGGAGTAGTAGCCGGCTTGACATCACTTAGATTGAACCTCTTGAGCATGTCTTGAGTGTACTTGGATTGTTTGATGAAGATGCCTTCTCTTCTTTGTTTGATCTCAAACCCAAGGAAATACTTCAACTCTCCCATCATGTACATCTCAAAATGTGTGGTCATGAGTGCGGCGAACTCATCATTGAAAGCTTTGTTAGGAGAACCAAAGATAATATCATCAACATATAGTTGGCATACAAACAACTCCCCTTTGACCTTCTTAGTAAAAAGAGTGGGGTCGATTTTCCCAATTTCAAACCCACGATCTTGTAACAACTCGGTAAGATGCTCATACCACGCACGTGGGGCTTGTTTAAGGCCATAGAGTGCCTTATCGAGTTGGTACACGTGATTGGGGAGCTTAGGATCCTCAAACCCCGGGGGTTGTTTAACATATACCAACTCATAAATAGGACCATTAATAAATGCACTTTTCACATCCATTTGTTGCAGTTTAAAGTTATGATGGGAAGCATAGGCAAGCAACAAACGAATGGATTCAAGACTAGCAACGGGGGCAAAGGTTTCACCGTAGTCGATACCCTCAACTTGGGAGTAGCCTTGAGCCACCAGACGCGCCTTGTTGTGGATGACAATGCCATGAGCATCTTGCTTGTTCTTAAAGATCCATTTGGTTCCAATGACATTATGGTTCTCCTTTGGTCTTGGCACCAGACGCCACACCTTGTTGCGCTCGAAGTTATGGAGTTCTTCATGCATGGCATTAAGCCAATCAGGGTCTTCAAGCGCCTCATAAACCTTCTGAGGTTCAACACAAGAGACAAAAGCTTGATGAGCACAATAGTTTGCTAATTGTCTACGAGTGCTTACCCCCCTTTTTATGCTTCCTAGAATGTTCTCGATGTGATGTTCGTTGAAAGCAAGCCTGGAGGCAACTTTTGCGGCACGACGCTCTAATTGCTCTTCAAGAGTTAACTGAGGAGCATTGAGTTGATCATCATGAGCGTCGTCAGGAGCTAGATCTTGATCTTGAGCTTCCTCTTGATCTTGATCTTGCTCGGAGGACAGAACTTGGCCTTGTGCATCAGTTGGTGGATCTCCACCATCTTGTGATTGATCTTGCACTTGGCCTTGTTCGTTAGGTTGAGGGCCTTCACTTTGTTCTTCGGAAGCGTGTGGGTCTTGGGTTGGCGATGGTTCCACTTGAGTGGAACATTGTCCTTCTCCTTCAGCCACAAGGGGTTCCTCAATGGGTAGGATGTATCCAACACCCATTCTTCTTATGGCTTGAGGAGGAATTTCATCACCTACATCACAAGTACCACTTTGCTCCACTTGGGAGCCGTTATTTTCATCAAACTCTACGTTACTCGTCTTCTCAATGAGTCCATTGGACTTGTTGAGGACACGGTAAGCATGAGAGTTTGTAGCATAACCAACAAATATGCCCTCATGAGCTCTAGATTCAAATTTATACAAGCGAACACCTTTCTTGAGAATGAAACACTTACACCCGAATACCCAGAAGTACTTGAGATTGGGCTTGTTACCGGTAAGTATCTCATACGGAGTTTTGTTCAAGCCTTTGCGGAGATAGGGCCGATTTGATGCATGGCAAGTGGTGTTGATGGCTTCGGCCCAAAAGTTGTATGGAGATTTGAATTCAGCCATCATGGTTCTTGCTGCATCCATCAGAGTTCAGTTCTTTCTCTCCGCTACACCATTTTGTTGAGGGGTATATGGGGCTGCATATTGATGTTTGATCCCCTCATCACTAAGAAACTCATCCAAGGTGTAGTTTTTGAACTCAGTGCCGTTGTCACTTCTGATCATCAAAATCTTTGCTTCATGTTGTCGTTGAGCTTCATTTGCAAAGTTGATGACGGTTTGTTGGGTCTCACTCTTCTTCTTGAAGAAGTATACCCAGGTGTATCTTGAGTAATCATCCACAATCACCAAGCAATACTTTCTACCCCCAAGACTATCAAAAGATGGAGGCCCAAAGAGGTCCATGTGGAGGAGCTCTAGGGGTCTCTTTGAATAGATGATAGTCGTGGGAGGGTGAGCCGTCTCATGTAACTTTCCTTCAATGCAAACCCTGCAAGCACGATCTTTGGCAAAGCTAACATTTGTTAGCCCACGGACATGGTCCCCCTTGAGAAGACTTTGCAAAGATCTCATATTGACGTGGGCCAAACGGCGATGCCAAAGCCATCCCACATCAACTTTAGCCATTAGGCATGTCGCGACCTTAGTGGGTTGCTTCGAGAAGTTAACCACATAAAGGCCGTTCTCGACATGCCCAACATAGGCTACTTTAAGAGTCTTGCTCCACAAGAGGGCCACGGTATCAATATCAAAGAATGTAGCAAAGCCCATGAGTGCAAGTTGGCGAACAGAAAGTAAATTGTATGCAAGGGACTCAACAAGCATGACTTTCTCGATCGTGAGATCATGAGAGACAACAACCTTGCCAAGCCCCAATACCTTAGAAGATGAAGCATCACCCCATTCGACGTTGGTGGCCATAGATGAACCGAGATGCACGTCCACCACCAAGTCTTTGCTTCCGGTCATATGATTTGTGGCTCCGCTATCGAGCAACCATGATCCTCCACCGGAAGCAAACTCCTACAAGAGATCAATGCTTGGTTTTAGGTACCCATTTGGTAATGGGTCCTTTGAGGTTAGTAACAAGGGTCTTAGGAACCCAAATGGACCATTCAATGTACTCATAAGAAGAATCAACAAATTTAGCAAACACATGACCATCACTAGCACGACATAAAACATATGAAGGATTAAAGTCGCCGACCATGTTTGATGGTATGGTGGAGTCTTTCTTGACACCATCATTGTTCACCATTTTCTTCTTCTTTGATGTGCTCTCTCCTTCTTTCACAAAAGATTGTCGGAGAGGGGGTGGTTGCTTGGTCTTGTCATTCTTCTTCTTCTTGGGCTTAGGAACAAACCCAATTCCTTCGTTTGCCACAACCTCCTTTTGATTGCTCAAAAGGTTGTTGAGGTTCTTCTCACCTTGTATACAAGTCACAAGGCCTTTCTCAAGTTGCTTCTTCAACTCGGCATTCTCTTCAACAAGATGCACATGCTCGCAACACGGGTTAGTAGCATTTGCATTATCAATTAATACCATGCGAGGAAAAATAGCTTTTTCCTTGGTTAGCGAAACTTGGAGTTGATCATGAGACTCCTTGAGAGTAGCATGCATAACTTTCAAGGCCTTGTGAGCCTTGTCAAGTATGTCAAACTCCTCTTTGAGTTTAGCATGGTCAACCACAAGTTTTGCCTTATCGGAATTAAGCACACGAGAGACAACTAACGCATGATCAAGATCTTTCTTTAATTTAGCATGACCATCGTTGTGTGACTCCTCAAGAGCCAAACGAAGACCACGCTCTTCCTCTAGGGCGTTAGAGAGATCTGATATCTCATCGGCGTAGTCTCGACTATGTCCTTCCATTTTAGTAATGGTTTCCTCGTGAGCCTCGATCATGTCGTTGGCCTCACCGAGTTGTTCCAAGAGAGCAACAAAATGCTTCTTGGGTTTGCCCTTGAGATTTTTCATGAACAACTCAAATTCATTCTCTCCCTCCTTAGTTCCCTCACTTTCAACAATACAATTCATTAATGAGGGAGAAGTGACGGTGGTATTGATGTTAGGGGTTACCTTGTTGGTGGCCTTGGCCATGAGACACTTGGCGGTGATGTTCTCATTAGGCGAGTCGAAGAGAGATGTGTGCGGAGTAGTAGCAATAGCAATTGCGGCCATAGTGACCGTCTCATCATCTTCATCATTATCATCATCCTCAGCATATTCTTCTTGGGCCACCAACACTTTCGGAGGAGTCTTCTTGTTGAAGTTGTTCTTGTTAGGATAGGACTTTGACTTGTCCTTCCGGATAAGCTTGCCTCCAAAGTCTTCTCTCTTTTCATATGGGCAATCCGCAACGAAGTGGCTTACATTTCCACAGTTGAAGCATGTCCTCACTCGTTGCTTGCCCTTGTTCCCACTAGAGTTGTTCCTGTTGAAGTTGGGTCTTGTGTTCTTCTTGCCCCAGAATTGCCTTGAAGCAAGAGCCATGTGCTCATGATAGGCATATTTGGTGTCCTCGGGGCTACACTCATCATCATCTTCCACCTCCTCTTCTTCCACACACGCCTTGGCCTTCAGGGCAAGATTATGCTTCTTTGATCATTGAGCTCTTAAGACCGCATTGTCGGCGGTCACATCCAAGATCCTCATGGCAACAAACTCATCCAACAATTCATTTGAGGATAAGTGGTGGAAGTCCGTTCTCTGACGAATGACAGAGGACATGGCCTTATGGTAGGGCATCATGGCCTTGAGGAACTTGCGCTTGATCCAATTGTCATCCTTATCCTTACTGCCATGATCTCGAAGAGAGACCGCAAGGATAGTTAATCTTTGATAAAGTTCACAAGGATCTTCTTCTTCGATCATAGAAAACTCATCAGCTTCATCTTGCACAACTTCATAGTTGGAGCGTTGAATACTGGTGCTTCCCTTGTACATCGTGCCAACATGCTCCCAAGCTTCCTTGGCCACAGTGAAGGGTCGAAGGTGTGCAATGTCTTCAGGAGGGATGGAATCTTGAAGAATGCAAAGAGCGGACTCGTTGAATTGATGATCTGCAGTTTCTCTTGGAGTCATGTTGTCGGGATCATGCGGATAAAAACCTTGCTCAATGATTCTCCAAAGATTAGTAGAACAATGATTTATATGACGTTTGAAATGAAACACCCAAGTAGCACAATCAGAATTTTTGATAAACTTGGGAGGAGGCCCAACGGAATTTAAATGCGGTGTGGGAACGGGTCCTCCATAGTGAGTAGGAGGAGCGGAGTGGGCAAAGATCCCACTCCCATTTTTAGTAACAGGGGCTTGTTCACTACTAGCTTCTCCCTTGTCGGGATTAGCCTCAGACACGTTAGTAGCGGGACGAGCCACTTCTAACGGTGCGGTGGATACTTTAAGCCCCTCAAGCAAATCTTTAAACATGCCTTTGACCTCGCTCGCTAGTGACTCTTTCAATGTGGTCAATGCCACATTGAACTCCTCACGAGTGACCGAGGCACCCCCATCTGACGTAGGCAAGGACGGAGTTCCACCGGAATGGTCCTCCGTCTCGACTACGTTGCCACCCATACTCTTTGGACGGTAAAGTCCTTAAAAAGAGACGAGGCTCTGATACCAATTGAAAGGATCGATATGGTTGACTAGAGGGGGGGGGGGGTGAATAGGCAACTAACAATTTTTAGCTTTTCTTAACCACTTTAAATTAAGCGTCAAAGTAAGTTGTCTAGAGATTCTACTAAGATGACAACTAAAGGAAAGTAAGGATAACAACAACACAAACAAGCTATAGTAGTTAAACAAGTAATGCTTGCACAAGTAAAGGTAAGAAATAACCACAAGAGGAACCGGTGGAGACGAGGATGTGTTGCCAAAGTTCCTTCCCTTTGAGGGGAAGTACGTCTCCGTTGGAGCGGTGTGGAGGCACAATGCTCCCCAAGAAGCCACTAGGGCCATCGTATTCTCCTCACGCCCTCACACGATGCAAGGTGCCGTGATTCCACTAGTGGTGCCCTTGAAGGCGGCAACCGAACCTTTACAAACAAGGTTGGGGCTATCTCCACAACTTGGAGGCTCCCAACAAAACCACGAAGCTTCACCACAATGGAATATGGCTTCGAGGTGACCTCAACCGTCTAGGGTGCTCAAACACCCAAGAGTAACAAGATCCGCAAGGGATTAGTGGGGGGAATCAAATATCTCTTGGTGGAAGTGTAGATCGATGCCTCCTCAAGCAATCCCAAGCAAATCAACAAGTTTGATTGGCTAGTGATACGTCCAAAACGTATCTATAATTTCTGCTTGCTCCATGCCTCTTTTGGGTGATATTCCTATGATATTTATACACTTCCATACACTTTTGATCATATTTGGACTAACCTATTAACTCAGTGCACCCCAGTGCCAGGTTCTGTTTTCTGCTATTTTTGTATTTCAGGTTTTCACGTTACGAGAACTGCCCAAAAAATTCCAGAAAAATTATATAAAAAATCAGCGTTCCAGAAGCTTCCCAGCTGCCAAAGTATAGCCGGAGGGGGGCCACCAAGGCCCCAGGCGCCCTGGTGGCGCGGGCCCCCCTGGCCGCGCCGGGGGGGCGCCTGGGCCCCCCGAGCCTCCGTTGATGCCCCCCTTTGGCATATATTTATATCGCGTCCCGAAACCCTCGAGACGGGAACCCTTTTTCGCGATCTCATCTCTATTCCGCCGCCGCTGCCGCTTCCAAGATCGGGAGCACCAGGAGAACTCTTCCCGGCACCCTACCGGAGGGGAGGATCACCACCGGGAGCTTCTCCACCACCATGGACGCCTCCCGGATGAGTTGTGAGTAGTCTCCCTTGGACCATGGGTCCATGACCAGTAGCTATGTGATGTTCTCCTCCCGTTCTTGTGCTTCACTAATTAGTCCTCGTGAGCTGCCCTACATGATCGAGGCACATATGTAATCCTTATGCTGTTGCTATGATGAGTTTGCTGGGATCCGATGGATTGTGAGATTATGTTCATATTGTGTTTGAGTAATATATTTGATCTACCTCTTTTATATTTATGTTCGTAAGTAATTCTTGCATGTTCCCCGTTGTTATTTATTGCTTTGGCCAAGTAGTAGGTAGTGACTCCAAGAGGGAATGTTATGCTTGATTGTGGGTTCATGCCCCTCGATGACTAGCTTGAGTGACAGAAACATGAGTCTAGGGGATGTGCTGTTGCCACAAGGGGGAAAACAACGGTGCTTGTGCCCGCGGGTGCAAGGATTGTTTACTTTACGCAAAGTTCTTTTAATGCAGTTGTCTGTTGCTTTGAGTTTACACTATGGGTGGGACTCGCAACTTAATACCAGCGAGATGTTCTGGATAGATATCTCAAGGTGGATGATTAGTAGTAGATATTGATGGATTTCGGTCTACTTACCTTGGCATACCGCCCATGCTTTGAACCTCTACCTTTCTTGCAATATAATTAGCATTGGTTTGCGCACATAATTCTGTCAATTGCCCAGCTGTAATTCGTTTACCTCACATAGCTGTTTTATCGTCTTTTGGGAGAGAGACATCACTAGTGAACATCATGGGACCCCGGTCCATATTACCATCATCGATCACATCCACTATTTACTTTACGCTTTTACTTACTATTGCAACATTACCTATCACTATTATCACTTGCGTTTGATCCTTTGTAAACTACAAGGCCGGAGAGATTGACAACCTCTCTGTACTCGTTGGGAGCAAAGTTATTTGTATCTGTGTGCAGGTCCACGTTGATTGCTAATATATCTGGTGCCGTTAGCAGTTGACACCTTCTTGTTGAAACTGGGAGTCTCAGGGGAATCGATCCTTGGTATTGCCAAGGGAAAACTTCCGCTACACTACATCTCAAACCTTCCACCTGGGGTAACCAACGAGGGGCGAGAAGCTATCAAGCAAAGTTTTCTGGCGCCGTTGCCGGGGACTCCACTCTTCAGGATAGGGGAGTTGCACGCTATCTTTTACCTTTGCTTTTTAGTCTTGTTAGTTTACCTTTCAGTTTTGCTTTAGTATCTTTTATCAAAAATCACAAAAATAGTTATTTCATTCTTTAGTTGTCATTATGTCAGGTCCTTTTGTCTTTGGCGAGGCGGAAGTTCTCACCTTTAAACAAAGAGGTGGGGAAAGTCTAAAAGATGCTTGGTTTAGAATTAATGATTCTAAAAAAAGAGCCACCAAGAAGCAATCTACTACTATCCTGCTTAGAAATTTTTATGTTGGAATTACTTCTTGGAATAGGTTTATTCTAGATACTGCTATCAATGGAAATTTCCTAGAGGCCCCAGTTTGGGAGTCTCTTAGTATTATTGAAAACCTTGTTGGGAATCCCCCTGTTGTTAGCATTCAAGAGGACATCACCCTAGCCCACATTATGAAAAAACTTGAAAAGATAGAGCTAGAGATGCCAAACATTAATAAGGTAAATGAGTTGGATCGTAAGATCCAAGGGAATTTGAATAGGCTTGATAGCTCCATGCATAAAATTTTCAAAACTTTGGAGACCATCAAATCCCATGACTTGGACTCTTCTAGGTTAGATAAGATTGAGGAAATCTTTGATACTCTAGGAACTACTTTCTCCTCAATCAAAACCAAAAAGGTAGAAACTCCGGCAAAGAGGGAGCCTAAGTTCGTTCACGTTCCAAAGGCTCCCCGCTCTAAAATCAATCCATCTAATGCAAAAGGGGTTGAAACTGTAAAGACTTTGGAAGAAACACCTCCCTTTGATGAATTTATAAATGAATCTTCCCTTGACTTTTATCCTTTTGGTCTTCTTCCTAGAAGTATCTCTATGAGGCCTTTATTTGAAAGTCCTCTTAAGACTAGTTGTATTATTGAAGAGCTTTTTGATGATCTTGATGATGGTTCAATTGATACAACTTGATCTCTTTGCATTATGCCTAGCTTAAAGGCATAAAAAAAGCGCTTTTGGGAGGCAGCCCACATGAATAAAATTTTATTTTGCTTTTGTTGTGTCTTGATGTTGTTTACTATAGTAGCATCATCATCGTATCTTTGCTTTTCAATTTTGTGCCAAGTGTAGCCTCTGATTGCAAGAAAGTTCAAAAGTTGTGACGTGCTGTCCAGGAAACAGATTCTGTCCTTGGATAGAAAAATTCGTATAAAATCACCAGATCATCTTTTTGGTCTGAATTTTTTCGACAGCGTGCTCTATACAATTGTCTTTCCAGCGTCTGTTTTGAGTTTTTTGATTAGAGTTGCAGAAGTGCCCCAAAAAAATCATTTACTACCTGCTGTTCTGTTTTTCACAGATTCTGTCCTGTTTTGCCTTTCCTTCATTTTGCAAACCTTGAGCTTGCTTTTTCTTTGCAAAAACCTTTTGGCAATCTTGAGAAACAGTAGATCTTCAAGAATATCCGTATTTCTAGCAAGGAACAATTATTTTATTAAGGGTACTAACCTCGCTAATCAGTTTATGATGAGTTATGTATGAAGGGAGTTTTCAAGTGTGCGAGGGAAGATGATAAAAAGGCTCAAGCTTGGGGATGCCCCCATGCACCCCCAAGAAATATTCAAGGAGACTCAAGCATCTAAGCTTGGGTATGCCCCCGTGCATCCCCTTCTCCATCAACATTATCAGTTCGTCTTTCGTTCCACTATATTTTTATCACTTCATGTGTTATGTGCTATGCTTGGAGCGTCTTGCTTTTAGTTTTCATTTTTAGTTTTCTTTAGCTTTTCATAACAATTCGGAACTCAGCATTTCTTTATGTGGGAGAGAAACACGCTCCACTTCTACCTAGAACATAACATAGAATTTTCATGTCTATCTTTGCTGTGTGTGTTCTTTGTCTTTCAATAGCTACTATCATGCTTAGCTTTTAGTTCTCATGCTTATCTTTTTAAAAGAGCTTTTGTTTAGTTGGTTGCTTGAACTCTCTTTACTTATCATGATTATCTTGTTAAGAGAGTTTGCTTCCGTGGCACCGGTTGATATGTCTATGATAAAGATGCTACGTGCATAATGGCGCTTAGTAGTTCATGTTTTCTTATGGTTAGTCTCAAATAGCTGGAGGGTTTCCAATGTGTTATTGGAGTACCAACATGATTTGTTTGCCTATGATGTGGTATGGTTTAGTAATATCTTCCTTCAAGAATTTATTTTGATTGACTTGGCGTATGCTCATGCATATTTAAGACTATAAAGAAAGTCTGTCAAGCCTTGATGATCTTTTGTTTCTGAGTAACGATATAACTACCATGCCTGATTCAATGTTGCTTTGTCGCTCTGCATGATTATGATCGTCATTGCTCTCTTAGTTGGTCGCTCTCAGTCTTTTGCTGACCTTCGCCTGTACTAAGCGGACAGACTGCTTGTGCATCCAAATTCCTTTAAACCAGTTATGCCATATGAGTCCACCATACCTTCCTACATGGTATTTACCTGCCATTCCTAACGGAGACTTTCATGTACCATCGCGAAATTATTCAAAGAAAAAGAAAAAAATGCATTCCTATTTTGTGCCTCTGTTTTAAGTCCATGAGGAAGTAGTAGTTAATTCATGATCTTTTTAAGTTGGACAAGCTTCACCCCGGGATTGCATGTATAATGTGCAAACCCATAACATGAGAAGGAACTGGCATTGAGTGCGCCCGGCTTAAAATTAATATAACAAACAAACCCTCCTTCACGCTTTGTTCATGAGAAATCAGAAAACTTTGGCAGTGATAAACAAAGGAGATTAAGAGGATGTGATCGTCCTCATTCGGGAGCCGTTCCTCGAAACTTGTCCATCTCAAAAAGCAATTGAGTTATCTGCTAGCATTCGTTGACAAAACATGCATGATCTAAGAAGAAAATAATAATAATTACCTTTGTTTTTAAAACCAAGAGCTCTGGTGCATGCTTTGTCTTTGTTTCCGACTACGGGTTTTCAACCTCGCCAACAAAAGCCACGGTTCGAGAGTCTACACCTTCTTTTAAAGCACCAACTACTGAGAGCATGATTGTCATTCTGAGTGTAATGTGCATTGTCCCAAAGTAGCATTGTCTTTTGCATGATTATGATATCGTTTATTTTGAAATCATTGTATCTAGTCATCACTTAAACCTTGGAGGTGCCCCTGCATTTATGTTTTGCTTCACTAAAGGGGGCAAGCGAGATATCACTTTATCATATGTGCACACCATGCTCATTACAAATCTATTTGATGTTTCAATATCATATTGTAGAACTTTCAGTTCTTTGTGATTTTCTCATGAGGCAACTTAATTACTACAGATTCATTGTCTCAGTAAGCTTTTGTCATATGACTATGAAAAATCCTTATATGGTTAATAGCATGTCACCACAGAAATTATTCTTGTTATCATTTACCTACTCGAGGACGAGCAGGAATTAAGCTTGGGGATGTTGATACGTCCAAAACGTATCTATAATTTCTGCTTGCTCCATGCCTCTTTTGGGTGATATTGCTATGATATTTATACACTTCCATACACTTTTGATCATATTTGGACTAACCTATTAACTCAGTGCACCCCAGTGCCAGTTTCTGTTTTCTGCTGTTTTTGTATTTCAGGTTTTCACGTTACGAGAACTGCCCGAAAAATTCTAGAAAAATTATATAAAAAATCAGCGTTCCAGAAGCTTCCCAGCTGCCAAAGTACAGCCGGAGGGGGGCCACTAGGGCCCCAGGCGCCCTGGTGGCGCGGGCCCCCCTGGCCGCGCCGGGGGGGCGCCTGGGCCCCCCGAGCCTCCGCTGATGCCCCCCTTTGGCAGATATTTATATCGCGTCCCGAAACCCTTGAGACGGGAACCCTTTTTCGCGATCTCATCTCTGTTCCGCCGCCGCCGCCGCTTCCAAGATCGGGAGCACCAGGAGAACTCTTCCCGGCACCCTGCCGGAGGGGAGGATCACCACCGGGAGCTTCTCCACCACCATGGACGCCTCCCGGATGAGTTATGAGTAGTCTCCCTTGGACCATGGGTCCATGACCAGTAGCTATGTGATGTTCTCCTCCCGTTCTTGTGCTTCACTAATTAGTCCTCGTGAGCTACCCTACATGATCGAGACACATATGTAATCCTTATGCTGTTGCTATGATGAGTTTGCTGGGATCCGATGGATTGTGAGATTATGTTCAGATTGTATTTGAGTAATATATCTGATCTACCTCTTTTATATTTATGTTCGTAAGTAATTCTTGCATGTTCCCCGTTGTTATTTATTGCTTTGGCCAAGTAGTAGGTAGTGACTCCAAGAGGGAACGTTATGCTTGATTGTGGGTTCATGCCCCTCGATGACTAGCTTGAGTGACAGAAACATGAGTCTAGGGGATGTGCTGTTGCCACAAGGGGGAAAACAACGGTGCTTATGCCCGCGGGTGCAAGGATTGTTTACTTTACGCAAAGTTCTTTTAATGCAGTTGTCTGTTGCTTTGAGTTTACACTATGGGTGGGACTCGCAACTTAATACCAGCGAGATGTTCTGGATAGATATCTCAAGGTGGATGATTAGTAGTAGATATTGATGGATTTCGGTCTACTTACCTTGGCGTACCGCCCATGCTTTGAACCTCTACCTTTCTTGCAATATAATTAGCATTGGTTTGTGCACATAATTCTGTCAATTGCCCAGCTGTAATTCGTTTACCTCACATAGCTGTTTTATCGTCTTTTGGGAGAGAGACATCACTAGTGAACATCATGGGACCCCGGTCCATATTACCATCATCGATCACATCCACTATTTACTTTACACTTTTACTTACTATTGCAGCATTACCTATCACTATTATCACTTGCGTTTGATCCTTTGTAAACTACAAGGCCGGAGAGATTGACAACCTCTCTGTACTCGTTGGGAGCAAAGTTATTTGTATCTGTGTGCAGGTCCACGTGATTGCTAATATATCTGGCGCCGTTAGCAGTTGACACCTTCTTGTTGAAACTGGGAGTCTCAGGGGAATCGATCCTTGGTATTGCCAAGGGAAAACTTCCGCTACACTGCATCTCAAACCTTCCACTTGGGGTAACCAACGAGGGGCGAGAAGCCATCAGCTAGGGAGAGAGATCTGGCGGAAATGGAGCTTTGGAGCAACAATGGAGTATGTGGGGGAAGAGGTAAGTCTTCTTGGAGAAGAAGACCCCCTATATATAGTGGGAGAGCTAATCCAACCGTTATGCACGTTTTCTGCCCGCAGAGAGCGGTAGTACCGCACGTAAGTTGCGGTACTACCGCTTGCTGGGCGGTACTACCGCTCTGGGAGCGGTACTATCGCTAGGCAAAAACAAGCGAGACGATGACAACCACGGATGAAATAAATTACATCCGTGGCTACATCCGTAGAAATACGGTAGTAGAAAAACACGACACGGTACTACCGCTTGGAGCAAGCGGTACTACCGCATAGGATGCGGAAGTAATAAATTACTTCCGCACCTACTTCCACACTTAATACAGTGCCGGGCCAGATACACGGTACTACCGTTCTGGAGCCGCGGTACTACCGCTGGTGAGGTACTAGCGTGTCTTCAGGTGGTAGTACAGTGTAGCTGTGCGGTACTACCGCTTATGGAGCGGTACTACCGCTTGCCAGGCAGATGTTTTAGTTAAGAAGTCATGGTTTGCATATACGATAATAAACGGTTGGAACTCCAGAGAAGCAAGGGAAAGGGGGTGTGAGAGTAAGATGTGTACGTGTTGATTCCACCCAAACCTTTCCGAAACGGACCCCCTCTTAATAGTACGGCTTTCCTATTACTCAAAGCCACCGACAGGGAGCAAAAAGGAAACACCGTGTAATGCCCAGGATGGAACTATACCTCCTACGTGTCGAGGCACGACATAAAGGTATAAGTCCATCCTAGAATGATCTCAAGTTTGGTAATCTTTGCACATCTCATGTAAAAGTGGGGATTGTAAACATAAATAGTTGGCTTACACTCGCCACGTCACACAAATACAATACATGTCTCAAACATCATACATTAAGAACATCACAACCCTCTAAGGGCAAAATCCAAATGTCAAGATACCAAACTTAAATAAAATCCACAGGCCGGATCGAATCCTAGTAGAAGTCTCCACTACTGATCATCAGGATAACGAACATAGTATCGACTACGCTCCTCGTCGTACTCCCAGTCAAGCTCGGTGCCATCACCTGGATAGCTCACAACTGGACCTGCATCTGGTGTGGTGAAGTAACTGTGAGCCACAGAGGACTCAGCAATCCCGTTCCCGGGTAACAAGACTATTTAAGCCTTGGGAGAGGATAAGGCTGAAGAAAAGAATAAGTGTCTACAGCAGCAACTAGCAACTAGCTTACGTGAGAGAGAGCGAGAAGAGAAGCCTCGGTCGAGAAGTGATCACGAAGTGATCCTAGCTACAAGCTCAACAAACATAACCCCTCCGTGTTCAACTCCCGAATCCCTATTCGGAAATTGACAGTCACGGAACACACGCTGGTAGTGTATTAGAAACATTGTGTCAAGTTATCTACAACCGGATATTAACAAGCTCCCATCTGCCACATAACCGCGGGCACGGCTTTCGAAAGTTCATAACCCTGCAGGGGTGTTCCAACTTGACCCATTACAAGCCCACGATCCGCATAGTCGCAAATCCAAAGTGGGAAGACCCGAGTATTCTCGGAATCCCGTGCTCAAGATACTCCGAACTAAGGTAAGGCTAATCCAGCAAATCCTCCCGGCGTGCCGACACCCTGATAGTAGCCGCGCGTATCTCGTCTCAGGCCACGACCGGATGGGACAAGCTACGGGTTTTTACCAGACCTTGAGTTTCCTCGAGGTGGCCCCGCAGGTTGCCCAGTTCGGACCAACACTCATGTGGAGCACTGGCCCGGGGTTGTTGATTAATAAAAAGGGTTTATAACTCCCTATGCAAGTTTAATTTGTTATTAGGCAAATAGTACCAATGTTGGGACTTGCTGGAAAAGACTTAGCACTTAGCGGTTTATCGAGGGGGTCCCATACACCCCAACCGTGTTAGGAACGCATAATCAAGGAACATAACACCGGTTTAAACGGTTCCTAATGGCATGAGTGGAACAAATCACCAAGCAAAAGGCTTAGCCTTCCACCCTTGCCAATATATAGATGATTTCATTTAGCAATTATATAGTGTGATATAACCCAACAAAACTTCAACATGAAGCAAGCATCTTCGATCTTTACCTGCAACTAGCAATGCTATAAGAAGGGCTGAGCGAAGCGTACTTAGCCAAGCAACAGTTTGCATAGGTAGGGTGGTTAAACAAGGCAATGGTTACAAGTAGGAGGCTGACAGGAAGAACATGGGCATCGAGGCAAAACTATAGAGCGGAACTACTAGCAAAAGGCAAATATAGTAATGTTATCGGGGTTCGGTCATCTTGCCTGAAGAGAAGTCGTTCGGATCGTAAGAAGGGTCCTCGTGCTCAACCTCGTTGATAACCTCGTGCTCGTACTCGTACTCGGTCTCAGCTTCCGGCTCTAAACAATACAATCACACAAGGTACAAATCAACAAGATGCAATGCGCACACCAAAATGATGGATGCATGATGGATGCACTAAGGATGCACACGGAGCACGGAAAATAGCACTCAAGCAAAAAACCTCAAAACATGATAACAATAAGAGATTATGAATCTACACAGAAAATCAATCAAGTTTCATATAAGACTCGCTGAAATCGGAGCTACGGGCTAAAAGTTATGCCCGAAACAAGAAATGAGCGAAAGCTGAAAATTACAGCAACATAGCAACTTCGGAGCACAAAATAATTAAGCTACAACACTCAAACAACATGGCAAAGGACATGAACATAAACTAGACATATCCTACAGCAAATAAGTCCAAAGGTGCACCCCCAAAGGAGCCACGGATCAATAGCAATAAGCTTGGACATATTGAACTTGAGAATAAAATTCTGGCAGCAGAATTTTATTGAAACTTTGGAGTAAAAGATAAACATGCTACAGCCACTTAAATAAGCATGTGAGAACAAGTATGGAAAGCCAACAATATATACTACAAGGAACAATCAAAATCCACTCAAAATCGATCATGCTTTGTCCTAGAACATCACGCAAACATGGCATCGGAACATTACAGGTTTCAGACTTAGTGAAAAACCACTAAGTCCTAAAACAGCAGTTTCCTCATGGCATCTAAACGAGCAAGTCTAAGTCACCTCGAAACTAAACATGGCAAGTGGTAAGCACCACATCAAAGTACACATGATGGTGATTCCGAAACACACAAGCATGCATCTTGGAGATAAACACAACGATAGCAACGAGCTCAACAAGATGGTATTTCATAACAAGTGAAACAACATCACAGCCACATGGCACTTTGCAACGAGGATAAACATGGCAAGAATAAATCTATCATGCAACCTAACACAAGCAACATGTAGAGCATGGCAAGACGAACATGTGGACATGTCATTTGCATCATTCGGACAAACGAGCTAAAAGTTATCACATGGCAAAGATGGCATAAAAACATCACATAGCAGCAATTATACCGGGATGCACTCTTGCAACAGAAAAACAAACATCTAGATGACTTCTAACATGCATGACACCAAAAGATAAAACGTAGTGCTAATCACCACGAACGTCTGGACATGCTATTTGCGCGAAACGGACAAACACATAAAAAGTTATCAGCAGTTGAACATTGCATCAGAAATTAATCACAGGGGCTAGGGTTGGAAAAGAGGTAAACCTAGATCTCAGATCTGCGGAAAAAACAAAGGCCCGGGGTGGAGAAGGCTTCGGCCCGAACTGGAGGAAGGACGCGGCCTGGCCCGGCGGAGTGGCCAGCGGGGCAGGCGGAGGCGGCGGCCCGGTCGGAAGGGCGGCTGCAGCCCGCGGAGACGGCGGCCCACCCGAGGCGAAGGCCCGCGCGGATCCTGGCGCGGCGGGAGCGAGGTCGGCCCGGGATCCGGCTGAGGCAAGGGGGGCCCGGCGGCCTGGACTGCGGGAGGCGGAGGCCCGCGCTGCTGGCGCGGCCCAGCAGTGGTGGCGAGCTGCTGGGGCGGAGGCGCTGAGGTGGAGTGCGGCGCGGCGTACGGGCCAGGAAGGAGGCGCGGCCCAGCTGCGGAGGCGGCCTGCGGTGGCGATCTGGCGACGAAGTGGTCCTCGGTGCGGGAGGAGGCGCCGATCGAAGCGAGGGAGTGGGCCGGCGCGGAGTGTACGGGCCTGGCGACGGCTATGCGGGGATGTGGTCCGATCCGGTGGAGTGGAGGCAGCGGCTGGATCGCGGGGAGAGTGGGCCGGTGCGGAGGGCCCTCGGCGATGGGGTCCTCGCGCGAGGCAGCCGGTTCGGACGATCGGGCGATGGAGCTGTGGGCCGTTGACCAGCCTGGATCGAGGGATCTAGCCCTCGAGGCCGGCGGCTGCGATCGATGCGGTCGTCCCCTTGAGCGGCGGCTGGGATCGAGGGATCTGGCCAAGAGGCAGTTGGTGGCTAGATCTGAAGAAAAAAATGATGTGGAGAAGTGGAGAAGAAGGAGCTAGGGTTAGGGATGCCAAAATAGACTAGGGGGGTCTATCATATAGCAGATTTTTAGGGTTAGGGGGGATTTAGGGGTGTTAGGAGCCCTCCGATCGCGATCCGACGGATCCGATCGCGGGGGAAGTCAGGATGGGCCTAGAAGAGGGTAGTGGGCTGCTGTAGGGGTGTTTCGGGCCACAAAGTGAAGGCACTTTGGACCCACACGAATAACTGTTGGGATAGCAAACGGAGTCCAAACGCGACGAGATTTGAGAGGCGGGTTACACACAACAAAACAACAACACACGACAAGCCTCGCGGCACACCGGTAACGTTGCACGCCCAAACACCAAAGTAGGCCTACGGGACGTTACGGACACGTGAGGGAGCTCCGGAACGCGAAACGGACAACGGGAAGGAACGCGTGGAACCGGATGCAACCGACAACACAATTGCAATGCAATGCACATGTCTATATGATATGAATGAATGCCACACACGCACACAACAACACGACGAAAACCCGAAAGACAAAGAACCCGAAATGGAATAGATGAAGCCGGTGATATATTATATACCCAAAAGGGAAAGTATTACATCCGGGGCATTACAAACTCTCCTCTACTACAAAAAGATCTCGTCCCGAGATCTAGGACTGGAAAAAGGAAGGGTACTCGGAACGAAGATGATCTTCTCGTTCCCAGTAGCCTCTCGGTCGATGTGATGTGACCACTTGACTTTCAAGAATTTGATGGACTTGTTGCGGGTCTTGCGTTCGGTTTCTCCGAGAATTGCAACTGCATGCTCTCGGTAGGACAGGTCTTGTTGTAGATCAATCTCTTCAAACGGAATCATGCGCTCAGGTGCCTTGAAGCATTTGCGAAGTTGAGACACATGGAAGACATCATGAACATTGGCAAAGTTGGGAGGGAGCTCAAGTTGGTAGGCTATATCGCCTCTTTTGCCAAGAATCTTGAAAGGCCCGACGTATCTAGGAGCAAGCTTTCCTTTGATACCGAATCTTTGGGTGCCTTTCATCGGAGACACACGGAGATAAACATGATCATCAATGTTGAAAGCCAAATCTCAATGCTTGCCGTCATAGTAGCTCTTTTGACGCGACTGAGCGGCCTTGAGATTCTCACGTATGACTTTGCACATCTCTTCGGCTTCTGAGATCAAGTCATTGCCAAGAAGTTGACGTTCGCCTGTTTCAGACCAGTTGAGAGGGGTACGACACTTTCTGCCATAGAGGATTTCAAACGGTGCTTTGCCTGCACTTGCTTGAAAGCTGTTGTTGTAAGAGAACTCGGCAAATGGAAGGCAGTCTTCCCATTTCATGCCAAAGGAGATGACACAGGCTCTGAGCATATCTTCTAGAATCTGATTCACTCGCTCGACTTGACCACTGGTCTGAGGGTGAAAAGCAGTGCTGAACCTGATCTTAGTGCCCATGGCGGACTGAAAGGAGTCCCAGAACCTGGATGTGAACAAGCTTCCACGGTCTGAGGAGATAACTTGAGGAATGCCATGTAAGGACACAATTCTGGAAGTGTACAGCTTTGCCAATTGGGCTGCATTGATTGATTCTTTGACTGGCAGGAAGTGAGCGACTTTGGTAAGCTTGTCAATCACCACGAAGATAGAATCATTTCCTCGCTTGGATTTAGGAAAACCAGTGACGAAGTCCATTTCAATGTGGTCGAACTTCCACTCGGGAATAGGAAGAGGTTGGAGAAGACCGGCTGGACGTTGATGTTCTTCTTTCACTCTTCTGCAAACATCACATTCATTCACGAATTGGGCAATTTCCCTTTTCATGCGTGTCCACCAGTAAGACTGCTTGAGGTCTTGGTACATCTTGGAACTGCCAGGATGAATGGAAAGGAGAGAATCATGAGCTTCTTCCATTATGAGCTTCCTGAGATCACCTTTGGGAACAACGAGTCTGTCCTCGAAGAACAAGGTATCTCTCTCATCAACACGAAAGCACTTGTATTTCAGAATGCCCTTAGCAATAGCATGTTTCACCTTCTTCACCATGGTATCGCTGAGTTGGGCCTCACGGACCTGATCTTCCAAGGTAGGAGCAATTTGAAGATTTGCAAGAAAACCCTGCGGAACAACTTGGAGGTTGAGCTTCCTGAAAGCTTCACAAAGCTCAGGCTGGTACGGCTTGATAAGAAGGTTGTTGCAATATGCCTTTCTGCTCAAAACATCTGCAATCACATTCGCCTTGCCAGGAGTGTATTCGATGCTGGGATCATACTCTTGGATCATTTCAACCCAACGAGTCTGGCGGAGGTTCAGATGCGGCTGTGTGAAGATGTACTTCAAGCTCTTGTGATCGGTGAAGATGTCGACTTTTCTGCCCAACAATAGATGTCTCCACGTAATCAAAGCATGTACCATAGCTGCTAGCTCGAGATCATGTGTGGGATAGTTCTTCTCACTTGGCTTGAGCTGACGAGAAGTGTATGCCACAATTCTCTTATCTTGCATAAGCACACCACCAAGACCTTGAAGAGAAGCATCACAGAATACTTCATAGGGCTTGGACTCATCTGGAGGAGTCAGAACTCAGAACTGGAGCAGAGACGAGCTTTTCTTTGAGAGTTTTGAATGCCACTTCACACTCTGGAGACCAAAAGTATTTGACATTCTTCTGAAGCAAGTTGGAAAGAGGCTTGGCAATCTTGGAGAAGTTCTCAACGAACCTTCTGCAATAGCTGGCAAGACCCAGAAAACTACGGAGCTGCTTGACGTTCTGAGGAGCTTCCCAGTTGACAATTGCTTCAACTTTCTCAGGATTTATCGCAATGCCGTCAGCTGAGATGATATGGCCCAGGTACAAAACCTTATCGAGCCAGAACTCGCACTTTGAGAACTTGGCATAGAACTTATGCTCTCGGAGTCGATCAAGAACCAGACGTAAGTGCTTTTCGTGATCTTCTTCATTCTTGGAAAACACCAGAATATCATCCAGATACACAAGCACAAACTCGCCAGTATAGGGGTTGAAGATGTAGTGCATCATCCTCGAAAAGGTAGGAGGAGCATTGGCGAGACCAAAAGACATGATGGTATACTCGTATGAACCGTAGCTCGTTCTGAAGGCCGTCTTGGGAATGTCTTCCTCGCGAATGCGAATTTGGTGATAGCCCATTCGGAGGTCAAGCTTAGAGAACACTTTAGCTCCTTTGAGCTGCTCAAAGAGTTCGTTGATGTTGGGGAGTGGATACTTGTTCTTTATTGTCTTCTTGTTCAATGGCCGGTAATCAACGCAGAGACGCTCCGTGCCATCTTTCTTCTTGACAAATAAGACACCACAGCCCCAGGGAGACGTACTAGGCCTGATGAGACCCATACTCTCCTGTTTATCAAGCTGCTTCTTCAATTCCTTCAATTCATCCGGAGAGAGCTTATATGGACGCCGGCATGCTGGCTCAGTACCCGGCTCGAGTTCAATAACGAATTCCACCTGACGGTGTGGAGGCATGCCTGGAAGTTCTTCAGGAAAGACGTCTTGATATTGGTTCACCACCGGAATTTCAGATATGGCATTAATTTCACCCTTATCACTGAGAGAGAAAAGCCTGATAGTGTTATCCCTGGAGGCGAAGATAATCACATCTTCATCAGGATGAGTCATCTTGACTTCCTTTTGAGCACAATCAATGTGAGCATCATGCTGAGAAAGCCAATCCATTCCGAGGATGAGGTCAATGTCAGAATTGCCGAGAATCACCGGATTAGCCAGAAAGCGATAATCACCCATGCGAATAGAAACATTCGGAGCCACCATACTAGAACTCAATCTCTTGCCAGGTGATATAACACTCAAAGGTCTTGGCAAAGCTTCAGAGTGAACATTATTCTTGGATGCAAATGGATATGACATGAAAGAGCATGAAGCACCCGAATCAAACAAAACTTTAGCAGGGATGGAGTTAACTGGAAGGTTACCCAAAATGACATCAGAAGAATTCTCCGCTTGCGCTGCATTCATCAGATTGACCCTTGCTGCCTTTGGATCATGCCTGACAATAGCTGAACTCACAGGTGGAGGAGGTGGAAGACGCTTCGGGTTCGGACATCTGTTGGCATAGTGACCTTTCTGAGTGCATTTGTTGCAAGTCACTTATGAGAGAGGACGGAAATGAGAACCACTTGACTTGGAGCCTTGAGACTGAAACTGCTTCTTCGACTGGTTGCTCGGGTTGGGTGGGTGGGAGAAACCACGTCCACCAGAGTTCTTGTTGTTGGAGTTGTTGGAGTTGTTGTATGGAGCTCGAATCACTGGAGGAGGAGGAAGTCAGAATTTATGTTGTTTTGCAGCCAACTGAGACGATGAGGAAGAGTGAACGGCATCTCGAATTCTCTTTTTAGAAGCCTCCATCTTAAGCTGAGCTGCTTCTTGTTTCAAAGCCATGTTATAGAACTTGTCGAATTCATCGGGCTCGAACAAGGTGAGAGCAAGTTGAAGTTCATCTTTCAGGCCTCCAAGGAACTGGTAGATTTTGCTCTTGGCATCAGGAATGTCTTGCTTAGCATAGCGGGCGAGGTTTTGGAACTTGACATTATACTGGTAGACTATCATAGAGCCCTGCTTCAGGTTGCGGAATTGCTCACGCATACCCTCGATGACACTTGTTGGAATGTGGTGCGAGCGAAAGTCCTTGCAGAAATTCTCGCAAGAGATCACTTGACCTGGCCTGGAGTCTTTGTACTGCTGCCACCAGTCAGCTGCTTGGTCTTTGAGTTGGAAGGCTGCAAACTTCACATAATCATCTTCCTTCACGTTACTGCACTAAAAATGCTTCTTTATGTCGGTTAACCAATCTTCAGCATCAGGAGGGTCGACACAGTAACTGAAAGCTTTTGGATTATTGGCCAAGAACTGGTTGAGAGTAGCATGGTGCTGCTGGTTGAAGAAGTTGCCTTGATTCCCTGGAACACCCTGATTAGCTTGATTAGCTTGCATCTGCTGCATCATCTGCATCAACATCTGAGTGTTCTGAGCTGTAGTCTGCATAATCGCTCTCCAAGCCTCAGGCGGAGGAGGAGGGGAAGGAGGACGATCTGGGACCTCTTCACCCTCTGGGTTAGCATTGGGAACCCTTTTCGGAGCCATCCTGTAAAAGATGACCACGAATCAGCAATTGATTGACAGAAGGTATAAGCTGAATCAATGGAATGAATTGCAACAAGTCTTCACAATAATCATTCGAACAATAGGAACGAATGAAATCATTCGAACAAGAGGAACGAATGAAATTCTCAGTTAAATGATAACATCAATCTTCACGAGAAGCCACATAGGGATCAAAATGAAAATAGGAAAACAACAAGGTACGGAAGGAACAAACACAAGAGAGGAGTTTCGTTCTAACATCTTTGTGCTGAAAGCATATGAACGCGTTACGAAAAGGTTTTGCAATCCCCGGATCAGCATAGCCAAGGACCCTTTAAGATGCAACTCCTGATAGTAACATCGGTCATAAACCACTTCACTCAATGTAGAACCCCGAACTCGCTAACCTGCATTCGTTGGAAGAATGCCTACGATCTACTGGATAAACCCACCTATTAATTTCCGAAAGATTCCAGTTATGCAATCAGGTGTTGGGGATACACGAGAAGCACCGCGCAATCAACTCTAAACCTACATCCAGGTGTATCCATCCTTCAACACATAACCAGTCTTTCTCGGAAACTGTTTACCTCGGACCTTCGAAAAGCATCCACTATAACAAGCTATGGCAATACTCCCGAACTACCTCCCTAGTACTGGGTGATGTCGGGGTTATCTTGCCACTGGCCGTATAGGAGAGATTTTCGATGTCAGCCGTCTTAAGTATTTAGTACTGCCGCGATATGCTTGTGACGACAATACCCCGAAGCTCAACTCCCCGGGACACTGCCACAACCCCTAATGTCAGGAGGCATCGAGAACAATATTCTCGTCACAAGAACATCGAAACAATCCCAGAATACTCGCGAGATTCCTAAAAAAATTTGGTGCAATTTTGAAGATAGAAGAGACAAGAGTAGACGTCAGGAGTCCTCACCAGAGAGAAAGGGGATGAGAAGCAAAGAAATCCTACTCTCCGATATAATATAGAACTCAAAATATTTTCAGTGTGTGCCTAGGCTCGACCGTCAACGATTCGATCAATCAGTGGGGGCTCCTAGGTCGGAGAAGGCTCTGAATACCAACTTGTAATGCCCAGGATGGAACTATACCTCCTACGTGTCGAGGCACGACTTAAAGGTATAAGTACATCCTAGAATGATCTCAAGTTTGGTAATCTTTGCACGTCTCATGTAAAAGAGGGGATTGTAAACATAAATAGTTGGCTTACACTCGCCACGTCACACAAATACAATACATGTCTCAAACATCATACATTAAGAACATCACAACCCTCTAAGGGCAAAATCCAAATGTCAAGATACCAAACTTAAATAAAATCCACACGCCGGATCGAATCCTAGTAGAAATCTCCACTACTGATCATCAGGATAACGAACATAGTATCGACTACGCTCCTCGTCGTACTCCCAGTCAAGCTCGGTGTCATCACCTGGATAGCTCACAACTGGACCTGCATCTGGTGTGGTGAAGTAACTGTGAGCCACAGAGGACTCAGCAATCCCGTTCCCGGGTAACAAGACTATTTAAGCCTTGGGAGAGGATAAGGCTGAAGAAAAGAATAAGTGTCTGCAGCAGCAACTAGCAACTAGCTTACGTGAGAGAGAGCGAGAAGAGAAGCCTCGGTCGAGAAGTGATCACGAAGTGATCCTAGCTACAAGCTCAACAAACATAACCCCTCCGTGTTCAACTCCCGAATCCCTATTCGGAAATTGACAGTCACGGAACACACGCTGGTAGTGTATTAGAAACATTGTGTCAAGTTATCTACAACCGGATATTAACAAGCTCCCATCTGCCACATAACCGCGGGCACGGCTTTCGAAAGTTCATAATCCTGCAGGGGTGTTCCAACTTGAACCATTACAAGCCCACGATCCACGGAGTCGCAACTCCAAAGTGGGAAGACCCGAGTATTCTCGGAATCCCGTGCTCAAGATACTCCGAACTAAGGTAAGGCTAATCCAGCAAATCCTCCCGGCGTGCCAACACCCTGATAGTAGCCGCGCGTATCTCGTCTCAGGCCACGACCGGATGGGACAAGCTACGGGTTTTTACCAGACCTTGAGTTTCCTCGAGGTGGCCCCGCAGGTTGCCCAGTTCGGACCAACACTCATGTGGAGCACTGGCCCGGGGTTGTTGATTAAGAAAAAGGGTTTATAACTCCCTATGCAAGTTTAATTTGTTATTAGGCAAATAGTACCAATGTTGGGACTTGCTGGAAAAGACTTAGCACTTAGCGGTTTATCGAGGGGGTCCCATACACCCCAACCGTGTTAGGAACGCATAATCAAGGAACATAACACCGGTTTAAACGGTTCCTAACGGCATGAGTGGAACAAATCACCAAGCAAAAGGCTTAGCCTTCCACCCTTGCCAATATATAGATGATTTCATTTAGCAATTATATAGTGTGATATAACCCAACAAAACTTCAACATGAAGCAAGCATCTTCGATCTTTACCTGCAACTAGCAATGCTATAAGAAGGGCTGAGCGAAGCGTACTTAGCGAAGCAACGGTTTGCATAGGTAGGGTGGTTAAACAAGGCAATAGTTACAAGTAGGAGGCTGACAGGAAGAACATGGGCATCGAGGCAAAACTATAGAGCAGAACTACTAGCAAAAGGCAATGATAGTAATGTTATCGGGGTTCGGTCATCTTGCCTGAAGAGAAGTCGTTCGGATCGTAAGAAGGGTCCTCGTGCTCAACCTCGTTGATAACCTCGTGCTCGTACTCGTACTCGGTCTCAGCTTCCGGCTCTAGACAATACAATCACACAAGGTACAAATCAACAAGATGCAATGCGCACACCAAAATGATGGATGCATGATGGATGCACTAAGGATGCACACGGAGCACGGAAAATAGCACTCAAGCAAAACACCTCAAAACATGATAACAATAAGAGATTATTAATCTACACAGAAAATCAATCAAGTTTCATATAAGACTCGCTGAAATCGGAGCTACGGGCTAAAAGTTATGCCCGAAACAAGAAATGAGCGAAAGCTGAAAATTACAGCAACATAGCAACTTCGGAGCACAAAATAATTAAGCTACAGCACTCAAACAACATGGCAAAGGACATGAACATAAACTATACATATCCTACAGCAAATAAGTCCAAAGGTGCACCCCCAAAGGAGCCACGGATCAATAGCAATAAGCTTGGACATATTGAACTTGACAATAAAATTCTGGCAGCAGAATTTTATTGAAACTTTGGAGCAAAAGATAAACATGCTACAGCCACTTAAATAAGCATGTGAGAACAAGTATGGAAAGCCAACAATATATACTACAAGGAACAATCAAGATCCACTCAAAATCTATCATGCTTTGTCCTAGAACATCACGCAAACATGGCATCGGAACATTACAGGTTTCAGACTTAGTGAAAAACCACTAAGTCCTAAAACAGTAGTTTCATCATGGCATCTAAAGGAGCAAGTTTAAGTCACCTTGAAACTAAACATGGCAAGTGGTAAGCACCACATCAAAGTACACATGATGGTGATTCGGAAACACACAAGCATGCATCTTGGAGATAAACACAACGATAGCAATGAGCTCAACAAGATGGCATTTCATAACAAGTGAAACAACATCACAGCCACATGGCACTTTGCAACGAGGATAAACATGGCAAGAATAAATCTATCATGCAACCTAACACAAGCAACATGTAGAGCATGGCAAGACGAACACGTGGACATGTCATTTGCATCATTCGGACGAACGAGCTAAAAGTTATCACATGGCAAAGATGGCATAAAAACATCACATAGCAGCAATTATACAGGGATGCACTCTTGCAACGGAAAAACAAACATCTAGATGACTTCTAACATGCATGACACCAAAAGATAAAACGTAGTGCTAATCACCACGAACGTCTGGACATGCTATTTGCGCGAAACGGACAAACACATAAAAAGTTATCAGCAGTTGAACATTGCATCAGAAATTAATCACAGGGGCTAGGGTTGGAAAAGAGGTAAACCTAGATCTCAGATCTGCAGAAAAAACAAAGGCCCGGGGTGGAGAAGGCTTCGGCCCGAACTGGAGGAAGGACGCGGCCTGGCCCGGCGGAGTGGCCCGCGGGGCAGGCGGAGGCGGCGGCCCGGTCGGAAGGGCGGCTGCAGCCCGCGGAGACGGCGGCCCACCCGAGGCGAAGGCCCGCGCGGATCCTGGCGCGGCGGGAGCGAGGTCGGCCCGGGATCCGGCTGAGGCGAGGGGGGCCCGGCGGCCTGGACTGCGGGAGGCGGAGGCCCGCGCTGCTGGCGCGGCCCAGCAGTGGTGGCGAGCTGCTGGGGCGGAGGCGCTGAGGTGGAGTGCGGCGCGGCGTACGGGCCAGGAAGGAGGCGCGGCCCAGCTGCGGAGGCGGCCTGCGGTGGCGATCTGGCGACGAAGTGGTCCTCGGTGCGGGAGGAGGCGCCGATCGAAGCGAGGGAGTGGGCCGGCGCAGAGTGTACGGGCCTGGCGACGGCTGTGCGGGGATGTGGTCCGATCCGGTGGAGTGGAGGCAGCGGCTGGATTGCGGGGAGAGTGGGCCGGTGCGGAGGGCCCTCGGCGATGGGGTCCTCGCGCGAGGCAGCCGATGCGGACGATCGGGCGATGGAGCTGGGGGCCGTTGACCAGCCTGGATCGAGGGATCTAGCCCTCGAGGCCGGCGGCTGCGATCGATGCGGTCGTCCCCTCGAGCGGCGGCTGGGATCGAGGGATCTGGCCAAGAGGCAGTTGGTGGCTAGATCTGAAAAAAAATGAGGTGGAGAAGTGGAGAAGAAGGAGCTAGGGTTAGGGATGCCGAAATAGACTAGGGGGGTCTATCATATAGCAGATTTTTAGGGTTAGGGGGGATTTAGGGGTGTTAGGAGCCCTCCGATCGCGATCCGACGGATCCGATCGCGGGGGAAGTCAGGATGGGCCTAGAAGAGGGTAGTGGGCTGCTGTAGGGGTGTTTCAAAGTGAAGGCACTTTGGACCCACACGAATAACTGTTGGGATAGCAAATGGAGTCCAAACGCGACGAGATTTGAGAGGCGGGTTACACACAACAAAACAACAACACACGACAAGCCTCGCGGCACACCGGTAACGTTACACGCCGAAACACCAAAGTAGGCCTACGGGACGTTACGGACACGTGAGGGAGCTCCGGAACGCGAAACGGACAACGGGAAGGAATGCGTGGAACCGGATGCAACCGACAACACAGTTGCAATGCAATGCACATGTCTATATGATATGAATGAATGCCACACACGCACACAACAACACGACGAGAACCCGAAAGACAAAGAACCCGAAATGGAATAGATGAAGCCGGAGATATATTATATACCCAAAAGGGAAAGTATTACATCCGGGGCATTACACACCGACTTCCATCGAATCCGAGGGGCAGGCAATCGTCTTGTGCCTAAGTGAGATGTACCTGTGGGAGCTTTAGATCACACGATTAGTCCGCAAATGCATTGTCATCAATCACCAAAACTACTTAGGGAGAAATATGCCCTTACAATTAGGATCAGAAGAAGCACTCTTAGTAGCAAATAATTTCATAAGTTCATCCATCTTTCCACTCAAAACACTAATTTCTTCAATAGCATGCACTTTTTTACTAGTAGATCTTTCGGTGTGCCATTGAGAGTAATTAACCATAATATTATCTAGGAGTTTGGTAGCTTCTCCTAAGGTAGTTTCCATAAAAGTGCCTCCTGCGGCCGAATCTAAAAGATTTCTAGAAGAAAAATTCAAGCCAGCTGATATGTCCAAAACGTATCTATAATTTCTGCTTGATCCATGCTTCTTTTGTGTGATATTGCTATGATATTGATGCACTTCCATGCACTTTTGATCATATTTGGACTAACCTATTAACTCAGTGCACCACAGTGCCAGTTCCTGTTTTCTGTTGTTTTTCTATTTCAGGTTTCCCCCATATTAAAAGTGCTCCAAAAAATTGCAGGAAAAATATAGGAAAAATCAGCGTACAGGAAGCTTCGCGAAGAACCAAAGATGGGCCAGAGGGGAGCCAGGGGAGGCCCAGGCGGCCACCTGGCGCGGCCCCACCCCTGGCCGCGCCAGGGGGGCGCCTGGGGCCCCTGCTCCGCCTCTGGCTGCCTCCCTTCGCATATATATCCCTCTCGTCCCGAAACCCTCGAGGACAGAACCCTTTTTCGCGATCTCGCCTCTGTTCCGCCGCCGCAGCGCTTCCAAGATCGGGAGCACCAGGAGAACTCTTCCCGGCACCCTGCCGGAGGGGAGAACCACCACCGGGAGCTTCTCCACCACCATGGACGCTTCCCGGATGAGTCGTGAGTAGTCCACCTTGGACCATGGGTCCATGATCAGTAGCTATGTGATGTTCTCCTCCCCTCTTTCCTCTTCATGGTTTAGACCTCGTGAGCTGCCCTACATGATCGAGGCACATATGTAATCTTTCTGCTGTTACTTTGCTGAGTTTGCTGGGATCTGATGGATTACGAGACTATGGTCAGATTGTGTTTGAGTAATATATTTGATTCACCTCTTTTATATCTTTGTTCTTGAGTAATTCTTGCATGTTCTACGTTGCTGTTTATTGCTTTGGCCAAGTAGTAGGTAGTAACTCCAAGAGGGAGCGTTATGCTTGATTGTGGGTTCATGCCCCCTGATGACTAGCTTGAGTGACAGAAACATGAGTCTAGGGGATGTGTTGTTGCCACAAGGGAGAAAACAACGGTGCTTGTACTTGCGGGTGCAAGGATTGTTTACTTTACGCAAAGTTCTTTTAATGCAGTTGTCTGTTGCTTTGAGTTTACACTTTGGGTGGGATTCGCAACTTAATACCAGCGAGATGTTCTGGATAGATATCTCAAGGTGGATGATTAGTAGTAGATGCAGATGGATTTCGGTCTACTTGCCTTGGCGTACCGCCCATGCTTTTGAGCCTCTACCTTTCTTTGCAGCATAGTTAGCATTGGTTTGCGCACATAATCCTGTCAATTGCCCAACTGTAATTTGTTTACCTCGCTTTGCTGTTTTATCGTCTTTTGGGAGAGAGACATCACTAGTGAACATCATGGGACCCCGGTCCATATTACCACCGCTGATCACACCTTCTATTTACTTCCTGTTTTTATTTCCTAGTTGCAATCATAGCTATCATTATTATCTCTTGTGTTTGATCCTTTGTAAACAACAAGGCCGGAGGGATTGACAACCTCTCTGTACTCGTTGGGAGCAAAGTTATCTGTATCTGTGTGCAGGTCCCGTGAACCGCTAAGTTTCTGGCGCCGTTGACACCTACTTGTCGACCCTCGGAGTCTCACGGGATTCGATCCTTGGTATCTTTGCCAAGGGAAATTTGCCGCTACGCTACATCTCAACCTTCCACTTGGGGTAACCAAAGAGGGGCGAGAAGCCATCAAGCAAGTTTCTAGCGCCGTTGCCGGGGACTCCACTCTTCAACATAGGGGAGTTGCACGCTATCTTTTATCTTTGCTTTTTAGTCTTGCTAGTTTACCTTTCAGTTTTTTCTTTAGTGTCCCTTACCAAAAATCACAAAAATAGTTATCTTGCTTGCTGCTGCTATGGGTTCCACCGAGAACACCAAGTTGTGTGACTTCACTAGTCATAACAACAATGACTTTATCTGCACGCCTATTGCTACCTGCCACTTCAGCACCTTCTTATGAGATTAAACCTGCTTTACTGAACCTAGTTATGAAAGATCAATTCTCCGGTGCTGGAGATGATGCTGCTTTGCACTTAAATAATTTTGTTGAGCTCTGTGATATGCAAAAGTACAAAGAAGTAGATGGTGATATTGTTAAGCTTAACCTTTTTCCTTTCTCCTTGAGAGGAGGAGCCAAAATCTGGTTTCAATCCTTGCCTAGGAATAGTATAGATTCTTGGGACAAGTGCAAGGATGTCTTTATTGGGAAGTACTATCCCCCTGCTAAAATTATCCAATTAAGGAGTAACATAATGAATTTTAAACAATTGGATAATGAACACGTTTCCCAAGCTTGGGAACGCATGAAATCTCTTGTCAAGAACTGCCCTACTCATGGTTTGACTACTTGGATGGTTATCCAAACTTTTTATGCAGGCTTGAACTTTACCCCGCGGAACTTGTTAGATTCGGCCGCGGGAGGGACCTTTATGTCAACTACACTTGGTGCTGCCACGAAGCTTCTCGACGAGATGATGACCAATTATTCCCAATGGCACACCGAACGCGCTCCAACAGGTAGGAAGGTAAACTCTGAGGAGATTTCCTCCCTAAATGAAAAAGTTGACTTGATCATGTCTCTACTTTCCAAGCAATCTTCTATTGATCCTCATGATGTTCCTTTAAATTCTTTGATTGCTCAAGATCAAGTAGATGTGAACTTTTTCTCTAGAAACAATTTCAATAACAATGCTTATAGGAGTAATTTTGGTAGCAACCCTAGACCGTTCCCCTCTAATTCCTATGGGAACAACAATACTTATCCTAGCACCAAGAACTCCACCCCTAGAGATATAGACATGCCTAGTTATGAGAAACTCCAAGAAATAGAGAAGGCCACTAAGAACTACATGTGCACCCAATATGAACAAAACAAGACCTTCTCGAGGCAATTAGATGAGCATACTGCTATCTTGCAAGACATTGGTAGACAACTGGAGAGCCTAAATATTGAGATTTCTAACCTCCAGACTAGGCTCACCATCACTGAGACCCAAGTTTCCAATATGTCCCACACACAAGCCACTTTGATAAACCAAATGGCAGCTAAACCTGAAGTGGTTGCACCCCTGAAGGAGAAAGAAGATAGAATTAAGAGCCTTCCTACCCACCACACTGTTGCTACTATCCAAGTTGTTGAGGATATCCAAACTCTTAGCACCCAATGCACTCCTAGTCCCATTGGACCTATTAATGGTGATGATATGACCTCAACCGTAGAAGCCTCCATACCTAGAAAGCTAGAAGATAGTTGGGATCCTATGATTAAAATTAAGTTGAATAACTTCTCTTGCTATGCTTTATGTGATGTTGGAGCTAGTACCTCCGTTATGCCCAAAAGAATGTATGATATGTTAAAATTGAAACCTTTTGATCCTTGTTCTTTTGGTGTTCGTCTTGTTGATTCTTCCGTAAAGAAACCTTTGGGGGAAGATCAACGATGTTCTTATCATTGTCAATGACAATTATGTTCCCGTTGATTTTACTATTATGGATATTGAATGTGAACCTTCATGTCCAATTATTTTGGGACGTCCTTTTCTTCGCACCGTTGGTGCTATCATTGACATGAAAGAGGGGAATATAAAATTCCAATTCCCTCTCAAGAAAGGGATGGAACACTTCCCTAGAAAGAAGATTAAGTTGCCTTTTGAGTCCGTTACACGGGCTAGCTATTCTCTTACTCTTGATAAAACTTGATCTTCTCTTTTTGCATCATGCCTAGCTTAAAGGCATAAAAGAAAGCGCTTTTGGGAGGCAGCCCACAACGAATTAGGTTTTATTTTGCTTTTGTTGTGTCTTGATGTTTGTTACTACAGTAGCATCATCATTGTATCTTTTCTTTTCAGCTTTGTGCCAAGTTTAGCCTCCGATTGCAAGAAAGTTCAAAAGTTGTGACGTGTTGTCCAGAAAACAGATTCTGTCCTTGGACAGAAAAATTCGAATAAAATCACCAGATCATCTTTTTGATCTGAATTTTTTTTATAGCGTGCTCTATACAATTGGCTTTCGAGCGTCTGTTCTGAGTTTTTCGATTTGAGTTTCAGAAGTGCCCCGAAAAAATTATTTACTACCTACTGGTCTGTTTTTCACAGATTCTATCCTGTTTTGCCTTTCCTTCGTTTTGCAAACCTTGATCTTGCTTTTTCTTTGCAAAAACTTTTTGGAAATATTGAGAAACGGTAGCTCTTCAAGATTATCTTTATTTCCAGTAGGGAAAAATTATTTTATTGTGGGCACTAACCTCGCTAATCAGATTATGATGAGTTATGTATGAAGGGAGTTTTCAAGTGTGCGAGGGAAGATGATAAAAGAAGATTCAGGAGGGTCAAACGCTCAAGCTTGGGGATGCCCCCGTGCACCCCCAAAAAATATTCAAGAAGACTCAAGCATCTAAGCTTGGGGATGCCCCCATGCATCCCCTTCTCCATCAACAATTATTAGTTCGTCTTTCGTTCCACTATAATTATCACTTCATGCGTTATGTGCTATGCTTGGAGCGTCTTGCTCTTAGTTTCCTTTTTTTTAGTTTTCTTTAGCTTTGCTTGCTATTCATAACAAGTTAGAACCCAGCTTTCTTTGTGTGGGAGAGAAACACGCTCCACTTCAACCTAGAACACAACATAGGATTTTCATGCTTATCTTTGCTGTGTGTGTTCTTTCTCTTTCCATAGCTGCTATCATGTTTAGCTCTTAGTTTTCATGCTTTTCTTTTTAAAGAGCTTTTGTTTAGTTGGTTGCTGAACTCTCTTGAGTTTTCATGTTTATCTTGTTAAGAGAGTTTGCCTGTTGAACTGAGTTGTGTGTCTTAACTTAAAGTAGGTAATTGAGGTTGCTATTTAATTTTAGTAGTAACTTGCAATAGTTTTGAGGTATTGCCATGAGTAATGTCTGAACTTTTGGTGTCAAGAGCTTTAGCCTATTAGTGATAGATGTCGTATTTTGGGCAATCCGTGTTTATTTTCGAAAACCTACAAAATAGTTGAGAACTTTAGCTACTAGATGGATCACTAATCTTTGGAGGGATCGAATATTAGAGTACACTCACGTACCATGAGTCGAGGATGCGCAAGGATAACCAAACCCCCATACACTCCTCCTCGGGGTACTTGTCTCTTTGTGAACCTCCTAATTAGATTGAGAGTTACCAATAATAAGTGCATGAGTTCTTCGGACTAATGTGAGTATTCGAAAGTTGACACTTCCACCTAGCCATATTTTTCTAGCCTCTTCGGTACCGTGCATTGCCCTTTCTCACCTCGAGAGTTGGCGCATACTTCGCCGATGCATCCAAATACTTGGCACGATACGCTCTGTCATCATAAGCCTCATTATATCCTTCCTCAAAACAGCCACCATACCTACCTATCAAGGCATTTCCATAGCCTTTCCGAGATACATTGCCATTCAACATCCATCTTCTCATGACTTGATCTTCATGTCATACATGCTTTTTGCTTGATCGATGAGCCGCATGCTAGTTGGGCCTTGCCCTAATCATTGCTACATGACGCGCTAGTATCATTGCATATCCTGCTACACTGGTAGAGGCATACATTTGCATACATCATGATAGTTTCATCTTCTTTATGTTGAGTACTTTTGTAAAGTGTGAAAGATCTTCTATACTTCTTGTAATATATAGAGTGTTGCCCCTAAAGTGAGGAAAATATCCCAAAGAGGACAAAATCAAAAGATCCCAAAGAGGACAAATGAGAGTTAAATAGAAAGAGCCATTGAGGCCACAAAAAAATAGAAAAAAGAGAAAACGAAATAAAAAGAGAGAAGGGGGCACACTACTATTCCTTTTGAGAGATCCACACTCGTACTCCATCTTATACCTTGTACTCCATAGAGATTATCATTCATGCATATAGCTATGTGGGGACCTTCACACTATAGAACTTGGCTTGTATATTCCAATGATGAGCCTCCTCAAAAGAGCTCTAGGTCTTCTTGAGCGAGCAAGTTGGATGCACCCCCACTAGTTCCATTGGAAAGCTTACCTTAGCTCATATGTGCATCCGTTGCATGGCAATCCCTACTCCTCGCATCATATCTATCATTTGGCTTTCTCTCGCCTATGATTGTCCTCATTAATGTGAGCCTTTCACACCTTTTTTGTCTTCCCCCTTCATCATTTTTCTCTCTTTGCCATCCTAAGTGTCAACTTTCTTGCTTACGCTCATCCATTGCATGAGTGCTCAAAATATCGATAGAGAGTGGATCATTTTGACTTGTACCTGGCTAGTGGTCTAGGGATGAGTCAAGATAAGATTCCAAAGAAGACCAAGTGTGAAACTTTAGTAGATTAAGTTCTCAACAATACAAAAACTATGTTTTACTCTCTCGTATATCCCTATCCCCTTTCTTGCACGCAAACACCATTTGGAGACATTCGAGTCACGGACAGCGAGAGCTCTTGCACCTTTATGTTCTTATGTTGCTTGTTACAATGCTAATATAGACTCTTGCTTGTTATGACTTGAATTGAATTACATGCCTTGATTGCTTTACTTAAAAGTTCTTATATGGTTGATAGCATGTCACCACAGAAATTATGCTTGTTATCATTTACCTACTCGAGGACGAGCAGGAATTAAGCTTGGGAATGTTGATACGTCCAAAGCGTATCTATAATTTCTGCTTGCTACATGCTTCTTTTGTGTGATATTGCTATGATATTGATGCACTTCCATGCACTTTTGATCATATTTGGACTAACCTATTAACTCAGTGCACCACAGTGCCAGTTCCTGTTTTCTGCTGTTTTTCTATTTCAGGTTTCCCCCATATTAAAAGTGCTCCAAAAATTCCAGGAAAAATATAGGAAAAATCAGCGTACAGGAAGCTTCGCGAAGAACCAAAGATGGGCCAGAGGGGAGCCAGGGGAGGCCCAGGCGGCCACCTGGCGCGGCCCCACCCCTGGCCGCGCCAGGGGGGTGCCTAGGGCCCCTGCTCCGCCTCTGGCTGCCCCCCTTCGCATATATATCCCTCTCGTCCCGAAACCCTCGAGGACATAACCCTTTTTCGCGATCTCGCCTCTGTTCCGCCGCCGCAGCGCTTCCAAGATCGGGAGCATCAGGAGAACTCTTCCCGGCACCCTGGCGGAGGGGAGAACCACCACTGGGAGCTTCTCCACCACCATGGACGCTTCCCGGATGAGTCGTGAGTAGTCCACCTTGGACCATGGGTCCATGATCAGTAGCTATGTGATGTTCTCCTCCCCTCTTTGCTCTTCATGGTTTAGACCTCGTGAGCTGCCCTACATGATTGAGGCACATATGTAATCTTTCTGCTGTTGCTTTGCTGAGTTTGCTGGGATCTGATGGATTATGAGACTATGTTCAGATTGTGTTTGAGTAATATATTTGATTCACCTCTTTTATATCTTTGTTCTTGAGTAATTCTTGCATGTTCTCCGTTGCTGTTTATTGCTTTGGCCAAGTAGTAGGTGGTAACTCCAAGAGGGAGCGTTATGCTTGATTGTGGGTTCATGCCCCCTGATGACTAGCTTGAGTGACAGAAACATGAGTCTAGGGGATGTGTTGTTGCCACAAGGGAGAAAACAACGGTGCTTGTACTTGCGGGTGCAAGGATTGTTTGCTTTACGCAAAGTTCTTTTAATGCAGTTGTCTGTTGCTTTGAGTTTACACTTTGGGTGGGATTCGCAACTCAATACCAGCGAGATGTTCTGGATAGATATCTCAAGGTGGATGATTAGTAGTAGATGCAGATGGATTTCGGTCTACTTGCCTTGGCGTACCGCCCATGCTTTTGAGCCTCTACCTTTCTTTGCAGCATAGTTAGCATTGATTTGCGCACATAATCCTGTCAATTGCCCAGCTGTAATTTGTTTACCTCGCTTTGCTGTTTTATCGTCTTTTGGGAGAGAGACATCACTAGTGAACATCATGGGACCCCGGTCCATATTACCACCGCTGATCACACCTTCTATTTACTTCCTGTTTTTATTTCCTAGTTGCAGTCATAGCTATCATTATTATCTCTTGTGTTTGATCCTTTGTAAACAACAAGGCCGGAGGGATTGACAACCTCTCTGTACTCATTGGAAGCTAAGTTATCTGTATCTGTGTGCAGGTCCCGTCAACCGCTAAGTTTCTGGCGCCGTTGACACCTACTTGTCGACCCTCAGAGTCTCACGGGATTCGATCCTTGGTATCTTTGCCAAGGGAAATTTGCCGCTACGCTACATCTCAACCTTCCACTTGGGGTAACCAACGAGGGGCGAGAAGCCATCACCAGCATAAAAGTTCTGAATAATCATCCATAGATTCAAACCATATGGAGGGCAATTACGTATCATTAATTTTATTATCTCCCAAGCTTGTGCAACATGCTCATGATCTAGTTGCTTAAAGTTCATAATATTGTTTCTAAGAGAGATGATCTTAGCAGGAGGAAAATACTTAGAGATAAAAGCATCTTTGCACTTATTCCACGAGTCAATACTATTTCTAGGTAAAGAGGAAAACCAAGTTTTAGTGCGATCTCTAAGTGAAAACGGAAATAACTTCAGTTTAACAATATCGTTATCTGTATCCCTTTTCTTTTGCATATCACACAATTCAACAAAGTTGTTCAGATGGGTAGCGGCATCTTCACTAGAAAGGCCGGAGAATTGATCTTTCATAACAAGATTCAACAAAGCAGCAATGATCTCACAAGATTCAGCATCAGTGATAGGAGCAATCGGAGTGCTAATAAAATCATTATTGTTGGTATTGGAGAAGTCACACAATTTGGTATTGTTTTGAGCCATAGTGACAAGCAAGCAATCCAACACACACAATCAAACAAGAAGCAAGCGGACGAAAAACACACGGCAGAAGAAGGGCAAATAAAATGTCAAGGGTGAAGTGGGGGAGAGGAAAAACGAGAGGCAACAAATTTAATGCGAAGGATAAGGGTTTGTGATAGGTACTTGGTATATGACTTTTGTGTAAGCCTCCCCGACAACGGCGCCAGAAATTCTTCTTGCTACTTATCGAGCTTGCGTTGTATTCCCTCGAAGAGGAAAGGGAGATGCAGCACAATACCGTAAGTATTTCCCTCAGTCTCTTAAGAACCAAAGTATCAATCCAGTAGGAGACCACGCGCGAGTCCCTCGCACCTGCACAAACAAATAAGAACTTCGCAACCAACGCGATAAGGGGTTGTCAATCCCTTTACGGTCACTTACGAAAGTGAGATCTGATAGAGATGATAGTTTATATTTTTGGTATTTTTGTTTATAAGAACAGAAAGTAAAAGCGGAAAAAGTATAGTAGATGTATATTGATATGTTGAGAATAGAACCGGGGGCCATAGTGTTCTCTAGTCGCTTCTCTCATGATAGCGATATTCTACGGTGGGTGAACAAATTACTGTCGAGCAATTGATAGAAAAGCGAATAATTATGAGACTATCAAGGCATGATCATTGTATATAGGCATCACGTCCGAGACAAGTAGACCGACTCCTGCCTGCATCTACTACGATTACTCCACACATCGACCGCTATCCAGCATGCATCTAGTGTATTGAGTTCATAAGAACAGAGTAACGCCTTAAGCAAGATGACATGATGTAGAGGGATAAACTCAAGCAATATGATATAAACCCCATCTTTTTATCCTCGATGGCAACAATACAATACGTGCCTTGCTGGCCCTACTGTCACTGGGAAAGGACACCGCAAGATTGAACCCAAAGCCAAGCACTTCTCCCATTGCAAGAACTATAGATCTAGTAGGCCAAACCAAACCAATAATTCGAAGAGACTTGTAAGGATATTATGAGCACACATAAAGAGTTCAGAGAAGAATCAAATATTTCTCATAGATAATCTTGATCATAAACCCACAATTCATCTGATCTCGACAAACACACCGCAAAAAGAGATTACATTGAATAGATCTCCTCGAAGACCAAGGAGAACTTTGTATTGAGATCCAAAGATAGAAGAAGCCATCTAAATACTAGCTATGGACCCGAAGGTCTATGGTAAACTACTCACAACTCATGGTGAGGGCGATGATGATGATGTAGTAGCACTCCGTGATGGATCCCCCCTCCGGCGGAGCTCCAGAACAGGCTCCAAGATGCGATCTCACGGGAACAGAAGGTTACGGCGGTGGAATTAGGGTTTTCTCTCTGTTGTTGATGGTTTCGGGGTACGTAGACTTATAAAGGAGGAAGGAGGACACCGGGGGACGCTCGGGGGGCCCACGAGGCAGGGGGCGCGCCCCCCACCCTCGTGGGCACCTCGAGGCTCCCCTGACGTGGTTCTCAAGTTCCCCATGCGTAATTTTCTCCAAAAATATCTCTCGCGAAGGTTTCATTCCGTTTGGGCTCCGTTTGATATTTATTTTCTGCAAAACCCTGAAACAGGCAAAAAACAGGAATCTGGACTGGGCCTTTGGGTTAGTAGGTTATTCCCAAAAATGATATAAAAGTGTATGACAAAGCCCATTAAACATCCAAGACATCATAAATAATAGCATGGGACAATAAAAAATTATAGATACGTTGGAGACGTATCAGCTTGCCGATCATCGGGCAAGTCAACCAAAGTCCACACTTTGTTCTCATACATGGATCCCATCTCAGATTTCATGGATTCAAGCCATTTTACGGAATCTGGGCTCATCATCGCTTCCTCATAGTTCGTAGGTTCATCATGGTCTAGGAACATGACTTCCAGAACTGGGTTGCTGTACCACTCTGGTGCGGAACGTACTCTGGTTGATCTACGAAGTTCAGCAGAAACTTGATCTGAAGTTTCATGATCATCATCATTAGCTTCCTCACTAATTGGTGTAGGAATCACTGGAACTAGTTTCTGTGATGTACTACTTTCCAATTCGGGAGAAGGTACAATTACCTCATCAAGTTTCACTTTCCTCCCACTCACTTCTTTCGAGAGAAACTCCTTCTCTAGAAAGGATCCATTCTTAGCAACAAATATCTTGCCTTCGGAGCTGTGATAGAAGGTGTACCCAACATTCTCCTTTGGGTATCCTATGAAGAGATATTTCTCCGACATGGGTTCGAGCTTACCAGGTTGAAGCTTTTTCACATAAGCATCGCAACCCCAAACTTTAAGAAACAACAACTTTGGTTTCTTGCCAAACCACGGTTCATAAGGCGTCGTCTCAACGGATTTAGATGGTGCCCTATTTAACGTGAATGCAGATGTCTCTAAAGCATAACCCCACAACGATAGTGGTAAATCGGTAAGAGACATCATAGACCGCACCATATCTAATAAAGTACGGTTACGACGTTCGGACACACCATTACGCTGTGGTGTTCCGGGTGGCGTGAGTTGTGAAACTATTCCACATTGTTTCAAATGAAGACTAAACTCGTAACTCAAATATTCACCTCCATGATCAGATCGTAGAAACTTTATTTTCTTGTTACGATGATTCTCTACTTCACTCTGAAATTCTTTGAACTTTTTAAATGTTTCAGACTTGTGCTTCATCAAGTAGATATACCCATATCTTCTTAAATCATCAGTGAAGGTCAGAAAATAACGATACCCGCCGCGAGCCTTAACACTTATTGGTCCACATACATCAATATGTATGATTTCCAAAAAATATGTTGCTCGCTCCTATTGTTCCGGAGAACAGAATTTTAGTCATCTTGCCAATGAGGCATGGTTCGCAAGCACCAAGTGATTTATAATCAAGTGATTCCAAAAGTCCATCACTATGGAGTTTCTTCATGCGCTTTACACCAATATGACCTAAACGGCAGTGCCACAAATAAGTTGCACTATCATTATTAACCTTACATCTTTTGGCTTCATTATTATGAATATGTGTATCACTACGGTCGAGATCCAACAAACTATTTTCATTGGGTGTATGACCATCGAAGGATTTTATTCATGTAAACAGAATAACAATTATACTATGACTTTAAATGAATAACCATATTGCAACAAACATGATCAAATCATATTCATGCTTAACGCAAATGCCAAATAACATTTATTTAGGTTCTACACTAATTCCAAAAGTATAGGGAGTGTGCGATGATGATCATATCAATCTTGGAACCATTTCCAACACACATCGTCACTTCACCTTTAACTAGTCTATGTTCATTCTGCAACTCCCGTTTCGAGTTACCAATTTTAGCACTGAACCGGTATCAAATACCCACGGGTTGCTATGAACACTAGTAAAGTACACATCAATAATCTGTATATAAAATATACCTTTGTTCACTTTGCCATCCTTCTTATCCACCAAGTATCTAGGGCAGTTCCACTTCTAGTGACCATTTCCTTTGCAATAGAAGCACTTAGTTTCAGACTTGAGTTTAGCTTTGGGTTTCTTCACGGGAGTGTCAACTTGCTTGTCATTCTTCTTGAAGTTCCCCTTCTATCCCTTTGCCCTTTACTTGAAACAAGTGGTCTTGTTAACCATCAACACTTGATGCTCTTTCTTGATTTCTACCTTCGCCGATTTCAGCATCGCGAAGAGCTCGGGAATTACTTTAGTCATCCCTTGCATATTATAGTTCATCACGAAGTTCTACTAACTTGGTGATAGTGTCTAGAGAACTTTGTCAATTACTATCTTATCTGGAAGATTGACTCCCACTTGATTCAAGCAATTGTAGTACCCAGACAATCTGAGCACATGCTAACTGGTTGAGCTATTCTCCTCCATCTTGTTGGCGAAGTACTGTCAGAGGTCTTATACCTCTCGACACGAGCATGAGTATGAAATACTAATTTCAACTCTCGGAACATCTCATATGCTCCGTGGCGTTCAAAACGTTTTTGAAGTCCCGGTTATAAGTCGTAAAGCATGGTGCACTAAACTATCAAGTAGTCATCATACCGAGCTTTTGTCAAAACGTTCATAACGTTTGCATCTGCTCCTGCAATAGGTCTGTCACCTAGCGGTGCATCAAGGACATAGTACTACTGTGCAGCAATGAGGATAATCCTCGGATCACGGACCTAGTCCGCATCATTGCTACTAACATCTTTCAACTTAGTTTTCTCTAGGAACATATTAAAAACATAGGGGAGCTATAGCACGAGCTATTGATCTACAACATAATTTGCAAATACTATCAGGACTAAGTTCATGATAAATTAAAGTTCAATTTAATCATATTACTAAAGAACTTCCACTTAGATAGACATCCCTCTAGTCATCTAAATGATCACGTGATCCAAATCAACTAAACCATGTCCGATCATCACGTGAGATGGAGTAGTTTTCAATGGTGAACATATTATGTTGATCATATCTACTATATGATTCACGCTCGACCTTTCGGTCTCCAGTGTTTCGAGGCCATGTATGTACATGCTAGGCTCGTCAAGTTTAACCCGAGTATTCTGCGTGTGCAAAACTGGCTTAGACCCGTTGTATGTGAACGTAGAGCTTATCACACCCGATCATCACGTGGTGTTTCGGCACGACGAACTTTCGCAACGGTGTAGACTCAGGGAGAACACTTATACCTTGAAATTTTGTAAGGGATCATCTTATAATGCTACCGTCGTACTAAGCAAAATAAGAAGCATAATAAGATAAACATCACATGCAATCAAAATATGTGACATGATATGGCCATCATCATCTTGTGCTTTTGATCTCCATCTCTAAAGCACCGTCATGATCACCTTCGTCACCGGCGCGACACCTTGATCTCCATCGTAGCATCGTTGTCGTCTCGCCAACTATTGCTTCCACGACTATCGCTACCGCTTAGTGATAAAGTAAAGCAATTACATGGCGACTGTATTTCATACAATAAAGCAACAACTATATGGCTCCTGCCAGTTGCCAATAACTTTACAAAACATGATCATCTCATACAATAACGTATAATTCATCATGTCTTGACCATATCACATCACAACATGCCCTGGAAAAACAAGTTAGACGTCCTCTAATTTTTTGTTGCAAGTTTTACGTGGCTGCTACGGGCTTAGCAAGAACCGTTCTTACCTACGCATACAAAAACCACAACGATTTTTCATCAAGTATGTGTTGTTTTAACCTTCACAAGGACCGGGCGTAGCCACACTCGATTCAGCTAAAGTGAGAGAGACAGACACCCGCCAGTCACCTTTAAGCAACGAGTGCTCATAACGGTGAAACCAGTCTCGCGTAAGCGTACGCGTAATGTCGGTCCGGGCCGCTTCATCTCACAATACCGCTGAACCAAAGTATGACATGCTGGTAAGCAGTATGACTATTATCGCCCACAACTCATTGTGTTCTACTCGTGCATATCATCTACGCATAGACCTGGCTCATGATGCCACTTTTGGGGGAACGTAGTATTTCAAAAAAAATCCTACGATCATGCAGGATCTATCTACCAGATGCATAGCAACGAGAGGGAAGAGTGTGTCTATGTACCCTCGTAGACCGAAAGCGGAAGCGTCTAGTGACGCAGTTGATGTAGTCGAACTTCTTCGCGATCCAACCGATCAAGCACCGAATGTACGGCACCTCCGCGTTCAGCACACGTTCAGCTTGATGACGTCCCATGAGCTCTTGATCCAGTTGAGCTTCACGGGAGATTTTCGTCAACACAACGGCGCGGTGACGGATATGATGAAGCTATCGACGCAGGGCTTCGCCTAAGCACTGCAACGGTATGACCGAGGTGTGTTTCTATGGAGGGGGGCACCGCACATGGCTAGAACAATGTTTCTTCTGTGTATTTGGGTGCCCCTTGCCCTCGTATATAAAGGAGCAAGTGGGAGGTGCGGCTAGGCCCTTGGGGCGCGCCAGGGAGTAGGATTCCTATTCCTATTCCTACTAGGAGTAGGAAAGGAAGGGGAAGAGAAGAAGGAAGGAGAGGGGCGCCTCCCCCCTTTTCCTAGTACAACTATGATCCCTTGAGGGAGGGTGCGGCCAGCCCTATGGGCTACCTCTCTCTTTCCCTCAATTGGCCCGTTATGGCCCATACTCCCTCAGCGGGGTTCCGGTAACCCCCTCCGGCACTCCAATTAAATCCGAAACTTTTCTGAAACACTTCCGGTGTCCTAATATAGTCGTCCAATATATCAATCTTTACGTCTCGGACATTTCGAGACTCCTCGTCATGTCCGTGATCTCATCTGGGACTCCGAACTACCTTCGGTACATCAAAACTCATAAACTCATAATATCGATCGTCATCAAACCTTAAGCGTGCGGACCCTACGGGTTCGAGAACTATGTAGACATGACCGAGACTCATCTCCGGTCAATAACCAATAGCGGAACTTGGATGCTCATATTGGCTCCTACATATTCTACGAAGATCTTTATCGGTCAAACCGCATAACAACATACATTGTTCCATTTGTCATCGGTATGTTACTTGCCCGAGATTCGATCGTCGGTATCTCAATACCTAGTTCAATCTCGTTACCGGCAAGTCTCTTTACTCGTTCTGTAATACATCATCCCGTGACTAACTCATTAGTCATTTGCTTGCAAGGCTTATTATGATGTGTATTACCGAGAGGGCCCAGAGATACCTCTCCGACACTCGGAGTGACAAATCCTATTCTTGATCTATGCCAACACCACGAACACCTTCGGAGACACCTGTAGAGTATCTTTATAATCACCCAGTTACGTTGTGACGTTTGATAGCACACAAGGTGTTCCTCCGGTATTCGGGAGTTGCATAATCTCATAGTCATAGGAACATGTATAAGTCATGAAGAAAGCAATATCAGTAAAACTAAACAATCATAGTGCTAAGCTAACGGATGGGTCTTGTCCATCACATCATTCTCCTAATGATGTGATCCCGTTGATCAAATGACAACTCATGTCTATGGCTAGGAAACATAACCATCTTTGATCAATAAGCTAGTCTAGTAGAGGCATACTAGGGACACTCTGTTTTGTCTATGTATTCACACATGTACTAAGTTTCCAGTTAATACAATTCTAGCATGAATAATAAACATTTATCATGATATAAGGAAATAAATAATAATTTTATTATTGCCTGTAGGGCATATTTCCTTTAACTTGTTGTTAGGTCGTCCTTCCAAAGTTTGTAGTCGAATCGAATGTAGATGCATTAGACATGGAAGTTGGAAGAATGTTGAGACGACATCGCAAATTAGAACTTCCAAATCAAACATTTCGGCTTGGTTTTGGCATCTATATATTTTTTAGTTTAATTTTGGCATCTATATTGAGGGTGTCTATATCGATTTTTTTTTGCTCGAGTGTGCGACGTTGGCTTATTGTTGGCTAGCAGCGGGCAACACGGTTGGTTGTGCGGGTTGTCTAGATCCAATTGGATATGGCTCATGCGGTCTCCTCGGTGATGGGGGTTTGCAGTGTCTTCCGCGTCAACAAAACTTCAGGATGGCGGTGCGGCGGCACTGCACTAGGGGTGCTAACGGCGCTGCCACGATGGTGCGAGGTCTCATGGTGGTGGTGTCAGCTGTGTAGGCGATGGTTGGCGACAACGAGTTGTCTAGCATGTTGGGCCGCCGCTGGTGCTGGTCGACGGGGCTAGTTGTGTTGGCGGTTGGTTTGGTGGCCTCCAGGTGAAAGCCTAACTCGACCTCAATCAATGTTGACGTCAATTGCATCCTAAGATGTCATTCCCTTCGTGGAGGAGTGCTCGTGGAGCCCATTCACCTCCCTCGTTATCTCCGTCACGGGTTCTCCGGATGAAAACCCAAGCTTCAGCCTTAGTCAGAGTGGTGTCGGCAACGTACCTCGTTGCTCCCCCATAGGGCGATGCCTTGAAGGTCTGGTCTTTTGTCGATTTGTGGTGACTTTGACAACTTTGTAGCCTCGTCGTCAACTAGGCGTGTGCAACCAGTGAAGAAGTTGGAGCGACGGCTTCAAAAAAATCTCTTGCACGAAGTTTTGGTTTTGGTTGCTTGGATAGCTCTGATAGCAGAGCCATCGACTAGGCTACCTCGGGGCCAGTGTGAAAGTCAGAGTGGTGCTTCGATAATCAGTGTCGGCTTTGGTCGCTAGGGTGGATGAGCCATCGACTGGGCTAATGTGCGGCCTCAGGGCCGTTGTGCATGTTGGAGTGGCGGCTCTGGAACCCGGTGTTGTGCTTTAGGATGTCGTCTTTGGTCTCTTTTGTGACAGTGTCGTCGGTTGGGCTGGTGCACACCGCCAAGACTGATGTGTGCGGTGTCGGGGATGTATCAATTATCGATCAGTTTTTCTTATGTAAACTGTCAATTCTTTTCTCCTTAATGAAAAGATAGATATTTTAGACCGTTGCTCAAGAAAATATCTTGCTTTTTCTTAGGGGTAGAAAACTATCTTGCAGCAGGCAAAGTCGTCCGCCTCGTTGACAAGGAGATGTGTTGGGCATGGCCCAAGAAGCATGTGTTTTCCCTCACGAGGATAGCAGGCCATGGTTTTCTCCTAGGAAGAATACTCGGTTTTCTTCTATGAAACAATGTTTGTTTTCTCCATTATGCATATATTTCAAATATATAGAAAAATAATATGAAAATTATTTTTATTTTACTATTTTTTAAATCTATCATTTATTTACAATGTTCATTGGGTATTTTAAAAGTTCAACGTGTTGAAAAAATATCATCATGTATATAAAGTTGAAAAAATGCTCACATGTATACAAAAATGTTCATGCATTTTTATAAAATAATTCACATGTTATTGAAAATACACAAAGAACTTTTCTAAAATATACAATGAATATTGTTGAAATAAACGATGAATAGTTTCTAGATACACAACGAAAAAAAATCAATACACTATGAACAATTTTGAAAAACAGTGAACATTTAAATACAAGATGAACACTTTCTAGACACAAGACGATGAACATTTATTAGTACGCAATAGTAAGATTCTCTTTTCTGTCAGAACGAGCGTGTTTCAACTTTACGTATGTTCCCCCACCTTCTCGTCGTATTGAATTTTTTCTTCCTATCTTCCTAGCTGTCCCGCATTTTATTGACTTATACGCCCTCCGTCACGAAATAAATGTCTTAAAGTTGTACTAAAGTTGAGGCACTTATTTTGGGACAGAGTGAGTACCAAAGAAAAATGTGGTAGATTTCAAAAAAAAAATTGTGGTTCTTATCAAATAAAATTCTAAATTTATCTGGGTAGGTAAATCACATGCAAGATTTGGCATTCATTTAAATACACAATCACATTAATATGAGCAGATAAATCACAGACTAAAGTACTAGAATATGTATATCCCTATTAATAGCATCTTAGCAGTTCTACTTACATCCACATTGCAATTTGCAAAGATTCAGCAATAGACACCGATACAACAGGGCCTCTTCCTCCTCCCAAGATCATTTCCAACAAGTTAAGATACTGACATGCTGTACCGTAAGTAACACTATTACTATAGACAGCTCTTTTTTTTTTTTTGGTTGGAGCCGTTTTTATTTTAGGTTGGTACTATACACAGCTGGTTCAGTTAACTGCTTGAAACTATTCAGGACTCATCTTGGCGAAAGCTCCGTGATTGACACTTGGTTCGAAGACATCACGGTTGAGTTCTCCGTGAGCGGATATGCTTCTGAATAGGCAGTCGAGGTTTCACTGACACTGACCTCCTGGATGCAGAATGCCGGCCTGGACAGAGATGGGAGACGGACAGTGTGGCTGCTGAACATGATATTCACCGACGACATCGTCGGCCTGCTCGCCGGTTTCCTCTGCACGCACAGGAGCCCGACGTGGATGCACTTGAGCACCTGGTCGACCGGAGGGTGGTTGCGCAGGGATGGATCCATCAACTCGATGACGTTTCCCCGGGTCCAGTGCTCCCATACCTGCACCAAATTTTGCAAGGGCATTCAGACATTGTTACCAGAAGCTGGCTGCGTGCACAGTTTATGGACAGGCTTCAGGTGCTCACAAGATTCAGGAGATCCACGTCTTGCTCAGTGTTATATGAGCCACTGTTTCTTCTCCCTGTGATGATCTCCAGGATCAAGACGCCGAAGCTGAAGACGTCCGACTTGATGGAATACTGACCGCGCATGGCGTATTCCGGTGCCATGTATCCGCTGTGACAGAAACACAACTTTACAGCCCGACTACAAACTTGGTGTTTTGTCAGACAAAATGTACTCGACATGCTTACTATGTGCCGGCGATACGACGAGTCACATCTTCTGATTGATCGCCTCCAAATATCTTCGCTAAGCCGAAGTCAGAAATTTTAGGATTGTAATCGACATCTAGTAGTACATTGCTCGCTTTGAGGTCTCGGTGAACTATCTTCAATTGAGAATCTTCGTGGAGGTACTGCAAGCCTCGAGCGATTCCATTGATTATCTTGAACCTCTTTCCCCAGTCAAGCTCTTTGTTTTTTTCAGAATCTGTGGTTCAAACAAGTGTATCATTGTAGCATAGATTTTACTATTAGTTAAGTGAATACAATTTCGAAGCAAAAAAGAAAAATTATCAGCGAGAAAATCTTACCAAAAAGAATCATATCAAGGCTTCTATTGGGCATATATTCATAAACAAGTATTTTCTCTTGTTCTTCCAAGCAAACACCAACAAGTCTCACAAGATTCTTGTGGTGAAGCTTGGCAACTAGAACCAGTTCACTCTTCAGCTCTCCTATTCCTTGTCTGGAAGTCTGACCAAGCCTTTTCACGGCTATTTCTTCACCGTCAGGTAGGACTCCCTGTCAAAGTAAAGATACTTAGCCCTCTGCAAAAAACATACAGTAACTGACAAAGCATACCAAATGGTGTATTTCTGTACCTTATAAACAATACCAAATCCTCCTTTACCAAGCATTTTGCTGTTGTCAAAGTCATCGGTGGCAATTCTCAATGTTGCTAGATTGAGAAGAAGCGAATCGATGTGTTGAATATCATCTGAGGTAGCTGAATATGTTGAAGAATAAGAAGGCAATGATGAAAAACAAGGTTTTGAGCTCTTACGAAATATATGATTCTGCTCCAATCTACGGATAACCTTTGGTATTAGGATTTAAGAAAGTGATAACGTACTAAACAAGTTCTACTATGCACTGATCTAATCACCATCTGATGGATAATCAACTGAGTCATCACTTGACTGGCTATTATTCCATAATTTAAAGTGCTTAAGAGGTCTTACAAGGTCGATACACATCTTTTTCTGGTCTTCTCTTCCTCCAACAGAAAAAGTATACCACAGAGATGGCCAATATCACAGCAATTGTAGGCATCAGAATAGCTAGAACTTTACCTGCACTATTTCTCTTTTTCTCTGCAGTAAATATATACCATAATGACGGTATAATTGTTAGTTATAACGGTAATCGGAATCTTGTAGTACATATATGTTGCTGGAAAACTTGTAGTAGGATTTTTCATTAAAAAAACCTTGTGAGTTTCAGAGCACGCAAACCATTTGCAAGTTTGTCTGTATTTAAAGATCATATTCCTTCCGTATTTGAATCCCACTAGCAAATATTACATCTGTTCTAAAATTCTTGTCCTAAATTTGTCTAGATTCTTGTATTTAAGACAAGAATTTTGGGACGGAGGGAGTAGTTAGCTAGTTTGCACATGTATATAAATATAGTTCTTTCCGGTCGAGCAATTCTATACCTGACACCTAAATACTCTGACGAAGCTATGATTCATGTCTTGTGATGAGCAGGAATGGAACAGGCCGGTGTTGTTAACTGATTCAGAATCTATATCAGGATAATTCTGTTATTGATTAAACCATGTTCTTTTTCACAAAATGTTCTTACATATGCACGCAATTGCACATCAAACAACCAGTAAAATTCAGATTGCATAACTGCAGAAAAAACTAGGAGTTTCCCTTCTCCCTTCCTAAGAAAACCTTGTTCAGTTTCAGAGCACAGAAACCATTTGCAAGATTGTCTATATTTAAGGATCATGTTCTTTCTGTATTTGCATCACACTGGCAAATACAGTAGTTAGCTAGTTTCACATGTCTATAAATATAGTTTAGCAATTCTATAACTGACACCTCAAGTACTCTGACGAAGGCGTGATTCATGGCTTATGATGAGCAGGAATGCAACAAGCCTGTGTTGTTAACTGATTGAGAAGCTATATCAGTATAATTCTGTTACTGATTAAATCCTTCTTTTTCCACAGAAAGTCGTGAGGGATTGCCCCCTTGTTCCTAAAAACGTACGTACTCATTTGTGGTTGCATGTTCTTACATATGCACGCAATTGCACATCAAATAATAACCAATATAATTCAGGTTGCATAATTGCAGAAAAAACTACTCACCTCCTCCTCCGGTCACCGGTGGTGCGGAAGCAGGCGGCCTCTCTACGAACTGCGGAAGCTGCACAAGCGGCCGGCCGGGGAAGAAAGGGTACACCTCGTACCGGAAGTTGCACCACACCCCGAACATGCCCCCTCCTGTCCTGCCTCTGAACGACTTCGGCAGCTGCCCAATTATGATGCCGAGGCAGCTCCGGCAGACGTCCGCCGTCTTTTCCGGCGCGCACTGCGCCAGCGCGTAAATCTTGGGGTTTCTTCTGTCGTCGAAGCCCTCCTCCCCCGTGCCGAACCGCCTGGAGGAGTCCTCCACCGCGTGGTCCGCGGTGGCGTTGAGGAGCAGCCCGACGGCGGCGTCGAACGCCGGCGTGGCCACGACCCGGGAGCGCAGGAGCGTGTAGGTGGTGACGATGTAGTCGTCGTCGAGGAGGAAGTTGCGGTTGGAGAAGCGGAGCTGGCAGAGGTCGTAGAAGATGATGACGTCCTTGTAGAGCGGGCACGCCAGCTGCGCGCCGCGGAAGGCGGCCGCGACGCAGGCCTCGCAGGCGGAGGCGTTGGCGGCGTCGCCGCGGCAGAGCGCCTGGCCGTAGACGATGTACGGCACGTCGCCGACGTCTCCGGTGGCGTAGAGCGCGGGAGACAAGGAGGCGTTCCTGGGGAGGGTGGCGGAGAGAAGATCGATGTTGGCCTGGTAGGTGCTGTTGGGCGTGTAGTTGCCGCTGGGGGGATAGGGCCCGCAGATCGGCCACGGAGGCGGCTCGTCATCGGCGGCGGCGAGTGGCGCGTAGAGGACGGGGAGGAGGAAGGTGGCAGCGACGCCGGCGAGGTACGGGGAGAAGCAGCTGTGGTGTTTGGCCATGGCAATCCCGTCAGCGGTGGCTCACTGGCTCGGGTTGTTCGGGTGTCGGTCCGTGTATCATTAGCAGGTGGGGTCGGAGGGATTGACCGGAGCAAAGCATTTGTTGACTGCTACTGTGGCGACCATCTGACGGCTAATGGTGAGCAGCTATATATTTCACGTTTTTTTTTTTGACAATCGCTATATATTTCACGTTAATTTGACGTTTCTTCTAGTTTTCTCTGTTTGATCAAAATAATTTATAGCCAAATACTCCATCCGTCCCATAATATAAGAACGTTTTCAAAACTACAACCATCCCATAATATAAGAACGTTTTTGACACATATATATTATGGGACGAAGGGAGTAATTGCGAATCATCCTAGGGCCCGGTGTTTCTTAGTACTCACAAAATTCCATAATAAAATAACATTCATGAAAGTCGTAGCAAAAAACAAAATTGATGGCAGTTTTTCGGACATTCGGTGGTTTTCGACATGGCGTTGGTTGGCTGAGTGCAGCTCATATCCGCTCGATGGTCTTCAAAAGGCATGGCACCATTGGTGGATGGTTGTGCGGCTACAGACAGCGATTTGATGCAGAGGGTATGTGATGCGAAGCATTCTATGGACATCATCATGTCAAGAGTCCATTTGGCAAGTGACATGTGCGCCATCTACTTCTCATACATAAAGATGAATCTTCTCCTTTACACGTGTTCACTTGACCCCTTCGAGGATGGTATACTACTTGACACTCCACTCGTGTGCATGCATAGATATTGTCGGAGCTTCACGACGAGGAGGAGCGCAAGCGCCAAGGAACGCCTACACCATCAGCGAGGGAAGCATGAAAGCGAAGACGGAAGAAGAATGGCATGTCCCGTCCGGAACGGGCGGTACTACCGCTCCCAAGCGGTACTACCGCTCCCAAGCGGTACTACCGCCCGAGGTTCCGGTACTACCGCCCTGCCTGTGCGCAACCGTCGGCCTTTGGCCTTGTATCCCTCGCCACTTACCCCTTCGTGGCTTAGACTATAAATAGACCACCTCCACCTCCTTTCTAGGGTAGCAAATATGATAGCTCATTCGTATGTGAGCTTTGCTCCTACCTTCTCCTCTTGAGAGAGTGAGACTACTCCATTGAAGGCCAAGACCTCCACCTTGGAGAAGATCCCTAGTGGATGCAAGACCTTCCAAGGGAGAAGAATCCTTGTGGATTATCAAGACCTTTCTCCTCATAGGATTGGGATGAACTCTACCATGTATCTTATTTCCCTTTGATTGTTCTTGTACCTAGTGGATCTCATGTGTTTGTGAGTCTAGTGGATGTGTGATTTGGGCTTGTCCTTGAGTGTTTCTCTTGTGTTCTTCCCTTTGTGCTCCTCTTGTTCTTGGGGATTCCCCTTCAATTCGTGAAAGATCTCCACCTAGGGTTCCACCCTACAACATCATGGTATCTAGAGCTATGGTTTCTCACGAAATTGGAGCCCCCCTTCTTGTTTCCTAGCCTAATTTTGTTGTGTTCTTGCCCAATTTCGAAAATCCCCACCAAAAATAGCCCAATTTTTTTTTTGTTATTTGTTGGTTTGATGATGTTTTGTTGGATTTGATCCATGGATTTGCTTGGTTTCGAGTGGATCTAGCATCTCCCCAAGTTTCACCACTTTCCATCCACGAAATCCATCCAATTTTGCCCCCGAAATCATCCATTTCCGCCCATAATTCGCCCCGATCCCGATCTGCGAAGTTTTCCCGACACCAGCGGTACTACCGCCCCTTCAAGCGGTACTACCGCCTATAACCACAAGCGGTACTACCGCCCTACAAGCGGTACTACCGCCCCGCACATTTTCAGCCTTCCGAGTTTCACCGTTTTGACCATAACTAATTCATACGGAGTCCGATTTTGACGTTCTTGAGCTCGTTTTGAAGCTCTTGACATCCCCCATACCAAAAAAATACTACCATCATCTTTTGACTCCATAAAATTTTGTCAAATTTGGCAAGTTTGCCTAGGCCATCCACCACATCATCCACTATACCACTACCGACTTCCGCAACCTAAGCATTTTGTTTCCCATAGCATTTGTGGTTGTTTGAGTTGTGACTTGAGTCTCCTAAGGTGTTTCGGCTACATAGGGATGAGTGCTTCTTCATCAACCACCACCACCACTTCCACATTGCCATCTTCGACACCACCACCATCGCTTTCCGCTACCACCTTTTGACTTTGTCCTTTGAGATTTTGAGTTGTGGTTTTTCCGTTTCCTAAGGTGTTTTGGCTAATTAGGAACGGGTCGCCATCGATAACACCGCCTCTCATCATCATCATCGGACGGTAACTTCGACGACACCGTTGTATATTCCCCTTGCAATTGCATTGTTAACCCCTAGCCCATTTTGCGTCACTTGCACATCGAGACTAGCCATTTGAGTATTGCCGACAACGTTACTTGTGCACATTAGTGGTCATCGTTATACACCATCCATTGTATACATAGCATATCATCTTGGTAGCATCATATCATCCCTTGTGTCACAAGATTGTTCCCGCATATACACAATTGTTATCTTGGTTTGTGCATCGTGGCCATATACAAAAAAAAAAGAGAAGAATAAGCTTTTAAGCAAAAAGAGAAAGACAAAGAAGCTTGTAAGCAAGAGCCATAGCATCGCATCATATCATATCATACTTGATCATCTTGGATCATCTTGTGCTAAAAGCACCGGAACATCATACACATAGCATACTTGGGATAGAAGGCTCATACATTTGCATCTTATAGGTTGTGCACAAGTGTCGTATCCGCCCTATTGAGCAATCGTGGTAGCGTCTCTCTTGAGTTGTGCAACACGAGCGTTTTTCGTGGACTCCACATTTTGTGCTCATTCCTTGGTTGCACGACCCCATTTATCTATCCGCGTGTGTGTTTCCGTGTGCCACATATTGCTATTGGTCTACTTGTTACATTTGCGAATTTGTGAATCTCTTTCAACATTATTGACTCTTGCTAACATTTTGCATTATTTTTTTGTGTGTGCCACTATCCTCACCGAGCTCCACCATAAGCTTTAATTGGTAGGTGTGGGTGAACAAGTCCGGTACCAATTCCACTATTCTTTCATTTCACTTTGAGTGAAACGGGATACATCCTCAACTTTGGGAAACAGTATCTTGGTATTGTTTATCTCATTTCCTACTCACCCTCTACTCGAGTCTTGTGATGGATAGGCAAAGCACGTCTACTTCGGTCTACAACAACAATGACGAGTTCGGTGCCATGACTAGATCACATCGGCATCAACACCATCACCGACAAGAACGTGAAGGTCACGAGCTCAACATCAACAACCGCTCAACGACTTCACCATCTACCTTGGCATCTTCGCCAAGTGGCTTCAAGGCATCTTCGCCTTCGGACTTGCGGCATCTTCGCCGACCCGCACCTCAAGAGAAGCTTCCCAAGATCAAGTCCGTGACTTCCACGAGCTACTACGACCTCGTCAACGACCACGAGATTCCTTTCTATGGGACTCAAGACCCCGAGGAGTATCTTGAGTGGGAGCGCAAGATGGACAACTACCTCAAGCTACATCAAGTTCCCTACGAAGATCAAGTGAAGTGCGCCACAAGAAACTTGGACGACAACGCGTCAACATGGTGGCTTCACACAACTTCGACGAGCATCAACGTGAATTGGCCCAAGACGAAGAGAGCTATGTGGCGAGAGTTCGTGCCTCCTACTTACACGGAACATCTTTGTAATGCCCAGGATGGGACTATACCTCCTACGTGTCGAGGCACGACTTAAAGGTATAAGCCCATTCTGGAATGATCTCAAGTTTGGTATCTTTGCACGACTCATATAATAATAGGGATGAAATTGCAAAAGGATAGTTGGCTTACACTCGCCACGTCACACAATACATTACATAAGCAAATCAACATCCAAAACATCACAACCCGACTACGGGCGAAGATCCAAAAGAAAGATACCAAAACATAAAGCCACAGGTCCGAATCGCCCCTAGTAGAAACTACTACTGATCGTCGAAACACGCCACATACATAAGGCCACTCCCTTCATCGAGCTCCCAGTGAAGTACTTGCACCAGCTCATGCATCATTCTCGGCTGAACCTGCATCTGGTGTTGTAGTATCTGTGAGCCACGAGGACTCAACAATCCCATAACCATGGGTATCAAGACTAGCAAAGCTTTATGGGTATGGAAGAGGGTAGTGGTGAGGTTGCAGCAGCGGCTAAGCATAATATGGTGGCTAGCTTACGAGTACAAGAATAAGATGAGCATCTACGCAAACGGTCGCAACTAGTAGTGATCGCTAAAGATCCTGAACTACCTACGAGTCAAACATAACCCCACCGTGTTCCCTTCTCAAAGAGAAAAGAGACAGTCACGGTTACTCACACAGTTGTGTGTTTTACGTCGGATCCTCTGTCAAGTTTTCTACAACCGGACATTAACAAATTCCAATCTGCCACATAACCGCGGGCACGGTTTTCGAAAGATCATAACCCTGCAGGGGTGTCCCAACTTAGCCCATCACAAGCTCTCACGATCAGCTGAAGTGATAAATATAATATCATCACCCCTTATCTTAGGGAAATCCGATCAGGCTCGGCATCCCGGTGCACAAGACATTTCGACAATGGTAAAACAAGTCCAGCAAGACCTCCCGGCGTGCCGACACCTTGATAGTAGCCGCGCATATCTCGTCTCAGGCCACGTCCGGATAGGTGATCCTACGAGTAAAACCAGCCCTCGGGTTTCCCCAAGGTGGCCCCGCAGTCTCCCCGTTCGGGACCAACACCATCAGCACTGGCCCCCCTTGCTATGTAGAAAAGAATCACCGAGGGCGCAACCCCCTATGCAAATTTAATTATTTAATTAAGTTGTTATTATGAGGCAAATTAAAACCAATGTTGGGCCTTGCTGGAGGAGTTTTATTCAAAGATGAAGTGTCAAGGGGTCCCCATATACCCAACCTTGTAAGGAACGCAAAATCAAGGAACATAATGCCGGTTTATCGGCGCCTAAGGTGGCATGAGTGGAACAAAACACCGAGCAAAAGGCCAAGCCTTCCACCCATGCCCAGTATATAGGTGTGTTAATATATATAAGATATATTGTGATATTCCAACAACAAGTTCCAACATGGAACGATCTTCATCTTCACCTGCAACTAAGAATGCTATAAGAGGGGCTGAGCAAGCGGGTAACATAGCCACACAATGGTTTGCTAGGAAGGTGTCAAAAGGTTAGAGGTTTCATGGCAACAAGGAGAGGCTGACATAAAAGATGGGTAGCGCGACATGTAACGATAGCATCGAGGCGACTAAGCATGACAATGGTAGTAAAGGTATCCAAGGGTATGGTCATCTTGCCTGGGATTCCGCAAGGAAGAAGAACGGATCCGTGAAGAAGACGAAGAACAAGCCTTGAAGAAGAACCACAAGAAGTCAAACGAATCCTCACGATCGCAACGGAACAAGCACTAACGAGAAGAAGCAAGCAATATGGTAAACACACAACACGAGACACGACAATATGCTCAACCAAGTATGATGCAAGACAGTTCTATATAGGATGCACCACAAGTCTATACAGGAAGCAAAACATGGCAAGGTAGGAAGCACAGAAAAATAACACAAGTCTATATGATGCAACACATGGCAATGTATGATGCATGACAAGTCTATACAGGAAGCAATACATGGCAAGGTAGGAAGCACAGAAAAACAAAGCCTATATGATGCAATACATGGCAAGGTATGATGCATGACAAATCTATACAGGAAGCAATACATGGCATGGTAGGAAGCACAGAAAAACAACACAAGCAACATGACAATATGTTCAACCAAATAGGATGCAAGACAAGTCTACACATGATGCTAAATATGGCAAGGCAGGAAGCACTCAAAACTACACAAGTCAACAAGTTTAAATGAGGCCGGAAACTACAACAACAATTCCGGAAAACCCCATATGCATGTTTAGCAATTTTAAGCAAACAACAATTCACACATTTTTAATGTTGTAAACATGATGCGGATGACATGATCAAGTTTATGCAATTTTTAGTTAAACGTTAACATGAAGAGATATGAAGATGATAAGGAGTATTAGTCACCGTGGTGGAAAGAAAGGGTGCCACGGCGACGAATCCGAAAATGATGCCACGCAACATATCGGTACCGGCAACTCATGGAGAGACCGGTGCAAAAGAAAGGTGGCGTGAGCGAGTCGAACAAGATGAAAGGTGGGGTGAACCCGGTTGCCCGGTTCCCACGGGTCGGCGACAAGGCAAACGAGGGCCACAACGGACACGATGCAAACATCCGATTCATCTCATACAACACATGCAGTCCACGGGTCATCGTCTCGGGGTTATACCTTCGAAGCGTTCATTTCGGGGCGGTTCGAGGTCGTAGAGGAAGTAGTGGTACTCGCGGTTCGTGGTACACGTTTTGTAGCCGTTCCCGTTATCGTGTCGTGGTACTTGCCGCGTTCCGGACCGAAGGGGGTACTTGGCGCATCCACGGGTCTTCGAGGGTAGTCGTACATTTTCGAAGAGGAACTTGAGGCAACGTTTGTAGTCGTTCGGTCGTGGTACTTGGCGATTCCGGAAACGCGGTAGATGAACTTGGCGAATCCACAGTCGCCGATGGTGGTGTAGTCGTACTTGAGGTCCTCGTGCACTTGGGCATCTCTGGAAGAGGAACTTGGCAGCAACAACGAAGGGGCAGCAAGATCTTCGGGTCATCGGCAACAAGGCAGGGCGACGTGGGAGGAAGCAGAGGTGGGGCACCATGAGTGGGAGGTTGGAGAGGCGCATTGGCGCGGTGGAGACGACGCAGTAGCGGGCCCGGCGTGGTCGAAGGAGCTAAGGGGGGCAGTCGCGCTCGGGGACAAGGCTCCTGGCGTGGGCGATGTGCTGCAGAGGATATGGGGCACGTCGGTCGCGGCTGCTGTGGGATCCAGCGGCGGGAAGGACTTGGCGGCGATGGACGGCGGGCTTGAGGGCCGGCGGCGCGAGGTGGAGAGGTGATGCAGGGCCTTGGCGGCGGATGGCGGATCGGGAGCCGAAAGGCTCGAGGAGGACGATGCCCGTAGCAGGGAGGCGCTCGGGGCGGAGGAGACCCGGCCGGGCAGCGGTGTTGGCGGCGGAACCGGCGCAGAGCTCACGCAACGCGTGACCAGCGCGGTCGAGGGAGGAGCAGGCGACGGCAATCCCAGGCCGACGCGACGGAGGCACAGGAGGAGGAGAAGGGCAGGGTAGGGGAGGTCGGGCGCGAGGAAGAGAGCGAGAGGAAGATGGGATCGGGACTCGATCCGTTCTGGCGGCGCTGAAGGAGAAGAGGGGTCGAGGGAGAGGGAGAGAACGCTAGGGGATCGGGCTAGGGTTCGATTTAGGAGGGCGCTGGGCTTTGGTTAGTCAGGCCCAAGAGGCCGGCTGGGCTGGTACCCTCCGCTCCCTCTCTCTCTAGACAGAGTTTAAGACAGAAAAAAAGGAAAAGGGAAGAAAAGAAAAGGCTAGAGAAGGAGTTTGGGCATGGGGATTATCTTCCCGGTCTCACAAAAATGTAAGGAAATTAATAAAAATGTTGGAAGGTTTAAGGAAGATGAAAATTCAAACAAGTTTGAATAAAAGTCAAACTATTTGAATTAAGAAAATCCTTTAGAAGAATCCAAAGGGGCTAGAATTTGAGGACAAGTCTGAGGCCGGGAATTAAGATAACAAAGGCAAGAGAATTAATTGCAAGTGTGTTTGGATATTCCAAATTAATGGATTAATTATAATAGCTCCATAATTATTAGAAGGATATGTTATAAAGAGAAGTCACTCTTCCCTCAATTTAAATGGATCGAAGATCCACACAATTTATTTGGTTGAGTTGCAGAATTAAAGTCATGATGGCATGATGACATGATGCAATGCAAAAATAAATAACACAAGCACAAATGAAACACACGGGAGAACCCGGAACATCTGGAATCTTCTAGGACGTCGGTCTTTGGGCGTCACAATCTTCTTCGCCAATTGGAGAACACCATACAAGGATCCAAGTCCATCGACGCGTACTTCAAGGAGATGAAGAAGGCCTTGCGACGTGCCAGCGTGGACGACCCCATTTGGATGAAGTTTTACTTCATGATGGGATTGGACAACGACATCTCCAAGACTATCTTCCTCGAGAACTACAAGTCCCTCGACGACAACTACATTGGTGCTCTCAAGGCGGAACAAGAACTCATGAAGGCCAAGACTTCTCCACCGCAAGCACACTCCTCGAAGACCAAACTCCAAGATGGCGAGCATGAGGCTAGTACCACCGCGATGTCCAAGCCCAACGAGCTCCAAGATGACGCTCCCAACTTTGACTCCACCGCCATACCTCTTTGTGGCATTGATGATGCCGAGTCTACTTTGACTCTTTTTCAAGACGGTGCGGCGACGACTAATACTATGGAGTCATTCGAGGACCAAGCTTTGGAGGCGAGCGACAAGGTGGCGAGCGAGGATGATGCTTCCATCTTTGGAGGCGAGAGTGATGATGCGCCATCTTCGGCCTTCTTCCATGGTGACGGTGACGAGATGGTTGAGCATGGGATTTTCCCTTCGACCACGGCGACGTATGATGACTTGAGTGACTTTTGCCACCATATCGAGAGTGAGAGTGACTTCACCACTAGCCCCATATATGATGAGCTGCCACAATTCCCATGTGAGGAGAGTTACCACCACCACCACTTGAGTGATTTGAGTGACTCCACCATATGTGACAATTGAGTGCACCTACCTTGAGGGAGTGAGTGAGCCACCACCACATAGAGAGAGTGAGGTAGTTGATAGGGCATGTGAGGCCATTTTGATTTCTAACAACTTAACCTCTACCTCTATTGTGTCTTCTCATTCGGTGCTAGGTCCCATTTATGATGACGCGCCGATTCGCGACGACTTCGTCCTTCCTATGGACAAGAAGATGGCCATGGTGGATTATGACACCCCCCCCACATGGTTCCATCAAGATGAAGATGACCACCATTTGGTCTTTGCCACCTCACCTACACCACTTGAGTGGAATGAACAAGGTAACATAGGTGATGGTGCTTCTCTTGTCTCACTAGTGAACTCTCTTGACATTGATTGCTCCCATGATGATGATCACCTTATGGATTCGCCACATACTAGGTCTTATCCATGCTTAGACATGCCACCTATCTATGATGAATATGATGATGAGCACGTTGACTTACCTAGTTGTGATGCTATGCTCCATAGGATATCATGTGAAAATTTGGTCACATCATGTTCGAGAACCCTCTAAACTTGTCATATGCTATGAGTGAGATCTCCCATATTGCATCATTTCAATCTCAACATAGTAACTATGCATGCCCCATTAAAGTAAATCCTATTTGCACTTGTGACATAGATGACAAGATGATGGTCATTGGCTTTTGTTTTTCATGCGATGATATTGCCATGCTCCCTTTACATGATTTGCGCAATTCATCTCTTATGCCATGCCATGAACACATTGTTCCAAATATGCATTGTTTTGGATGTTGTCAATTTTCTCCATATGATGTTTCAAATATTTCTCATGAGGAGACCCCCATAGTTTCCTCATACATTTTAGGAGATTTTTAGCCATCCCACCCATTGCATGATTCTCATAATCATTTGCACAATATGTTCCCCATGAATGAAAATGTTATTCATGTGCCATATAACTGTATGCTCAATTTGCATCCCCATCGTGTTATACATAACAACTATTCATTCATGATGGATGACATGTTTCTATATCACGCATCTCATTTCTTTGAGCATTGGCTATTTTGTGCTAACCAACACTTACACATACACATCATGATGGATGATGTGTACATTTACCACGCACACACTTTCTTCGGTTTGTGTCTCTTTTGTGTAGGTACCCACGAATACTTGTCAACCTCACAATCTCATGAGTTGACAAAACGAGCTCTAGAGAGCAACGATGACTTGGGATCACATGGATTGCCTTTCACACCGCTCTCTTCGCGCAAGGACTTCCCACATTTCTTCTACATGGCTCTCACATGGCTATCGGTTATCGTTCACTACATATTATATGCCAATATTGCCATGTTCACTTTGCATGATATACTCATTCCTATGCCTTTGCCATGCATTTGTGACACATGCTTTGCATTACACATGATGATTGCTTCTACTACTTGTATGTGTCTTTGCAAGGTTGGTTGAGATATTACTTGTAGCTATTGCCATGATTTTGTTGTGACCCATGCTATTGATACGACTTTGTTCATACATTGCTTTCATGATTGTGCTATTCCATGTGCATTATTCATGCCTAATATTTGCACACATGACACGATTGTCATGATTACCTCTAGTATGTTGCATCTTCGCACTACTAGCTTGCTTGACTTGATCACTATGATTGCTTGCTATATTGCATCACCCATGTTCCACTCTTACTTGCTTTCTTGGGTTGATGGCATCTATGTTCATGCATTTCACATGATATATCTTGATCATTGTCACTTGTCTCCATATGTTGCCTCTCGCATGCTAAATGATTTGCCATGTATTGAGTGCAACAATGCCTTTTGTCTTGCACAAGAGATTACCCCCATAGCATTCTCACATATATTTGGAGATTTTGACATAATTCTTGTGAAGCATGCTTGTCTTACCTCTTTGCACCATATGCCTAGTGCCATGAAGATAGCCATTGTAGAATCATCTTACTCATACACTTTTGCTTCTAATGGTTATGTGCAAGAGAAGAGAACCATCATGATGGATGATGTGTTTATCTACAATGCGCATACGTTCTTTGTTTTGTTGTGTGCATGTGTAGGATACTTGGACTTCGTGTCGACTTCCACTTCACGTGAGTTGACCATTCGAGCTCTTGAGAGCGAACCACTTTCTACCACGACGCTTCTACATCGCACTTGCTTGTACTTCGATATTGTGAAGGAGGCACAAGGACACACTTTCAAGGTGATATCCTTCTCTTTTGGGACACCCAAAACCATGAGCATGGATATTGTGGATCACACTACATGTGTTGCTTGCACCATGAGACTTATTTGTCATCTTGGACCCTTTAATTGCACACATGTTAGAGATCTCGCTTCGACTTGCCATTGTCACATTGCCATGCTTCATGATATATATGCCTTGTGTGTTGCATCCAACTTGTTGCCTACTTTCTCATATCACATGTTTGGTTGCACCAATGTCATCCCTTCACATATGCCATGTCCCATTGCTTTTCACATGATTGACTTGATGGCCTCACACATGTTGAACAATTGCTCTTTCTATTGTGTTGAGTGCCACACCATTTTCACTACACCCTATGGATGTTATGCTTGGATTGTCTTGCACTTGACCCATGTGTTTAGACACTTCATTTTACGTGGTGTTGTGAATGATTCTTATGCCTACCATAGACCTTTCATTGAGCGCTTTATGCATGCTTGCTATGACCATGAGGTAGATGCTTATTCTCTTGTCACACATATGTGCATCTCTACCTCACATTTACATGCTTGTTTCCATGATGACCTTGATTGTGCTCAATTGATGTGCTTAAATGCCATGCCACAACCCTTTGTCACACCCTACGCTATGCTTGATAACAACACTTGTTGGGTAAATCACCTCTTGAATGTTTGGTTTTGCACTAACGCTAACCACATTTGTTTTTCCAAGTGTTTGTTGTCTTTGCTCCTTTTGAAAGAATCACTAGACGACGCGACATTGGAGAGTTCCCATGTTGAGCTTCAAGATGATGAGCACTTCGTGATCGTCCACATCTACACGACGACGCCACCTCTTTCCCATGGTGATTTGGTTTTCGATCCGAGGTCGGATCTTTCCCAAGGGGGAGGGGATGATGCGGAGCATCCTATGGACATCACCATGTCAAGAGCCCATTTGGCAAGTGACACGTGCGCCATCTACTTCTCATACATAAAGGTGAATCTTCTCCTTTACACGTGTTCACTTGACCCCTTCGAGGATGGTATACTACTTGACACTCCACTCGTGTGCATGCATAGGTATTGTCAGAGCTTCACGGACGACGAGGAGGAGCGCAAGCGCCAAGGAACGCCTACACCATCAGCGAGGGGAGCATGGAAGCGAAGACGGAAGAAGAATGGCATGTCCAGTCCGGAACGGGCGGTACTACCGCTCCCAAGCGGTACTACCGCCCGAGGTTCCGGTACTACCGCCCTGCCTGTGCGCAACCGTCGGCCTTTGGCCTTGTATCCCTCGCCACTTACCCCTTTGTGGCTTAGACTATAAATAGACCACCTCCACCTCCTTTCTAGGGTAGCAAATATGATAGCTCATTTATATGTGAGCTTTGCTCCTACCTTCTCCTCTTGAGAGAGTGAGACTACTCCATTGGAGGCCAAGACCTCCACCTTGGAGAAGATCCCTAGTGGATGCAAGACCTCCCAAGGGAGAAGAATCCTTGTGGATTATCAAGACCTCTCTCCTCATAGGATTGGGATGAACTCTACCATGTATCTTATTTCCCTTTGATTGTTCTTGTACCTAGTGGATCTCATGTGTTTGTGAGTCTAGTGGATGTGAGATTTGGGCTTGTTCTTTAGTGTTTCTCTTGTGTTCTTCCCTTTGTGCTCCTCTTGTTCTTGGGGATTCCCCTCCAATTCGTGAAAGATCTCCACCTAGGGTTCCACCCTACAACAGTATGGTTGCGCAACGGCACGATAGATTCTAATCCAGTGCATATAGCTTCTGGGATCGCAGGAAAATGGTGGTGATAACACATGATTGACCTCGATTTGGTGATGCTTCTAGTACCTGGTCTCGAGCTCCGGGATGAAAATTCTAGGTCTAACCCAAGTTGATTTTACCTCGCAATGGCGATGGTTACCTTGTTTAAGGCATTGCATGAATATGCTCGGACTTGTTTCTTTAGGGTGAAAACCTAGATTCTGATCATTGGTGGTTGGATCCGGTGACGGCGGTGTTTGAGCATTGTTCCCTTGTTGAAGGAGTTGATGTTGAAGAACTTTTTCGTTGTCCGTGTCAAGAGATGATTGGTGTGGATGTGATCGTTGATGTAGTTTGTTGGTGAGTAAATAGCATAAAACTACTACTTTACAGGCTAGGATTCCAAAAAACTACCGATTTTTATTTTTTCTCAGATAATTACCAAGTGAGTAGTCGGCTGTTTCAAAAAACCCCAAATGCCCGTTGCTTAAAATCTAATCATGTTTATGACAGGTCGGTCCCACAACTAAACGATCCGTCTATTTGACTGTGTGTTTGACCGTTAACTGACATGCGGGCCCCACATGTTAGTGTATCCTCAACACTGTTTCCTCTTCTCCTCTCAAGTAATCCCTCTTTTGTGCCTCCCTTCTCTCCTCTCGTCGGCGTACATGCCACCTCACATCATCGTTGCTCGCCGGCGTGCCTACCCCGTCCTTTGTCCCCGTTCACTGACCCCCCCCCCGGCGCGACAGCAGCCAGCCACCGCGTCTGCGTCGCCATCCACCGCGTCCGCCCCTCACCTTCCGACGGCAGTAGCAGAGGCCCGCCTCAGCCGCGGCAGCAGAAGGCACACGCTCCAGCAGCGGCACAAGTTGTACGCGTCATCGGCGACGGCAAGCTCGAGAAGGTCGGCGAAGGCGTCGACGGCGGTCGCGGGCAAGGAGCTCCGCCTGGACAACAACACGTCGCCCGCCTGGACCCACCTCGAGCTGGCGAGAGGAAGAGAAAAGAGAGACAGGTCATGCTCTGGCGAGCTCCGGTGGCTGCCGGCGCGGCTCGCCGGCCGAACGAGGCGGCGTCGAGAGGAGCTGTGCCAGTGGTGTTGTGATCTGCATGAGGGACCAAATTGCTTTTTGGAAAAAGATGCAGGGACCTGATTGCTTTTAAAAAATATTTTCAGGACCTGATTGCTTTTCAAAAAATACACTGACATGTGGGTCCCACGTGCCAGTTAACGGTCAAACAAACGATCAAAGAATTAGAGCTCTGGCGCATGGGGCCCAACTGTCATAATCGTGATTAATTGTAAAACACTTTGTCATCAGGGTTTTTCGAAACAACCAACCACTCACTTGGTAGTTATATGAGAAAAAAATAAAAATCGGTAGTTTTTTGGAACCCAGCATGTAAAGTAGTAGTTTTATGCTATTTACTCTTTGTTGGTCGCTGTTTTGATCATATGTTTTTTTATTCGCTTAGGCATAGCTTTGGTCTTATATAACTTTGCTTTTTGTCGACGTATTTTTAGTGTGAGTGCATTGGCGTTGGCTGTGTGCATCCTAACTATGCAGATGCCGGTTGTGTGCTCTTTGTGTTTGTATATTCTTGATACTTCATTTGAAGTTAATAAAATTCACCCTTATAAAAAAAAGTTATTTTCAAAAATAGTTTTAAATATTGATTTTTGTTTTGCCACAACTTTTACGAACGTCATTTTTCAATGAAATTTCGCAAGCATTGGGAACTTTTGTCAATATTTCCACCCAAAAATTTCAGACTTCCTGAAATGTTTTCATTTTCTTGAATTTTCCTGTTCATCCTAAGCGCAAATGAACGCGGGAGAATAAGATGACTTTTGAGTACAACTTCCTTCGAAAAAATACAAAAGCGTTTAGATCAGTACCGTTTATTTGACGTTTCTCCAAGTTTTCTCTGTTGACACTGACCAGTAGGGAGGCCGTAGCTATCCAGCACGCCGTACTGCTAGAAACATCTGACGCAGAAAAAGGCCAGAGAAACAAATGGTCAAGCCACCTCATTTGACCAATTCCACCATGCGCCGCGCGACCTAACCGCATCCGCTCGCTCACGACCACGACCTCACTCTACTCATCGTACTCCTTTCGACATCAGGGCAGCAACACCCTAAAGAAAAAAGACATCATCAGGGCAGCAACAGTTCGATCGCTTCTGTTCGTTCGTCAGCGTCGGCCGTGGAAAATCCACAGTTCCCGCCGATCGCGACTCTTCTATTTACTGCAAACTACTAGCACGCCCCATACTGTACCTCTACTCGGTGACACCACTCGGCAGCTCAACTCCATGGCGACGGCGGTCATGCGCATGCGACGCGGCCTTGCTCTCTGCTACCGCCTCGCAGCCGCCCTCCCCCTCCTCCTCCTCCTCCTCGCGTTCCTCAACGCGCCGCTCGCCGGCGCGCAGCCGCTGCCGTGGCAGCTCTGCGACGCCGCCGCCGGGAACTACACGGAGGGCAGCGCCTACCAGGCCAACATACGCGCCCTCGCCAGCGGCCTCCCCAGGAACGCCTCCGCCTCCCCGGCGCTCTTCGCCAAGGGCGCCGCCGGCGCCGCGCCGGACGCCGTCTACGCGCTCGCGCTCTGCCGCGGCGACACCAACGCCTCCTCCTGCGCGGCTTGCGTCGCCGCCGCCTTCCGGAACGCGCAGCAGCTCTGCGCCTTCAACCGGCACGCCACCATGTTCGACGACCCCTGCATCCTCCGCTACTCCGACCAGGACTTCCTGGCCAACGTCACCGACAACAGGGGCAAGTTCGTCGCCTTCAACGGCAACAACGTCAGCGCGGGCGCGGCCGCTGCGGCGTTCGACGCCGCCTCCGGACGGCTCGTCAACGCCACCGCAGAGTATGCCGCCGGGGACCCGAGCCGGCGGTTCGGCACGGGGGAGGAGGGGTATGATGCGACGTACCCAAAGATTTACTCGCTGGCGCAGTGCACGCCGGACATGGCGGCGGCCGACTGCCGGAGCTGCCTTGGGGACATAATCGAGAAATTTACCCCACAATACTTCGTCGGGAAGCCGGGCGGGAGAGTCTTCGGCGTGCGATGCAACTTCCGGTTCGAGACCTACTCCTTCTTCTCTGGACGCCCACTGCTGCAACTCCCGGACGTGCTGCCGCCTGCACCAGCGCCAGCGCCAGCGACGGCCGAAGAAGGTGAGTTTCTGAAACACAAGTGACTCTTCAGGCGCATATGATTGTTCTTCTTTCGTGCTTGGATGGTGAACACTTCTCTGCACCTGCTCTGAACTACACTATGACTAATGTGCGCCTGCTCTGAAATCCACATCATTTGTTTGCACAAGGAACAAGAAACAGGACAGGATTGATCTTGGCCATCACACTACCTATAGTTGCTGCACTGCTTCTCATTTCAACGTGCGTGTGCTTTTGGAGGAGGAGAAAACCGGCAGAAAGAAAGCCGTCAGTACCATGTAAGCTGGAGTACTAGATAGTCCTGCATTCATAAACATAAACAGTTAAAACGAACTAGCCAATCAATGTGTGAATTGGCCTAACAGCAGGGGATTGGTGATTCACTGGTTACCTAAATTTACTCAAACTCAAAGTTCATGATGGTCTCCTAACATTAATTAAACAAGCACCAGCCATTCAACCAATGATGCACTCCCACTACCTGAAAAGCAAACATTCTAGTAACTATCTGAACCACTCATGCTCAATTGACTGCATTTTCAGTTATATGCTGATCATTGCACACCTTCCTTGTTGCTACAGATTCAGCTACTAATCCAGATGACATCCAAAGCATTGATTCCCTCCTTCTGGACCTATCGACGCTGCGGGCTGCAACAGATAACTTCGCAGAGAGCAACAAGCTTGGCGAAGGAGGGTTCGGTGCGGTTTACAAGGTGCCAATCCACATTCATAGAGTAGTAGTAGTATGCAAATTTGATGTTGGTTGGAGGTTGTACACATCTTTGTTGGCCGGATTGCACAGGGTGTCCTTTCTGAAGGTGAAGAGATAGCCGTGAAGAGGCTGTCACAGAGCTCCACGCAAGGAATAGAAGAGCTGAAAACAGAGCTGGTTCTGGTCGCTAAGCTTCAGCACAAGAACCTCGTGAGGCTCCTTGGCGTTTGCCTGGAAGGACAGGAGAAGCTGCTCGTGTACGAGTACATGCCCAACCGGAGCCTCGACACCGTTCTCTTCGGTACTACTCCTACGTTCCATCAGTTCTCTGTCCAGCCGTTTTCGATATGATGAGAGCACTAGCTAGGTGTCACGTACTGGCTCCGGGTTCTGATGGTCGTTTCCTCGTTGTTCCGTTGACAGATGCAGAGAAAAGCAGGGACCTGGACTGGGGGAAGCGGCTGAAGATCGTTAACGGGGTTGCCCGGGGCCTGCAGTACCTCCACGAGGACTCCCAGCTGAGGATCGTCCACCGGGACCTCAAGGCCAGCAATGTGCTCCTGGACTCGGACTGCAACCCCAAGATTTCGGACTTCGGACTCGCGAAGCTGTTCGGCTGGGATCAGTCGCAGGCCGTCACCAGCCACATCGCCGGAACATAGTAAGCGCTTGATCGGCACAACGCTAATATGTAGTAGAAATTTACTTACACGACGAGATTTTGCTCGTGTTGCATGCACGCAGCGGATACATGGCGCCGGAGTACGCGATGCGCGGGCAGTATTCCGTCAAGTCGGACGCCTTCAGTTTCGGCGTTCTGCTCCTGGAGATGGTCACGGGGAGGAAGAACAGCAGCTTCGCTACCTCAGAGCCATCCCTTGACCTCTTAAGCCTCGTGAGTAGTACTCCGTACCTCTTATTTCATCTCCTCGTGATTAGATGGCACAAAACTGTCTCAACATTCTTGGCACATGCATGCAGGTATGGGAGCACTGGGCTGCCGGAACAGTCGAGAAGCTGGTGGATCCGTCCCTGGGCGGCCGTTCGCCGGGAGGCCAGATGCTGAAGCTGGTCAACATCGGGCTGCTGTGCGTCCAGGACAGCCCCGCGGATCGGCCCACGATGTCGGCGGTGAACGTCATGCTCAGCAGCAGCACCGTGTCTCTGCAGGCGCCGTCGAGGCCAACGTTCTGCGTCGACGATATGGAGGGTTTCTCGGACATGTATCCAGGGGGATCCCAGTCCCAGTCCACCGGCGACAGCAAGCCCAAGGCGGCGATGTCGCCGTCGCCCAACGAGGTGTCACTCACGGAGCTCGAACCAAGATGACGAGCGCGCACGTTAAACCCAGGACAAACTTGCGGTGTCCATCGCATATAATAGTCCTGCTTGTAATAACTAAATCTCCTGGATCATCATCTATGGTGGTTGTAGCTTGCAATAATGTTTCACGGCTTACTACTGATATTTTTATCAGAGAATGTTAGTGGTACTGTATTTTCTTTGTTCTATAATCAGTCACTTAGGGACTGTACTTGCTTCAGGGACAGCAAGACCACTTCATAGCAAATCGAAGTTCAGTTTTGACATTTGTTGTACCAAACCTGGCAATCAAACTAAGTTAAATTGTCTGAAGAGAAGACACACAAGCGTTACAAAGCCGAGAATAACTGTTGGTGAGCGTACTCGACTGGGCAAGTGAAGATTCATTTTCACGATCGTTGCACATGAAGTCCAGATGGCCAAACTGACACAATTAATGCAAACATTGTTGCAAGCTGTCCATGAAGTCAAGATGGCCGAGTTGGTCTAAGGCGCCAGTTTCAGGTACTGGTCCGAAAGGGCGTGGGTTCAAATCCCACTCTTGACATTTTTTTCTTCCGTTTTTTTGAATTGATGGCCCATATGCTAAAATATGTAGATTTTTATTTTCATTCTTATGAATTAATGGCCCACATATAATGAATACGAAGACAATACATATGATCCAAATACGAAATATGGCCATATGCTAGAATATGTAGATTTTTATTTCAATCTTATGAATTAAATGGCCCACATAAAATGAATACGAAGACAATACATATGATCCCACTCTTGACATTTTTTTCTTCCGTTTTTTTGAATTGATGACCCATATGCTAAAATATGTAGATTTTTATTTTCATTCTTATGAATTAATGGCCCACATATAATGAATACGAAGACAATACATATGATCCAAATACGAAATATGGCCATATGCTAGAATATGTAGATTTTTATTTCAATCTTATGAATTAAAT
>LR738710.1:254018907-254040177 GCA_902687465.1 Secale cereale
AATATGTAGATTTTTATTTCCATCTTATGAATTAAATGGCCCACATCAAATGAATACGAAGACAATACATATGATCCAAATATGAAATATGGCCATATGCTAAAATATGTAGATTTTTATTTCAATCTTATGAATTGAATGGCTCACATCAAATGAATACGAAGACAATACATATGATCCAAGTACGAAATATGGCCATATGCTAAAAATATGTAGATTTTTATTTCAATCTTATGAATTAAATGGCCCACATCAAATGAATACGAAGACAGTACATATGATCCAAATACGAATATGAATATGAATGTACGATCTAAACAAGAAATGTGAATATGAATATCAATGTACTATCTAAATATGAAATATAAATACATAGAAACACAAAAAATACAGGTGGTTGCTGGTTCTTTACTCTTCAAACACAAAAGTATCCAGATGGTTGCACTGCATAAATCAATGTGTAATAAGTGGTGATCAGCAATTTTAGGGCATCTCCAACGTTGACTTCCAAACCGGACACCACATCCGTCTGCGGACATTGATGCGGGAACCGTTCATCCAACCATAGCCGCATATATTTCAAACCAAATTTTAACTAATCAGACGATTTTCATCCAACTCAACGGAATTCATCAAAGTTCAGATAGAAAATAACATAAATCATCCATAAAATAACATAAAAAATGTCTAGTATAAGAATAATTCAAATTCAGTGACATTAAGCGGATGTTCCATAAGTTTTTCATGGATAGATCATGTTAGCGCCCACATATTGCCCCTTGAGCTTCATCCAACAATCTATGTGTGTGAATGGTCTGCCATCTGACCTGTAGTACATCACAGCAACACGTGTAGACTACACAACGTGTAAAGCAACATTGAGTGGATGAATGAAGGATGGTGGTTTGGTCCAAGGACATTGGAGGCATTGGTGGGGCTGCGATGTCCTATGATGCCTGGGTGGCGGCCAGAGAGGTACACCGGCGGCGGCGGATGAGGAGGATGTGAATGCAAAGCAAGGGGGCCAAGGACAGAGTGGAAGAGAATAGGACCGAGAGGTAGGATTTGAGTGGGTCAGGGGTGTCTGAGTCCTACGTGGTGGCGTCCAGACTCCCACAATCGCCCCCCTTCAGTAGGTAAACCTTTGGATGATAAAACACCACGTAGATTGATTTGTGGGAGTCTGGAATGATAAGGTAAACCTTTGGATGATAAAACACATCCGGAAAGCTCGGTCCGGACGTATGAAGGTGGTTTGGGGGTCTACGTTGGAGATGCCCTTACTGCACCAGTTTGTAACCTTTCGGCTTTTTCTAGGAAAAATAAGAAACAAGTATGGGATCAGCTAGGAGTAAGGTGACTAAATTTAGATTTTGAGTCATTTTTCTCTCTCTCGGTAATGGCAACACATACAGCCGGCGGGTTCGTTAACCAGCAAGCGATATTTGCTCAACTAACTAACCAATCAAACTGATTAGTTTTCTCATCCCGTGTTAATTTTTATCCAGGGTATCTGAGTGTTTGTTGTACTTCTCGCAATGGTTCTTGCGAAAATTAGTTGCTCTCGTGATGTGTTGGTTGATTGAGCTTAGCATGTAGGTTTCTAAGTCATGTAGATTGATGTACGTATCTTTGGCACGTATCCACCTAGAAGGTGGCTGATGAGGCACGAACTAGCGAGACACTAATTCATGTGTGTAGACGGCCCGATCTTTCACGGCGATGCAAGATCAGCAGTTCTTTCCTTGTATTCCTCCTCGCAACCTTCAATAACAATCTCTACCCGTGCACGAACAGTACGCGAACAAAGATAATGACTCCCTCGGATCAGCATGTAGGCGTCGATGTGATGATCAACCCTCTGTCGCTAGTAATTTCCTCGAAGGGAAAATCACAGGAAATGCTCAAGATTGGATCGCCCAAAAACTGGATGTTTTCTGAACCTTGTTCATAACTCATGAATAAAACTCAAAACTGATCTGATCGTACATGGGCAGGAGTTATATAGCCGGCCCTTGCATTACTATATGGATAAGGACTAAGCTAACTTTGAAAAAAGCACTTACGGCAACAACCCAATCTCACAGTTATAATTCCCGTGGATTATGTACAAGTTGTACCAAACTAAAACGGACTCAATTCAAAGGATTAAAAAATTAATTAAGTAATCTGGAAAGAGAAAGCTCCTAGTGTAACACACGAAGGAGGAGTCAGTGGCGGAGACAGGGGGGGACCAGCAGGGGCCTGGCCCCCCCTAAGATCATTGTTTTGCTGGTAATTAGTAGATGAATAGTGTGGAATTTATACGAAAATACATGTAATAGTATTATTTGGCCCATGTTATCAAGAGTTTGAGTAATTTGGCCCCCCTGATCCTTAATTCCTGGCTCCGCCACTGGGAGGAGTCCTAAAATTTGGTGCCACCTTATCACGTACATGCTCCTTCCGTGTCTCTTGCTTCCTCCCTTGATGTACATTCATTAGTTGATACGATGTCCTTTTATGATTAAAACATACTTGATCTCTTGCCTTACCATACCATGTTGATCCTTCCCGGCTTCCTATTTTTCTTTGGACCAAACAAGGTCATGCACCACCAGAATTACACACATACAGGATTATGCACTGACGTGTCAACCACAACACTTGAACCCGGTGCACGTGTCACGTAATTGGTTTCTGCTCTACTAATTATAGAATTGATTGTCGGCCCACATAGCTGACGCACACGACCGTCGTTTCCTTGGTGCAGTTTCTTTATCACTCTGATATGCTTAACCGTTTTTTTTTGGGGTAGCACTATCACCGACGATATATGTGGCGATATTGTGTGTGTATCAGTGGCCATAGAGGAGACGGTGCATTTGTAATAGCGCGAGCCAGTGCTTAGGCTTTCCATGTAAATAATGACAAAACTTGCACATAATTTACATAAAAAAATATGTTTTTTTTTCTAATATGCATATAATTAGTGGCGGAGCTACACATGAACTGTTGGAGGGGCGAAAGGCAAATACATCAATCGCTGAGGGTGCCAAATACTATACTTTTTTCTATTTTCACAAGAATGAAGGTTCCCTAAGAAGGAATGAATTAGTGACATTTGGTATTGCCCTTAAACAACAAAGAAAAAAAAACAATGAAGTTTCCTAGGGGAAAATGAATTAGTGGCAATGTCATTGCCCTTAAGAAGAAATGCAAAAAAATAAAAACTACAAAATATCGAAATAATGAAGTATTCTAGGAAATAATGAATTAGTGCACTGTTATTACCCGTTAAGAAGAAATAAAATGAAATAAAAACCAAAATAAAATCCAAATAATGAAGTTCATAAGGAAAAATGAATTAGTGGCATTGGTATTACCTTTTAATAAAAAAAACAATGATGAAATTTGCATAGAATTTGTACATGAATTGTGCTCTCTCTAATATGCAAGAATAAGCATATAATAAGCGAAATTATGGCTAATAGAAGTGCCCTAAGAATGAATGAGTTGGTTGGTTTGGTATTACCCCTTATGAAGAAAGAAATGAATAAAAACTAAAATGAATTCGAAACAATTAAATTATCTTAGTAAGAATGAATTAGTGGAAATGGTATTACCCTTTAAGAAGAAGTAAAATAACATAAAAACTAAAATATGACAAAATTTGCACACAATTTACAAAATATGGAATTGGTGTTACCCTTAAAGAAGAAAGATAATGAAATACAAACTAGAACAAAATAATAATAATGATAATAATAATAATAATAATAATAATAATAATAATAATAATAATAATAATAATAATAATAATAATAATAATAATGATGAAATAGTGACATTGTTATTACACTTTAATACTAATAAAATATAAAAGCAAAAATAAAATTTGCATAAAACTTTGCACTAAAATTGCACTTTTTGTAATGTACAAATGATACACATATAACGGTACAATTTTCACACTCTAATATAGTTACATACTTATTTATAGCACTTGCATGAATTCACTTACACTCATCAAACATCTCGAAAATACTGATAAGAAAAGATAATAAAAACAAAAAAAACAAAAGCATAAACATAAAAAAAACACAGAAAAGGCAAAGGGAAAGAGGGGGTGGCTGGTTTGTGGGGTGGGCTAGATAGAGCTCTTGGTTGCCTAGTTAACGGGTCTCAGCCCATTAAGGTATTGACTCATCCAACATAGAGGTTACTCGCCTGACATCATATTGGACTCGCGAATGCCCCTAGTTTCCAGGGTTCCACCTTTCCTCTAGCGATCTCGCTAGAGTCCACGTAAAAGTCTCGCCGATCGCCGGACTCCTCCGGCCGCCGGTGAGATCGACCTTATCCCGTCACGCGCGCTTGTGTGCATGGCTGATACGTCTCCAACGTATCTATAATTTTTTATTATTCCATGCTATTATATTATCCTTCTAGGATGTTTAATGGGCTTTATTATATACTTTTATATGATTTTTGGGACTAACCTATTAACCTGGAGCCCAGTGCCACTTTCTGTTTTTTCCTTGTTTTTGAGTTTCGTAGAAAAAGGAATATCAAACGGAGTCCAATTGATGTGCCAATTTTTAATGATTTTTTATGGACCAAAAGAAGCCCCCAGAGTAAAAGAGTTGGGCCAGGAGAGTCACGGGCTGCCCACGAGGGTGGGGGCGCGCCCACCCCAAGTGGTGGCGCCCCCTATCTCGTGGACAGCCCGGAGACCCCCCCCGACTTCTGCCCTACGCCGAAAAATCCTATAAATACTGAAACCTCCGGAAAGTAACCTAGATTGGGAGTTCCGCCGCCGCAAGCCTCTGTTGCCACCAAAAACCAAGCTAGACCCGTTCTGGCACCCTGCCGAAGGGGGGGAATCCCTCTCCAGTGGCCATCTTCATCATCCCGGCGCTCTCCATGACGAGGAGGGAGTAGTCCACCCTCGGGGCTGAGGGTATGTACCAGTAGCTATGTGTTTGATCTCTCTCTCTCTCTCTCTCTCTCTCTCTCTCTCTCTCTCTCTCTCTCGTGTTCTTGAGATGGCACGATCTTGATGTATCGCGAGCTTTGCTATTATAGTTGGATCTTATGATGTTTCTCCCCCTCTACCTTCTTGTAATGGATTGAGTTTTCCCTTTGAAGTTATCTTATCGGATTAAGTCTTTAAGGATTTGAGAACACTTGATGTATGTCTTGTGTGGGATACCTGTGGTGACAATGGGGCTATTCTATTGATTCACTTGGTGTATGTTTTGGTGATCAACTTGCGGGTTCCGTGACCTTGGGAATCTATGCATAGGGGTTGGCACACGTTTTCGTGTTGATTCTCCGATAGAAACTTTGGGGCACTCTTTGAAGTACTTTGTGTTGGTTGAATAGATGAATCTGAGATTGTGTGATGCATATCGTATAATCATGCCCACGGATACTTGAGGTGACAATGGAGTATCTAGGTGACATTAGGGTTTTGGTGATTTGTGTCTTAAGGTGTTATTCTAGTACGAGGTCTAGGATAGATCGAACGGAAAGAATAGCTTTGTGTTATTTTACTACGGACTCTTGAGTAGACCGATCAGAAAGAATAACTTTGAGGTGGTTTCATACCCTACAATAATCTCTTCGTTTGTTCTCCTCTATTAGTTACTTTGGAGTGACTCTTTGTTGCAAGTTGAGGGCTATTAATATGATCCAATTATGTTATCCTTGTTGAGAGAACTTCCACTAGTGAAAGTACGAACCCTAGGCCTTGTTTCTACACATTGCAACACCGTTTATGCTCACTTTTATCATTAGTTACCTTGCTGTTTTTATATTTTTCAGATTACAAAAACCTATATCTACCATCCATATTGCACTTGTATCACCATCTCTTCGCCGAACTAGTGCACCTATACAATTTACCATTGTATTGGGTGTGTTGGGGACACAAGAGACTCTTTGCTATTTGGTTGCAGGGTTGCTTGAGAGAGACCATCTTCATCCTACGCCTCCCACGGATTGATAAACCTTAGGTCATCCACTTGAGGGAAATTTGCTACTGTCCTACAAACCTCTGCACTTGGAGGCCCAACAACGTCTACAAGAAGAAGGTTGCGTAGTATACATCAAGCTCTTTTCTGGCGCCGTTGCCGGGGAGGTGAGTGCTTGAAGGTATATCTTTAGATCTTGCAATCGAATCTTTTTGTTTCTTGTTTTATCACTAGTTTAGTTTATAAAAGAAAACTACAAAAAATGGAATTAAGGCTACCTCATATGCTTCACCTTTTTAATATCTTTCGTGAAAATGATGGGAAGGAAAATTGTGCTCAAGTACTGGAAGAAGAATTACATAGAATGCTTGGCATAAAATATGTGCATGATGAACATGATTGCAATGTTGTTAGTATGAATTCTTTGAATACCCATGATGCTAATGATATGCCAAGCCACAAGCTTGGGGATGCTATGTTTGATGAAGATGATATGTTTAGCCCCCCAAGTTTGATGAGCAAATTTATTATGATGAAAGCATGCCTCCTATTTATGATGATTATTGTGATGACTTGTATGCTATTAAGAATGATGATAACCATGAAACTTGTCATCATGATTTTAGTTTTCAATTGGATCATGCCTCACATGATAGTTATTTTGTTGAGTTTGCTCCCACTACTATTGATGAGAACAAATTTGCTTATGTGGAGAGTAGTAAAATTTCTATGCAAGTAGATCATGAAAAGAATGCTTTATGTGCTGGTTATATTGTTGAATTCATTCATGATGCTACTGAAAATTATTATGAGAGAGGATCACATGCTTGTAGGAATTGCAATCATATCAAGTTTCCTCTCTATGTGCTTAAAGTTTTGAAGCTATGCTTGTTTTTTTGCTTTCCTATGCTAGTTGATTATTGTTCCCATAAGTTGTTTGCTCCCAAAATCCCTATGCATAGGAAGTGGGTTAGACTTAAATGTGCTAGTCATATTCTTCAAGATGCTCCCTTTATGTTTCAATTCTTATCTTTTATGCGAGCATCATTGTAATCATTGTGCCTAGCTAGGGGCGTGAAACGATAGCGCTTGTTGGGAGGCAACCCAACTTTATTTTTGTTCTTTGCTTTTGCTTCTGTTTAGGAATAAATATTGCATCTAGCTTCTGTTTAGATGTGGTTTTGTGTTTTAACTAGTGTTTGTGCCAAGTAGAACCTTTGGGAAGACTTGGGTGAAGTTTATGTGACCATGCTGTAAAAAACAGAAACCTTAGTGCTCACGAGATTAGCTACCATTTTTTACTGGAGAGTGTTTTTTAGTTGATTCTTTTTTCAGATGATTAATAGACAAATTCCTCACGTCCACCAATTTATTTGAGAATTTTTAGAGTTACAGAAGTATTCGAAAGTTACAAATTGCTATAGACTGTTCTGTTTTTGACAAATTCTGTTTTCATTGTGTTGTTTGCTTATTTTGATGAATCTATGAGTAGTATCGGAGGGTATGAACCATGGATAAGTTGGAATACAGTAGATATTACACCAATATGAATTCGGAATGAGTTCACAACAGTACCTAAATGGTGGTTTTATTTTCTTATACTAACGGAGCTTACGAGTTTTCTGTTGAGTTTTGTGTTGTGAAGTTTTCAAGTTTTGGGTAAAGATTCGATTGACTATGGAATAAGGAGTGGCAAGAGCCTAAGCTTGGGGATGCCCAAGGCACCCCAAGGTAAAATTCAAGGACAACCAAAAGCCTAAGCTTGGGGATGCCCCGGGAAGGCATCCCCTCTTTCGTCTTCGTCTATCGGGTAACTTTGCTCGATGCTATATTTTTATTCACCACATGATATGTGTTTTGCTTGGAGCGTCATTTTGTTTTATTTTGTTTTGCTTGCTGTTTGAATAATATCCCAAGATCTGAAATTCTTGAATGTTAGAGTCTTCACATAGCTAAATAATTATCTGACTACTCATTGATCTTCACTTATATCTTTTGAAGTAGTTTGTCATTTGCTCTAGTGCTTCACTTATATCTTTTAGAGCTCGGCGGTAGTTTTATTTTGAAGAAATAGATGAACTCTCATGCTTCACTTATATTATTTTGAGAGTCTTTTAGAACAGCATGGTAATGTGCTTTGGTTATAAAACTAATCCTAATATGATAGGCATCCAAGATGAGTATAGTAAAAAACTTTCATATAAAGTGCATTGAATATGATGAGAAGTTTGATACTTGATGATTGTTTTGAGATATGAGGATGGTGATATTAGAGTCATGCTAGTGGAGTAATTATGAATTTGAGAAATACTTGTGTTAAAGTTTGTGATTCCTGTAGCATGCACGTATGGTGAACCGCTATGTGACGAAGTTAGAGCATGAGGTATTTATTGAGTGCCATCCTTTGTGTGGAGGTCGGGGGCCCGCGATGGTTAACTCCTACCAACCTCCCCCCTAGGAGCATGCGTTGATTGCTTTGTTTTGATGACTCGTAAATTTTTGCAATAAGTATATGAGTTCTTTATGACTAATGTTGAGTCCATGGATTATACATATTCTCACCCTTCCACCATTGCTAGCCTCTCTTGTACCGCGCAAATCTCGCCGGTACCATACACCCACCATATACCTTCCTCAAAACAGCCACCTACCTATCATAGCATTTCCATAGCCATTCCGAGATATATTGCCATGCAACTTTCCAACGTTCAGTTTGTTATGGCATACTTCATCATTGTCATATTGCCATGCATGATCATGTAGTTGACATCGTATATGTGGCTAGGCCACCATGCATAATTTTTCATACATGTCACTCTTGATTCATTGCACATTCCGATACACTGCCGGAGGCATTCATATAGAGTCATACTTTGTTCTAGTATCGAGTTGTAATATCGAGTTGTAAATCAATATAGGTGTGATGATCATCATTATTAGAGCATTGTCCCAAAGAAAAAAAAAGAAAAAAAGAAAAGAAAAAAGAAGGAAAGGCTAAAGAAAAAAAAAAGGCCCAAAAAAAAGGGACAATGCTACTATCTTTTTCCACACTTGTGCTTCAAAGTAGCACTATGATCTTCATGATATAGAGTCTCTTGTTTAGTCACTTTCATATGCTAGTGGGAATTTTCATTATAGAACTTGGCTTGTATATTCCAACGATGGGTTTCCTCAAATGCCCTAGGTCTTCATGAGCAAGCAAGTTGGATGCACATCCACTTAGTTTCTTTTTGTTGAGCTTTCATACATTTATAGCTCTAGTGCATCCGTTGCATGACAATCCCTACTCACTCACATTGATATCTATTGATGGGCATCTCCATAGCTCATTAATACGCCTAGTTGATGTGAGACCATCTTCCTCTTTTGCCTTCTCCACAACCACCACTCTATTCCACATAGTGCTATGTCCATGGCTCACGCTCATGTATTGCGTGAAAGTTGAAAAAGTTTGAAAAAATTTAAAGTATAAAACAAGTGCTTGGCTGAAACCGAGGTTGTGCATGATTTGAATATTTTGTGTGACGAAGATGGAGCATAGCCAAACTATATGATTTTGTAGGGATGAACTTTCTTTGGCCATGTTATTTTGAGAAGACATAATTGCTTCGTTAGTATGCTTGAAGTATTACTATTCTTATGTCAATATAGACTTTTATCTTGAATCTTTCGGATCTGAACATTCATGCCACAATAAAGAAAATTACATTGCGGATTATGTTAGGTAACATCCCACAACAAAAATTCTTTTTTTATCATTTACCTACTCGAGGACGAGCATGAATTAAGCTTGGGGATGCTTGATACGTCTCCAACGTATCTATAATTTTTTATTGTTCCATGCTATTATATTATCCTTCTAGGGTGTTTAATGGGCTTTATTATACACTTTTATATGATTTTTGGGACTAACCTATTAACCTAGAGCCCAGTGCCAGTTTCTGCTTTTTCCTTGTTTTTGAGTTTCGCGGAAAAGGAATATCAAACGGAGTCCAATTGACGTGCCAATTTTTTATGATTTTTATGGACCAAAAGAAGCCCCCGGAGTAAAAGAGTTGGGCCAGGAGAGTCACGGGCTGCCCACGAGGGTGGGGGGCGCGCCCACCCCAAATGGTGGCGCCCCCTATCTCGTGGACAGCCCGAAGACCCCCCTGACTTGTGCCCTACGCCAAAAAATCCTATAAATATTGAAACCTCCGAAAAGTAACCTAGATCGGGAGTTCCGCCAACGCAAGCCTCTGTTGCCACAAAAAACCAATCTAGACCTGTTCTGGCACCCTGTCGAAGGGGGGGGGGGAATCCCTCTCCAGTGGCCATCTTCATCATCCTGACGCTCTCCATGACGAGGAGGGAGTAGTCCACCCTCGGGGTTGAGGGTATGTACCAGTAGCTATGTGTTTGATCTCTCTCTCTCTCTCTCTCTCTCTCTCTCTCTCTCTCTCTCTCTCTTGTGTTCTTGAGATGGCACGATCTTGATGTATCGCGAGCTTTGCTATTATAGTTGGATCTTATGATGTTTCTCCCCCTCTACCTTCTTGTAATGGATTGAGTTTTCCCTTTGAAGTTATCTTATCGGATTAAGTCTTTAAGGATTTGAGAACACTTGATGTATGTCTTGTGTGGGATACCTGTGGTGACAATGGGGCTATTCTATTGATTCACTTGGTGTATGTTTTGGTGATCAACTTGCGGGTTCCGTGACCTTGGGAATCTATGCATAGGGGTTGGCACACGTTTTCGTGTTGATTCTCCGATAGAAACTTTGGGGCACTCTTTGAAGTACTTTGTGTTGGTTGAATAGATGAATCTGAGATTGTGTGATGCATATCGTATAATCATGCCCACGGATACTTGAGGTGACAATGGAGTATCTAGGTGACATTAGGGTTTTGGTGATTTGTGTCTTAAGGTGTTATTCTAGTACGAGGTCTAGGATAGATCGAACGGAAAGAATAGCTTTGTGTTATTTTACTACGGACTCTTGAGTAGACCGATCAGAAAGAATAACTTTGAGGTGGTTTCATACCCTACAATAATCTCTTCGTTTGTTCTCCTCTATTAGTTACTTTGGAGTGACTCTTTGTTGCAAGTTGAGGGCTATTAATATGATCCAATTATGTTATCCTTGTTGAGAGAACTTCCACTAGTGAAAGTACGAACCCTAGGCCTTGTTTCTACACATTGCAACACCGTTTATGCTCACTTTTATCATTAGTTACCTTGCTGTTTTTATATTTTTCAGATTACAAAAACCTATATCTACCATCCATATTGCACTTGTATCACCATCTCTTCGCCGAACTAGTGCACCTATACAATTTACCATTGTATTGGGTGTGTTGGGGACACAAGAGACTCTTTGCTATTTGGTTGCAGGGTTGCTTGAGAGAGACCATCTTCATCCTACGCCTCCCACGGATTGATAAACCTTAGGTCATCCACTTGAGGGAAATTTGCTACTGTCCTACAAACCTCTGCACTTGGAGGCCCAACAACGTCTACAAGAAGAAGGTTGCGTAGTAGACATCAATGGCGGATCGAACACAACAAAAGCTCAGGGGGAAGGGGGATGAGATGGCGGTGGAAGTAGGGTTAGGGGAGGCGGAGAAGAATATATCTGAAGCACCGGAGGGATCTAGTGAGAAGAGGAGTAAACTCAACGCCAGGGAGGCGGAAGGACAGAGCCAAAGATCGCTGGCGAGGGAGAACACCTCTAAGGGAGCGGAAGATGAGTACGGTAACTACCCCGGTGCGGGTCCTGACCTGGAGGATCAATTCGCTGGGATGAGGCTGCATGGGAAAGAGGAGGAGGATCTTGATTTCTCAGCGGAGGTGGAAGAGCTGGTTAAGGATGCGCGCTGGCTTGCCCTTTTCCGTGTTCATACGACGAGGCCTTTTAGTCACACAACGCTTCTGTCACAGATGCGTAATGCCTGGTCGGTGGCGCAGGGGGTCACTTTCAATATCAAGGGGCCCAATCTCTTTCTTGTTCAGTGCCATTGTTTGGGAGATTGGAGGAAGATTATGGAGGGAGGGCCATGGCTGTTTCGGAGGGCACCAGTTGTGGTTCATGAATACAATAATTTCTCTAATGTTAATGAATATCGATTAAACAAGGTTCCGTTGTGGGCTCGAGTTAAGGGGCTACCGGACGGTCTCACAAGGAAGAGAGAGTTGGCTGAGAAAGAAGCTGCCACGGTGGGCGAGCCCCCTTTCACGGTCATAGTGAACGAGGGGAGGATAAATCCGGCGAGCACCCTACGAGCTAGGGTTTATGTGGATGTAAACGAGCCGCTGGTTCGGTTTGTTCCCATAACTTTGAAGGAGCACAAGAAGTACACCGTTTTTTTTACAAGAAACTCCCTGATTTTTGCTTTGCATGTGGGCGGATGGGTCATCTTGCTGATGAGTGCGGCGATGGGGTTCATGACCCAAATTCTTTTGAATGGGGTGACTGGTTGCCGTGGGAGCCAGAGATGCCAGCGGCTCAACCGTATGGCGGGAGGGGTCGACTAGCGGGTTTGAGCAGAGGTAGTGGAGGTGAATCTGGAGGAGGGGAGAGGGGTAGAGGCGGAAGAGGACAGCCGGGTGGTGGAGGAAGGGGAGTGACTGGAGGTGCAAATACTGTTGGCTCTCAGCATATGGACCTGGATGATCGTAGAGTAGTTCAGGGGGATGAAGGAGAGAAGGGTGCCCGGAAGAGATTAGTAGCGGCGGATGGCACGATAAACATACGAGGACAACAGCTTTCTCACCTTGCGGGGAAGGTTTCAGGCACAGTTCTGCTAATAGAAGGGGCAACTTCATCGGGTCCCAGTGTGACGCCCGAGACCGACGTCCCAGAAGATTCCAGATGTTCCGGGTTGCCCGTGTGTATCTTTTGCTTGTGTTATTTATTTTTGCATCGCATCATGTCATCATGCCATCATGTCATTTTAATTCTTGCATCTCAACCTAAATAAACCGTGTGGACCTTCGGTCCATTTAAATCGAGGGAAGGTGACTTCTCTTTATAACTTATAAAAGTCTCTCATTATTTTAGGGAGCTATACTAAAATATTCCATTCTTTGGAATTACTCAAACACACTTGCATAATTTTCCCCATGTCTCTTAATTCTAGTTTCTCCGTAAAAACCCTTCCCTGTAATTTTTTCCGTTGTTTCGAGGCTCCTCCATTTATCTAAACTCCTTTTATTGCAAGCTAAATGTTTTAGTTTTGCACTTCCCTTTTTGTTGGAACTATTTTTGTGAGGTTGGAATTAATCCGTAAAGCCTTACAAAAATGTCCATCATTTTATTCTTTCCCTTGCCTCTTTTCTTTTTATTTTTGGCTCTCTCCTTCTTTGTTTTATTCTACTAAGTAATTTTAAATAAGGAGACCAGCCCATCTGGGCCTCCTCCTTTCCCCCCCCAGCGGCCCAACTCTCCTCACCTCAGCCGGCCAGCTCCCAGGCCCGGCCCGATCTTCCTCCTAACCCTAGCCGACCGAGCGCCGCACTCCCATCGCTCTCTCCCTCCGTTTTTCCTCCCCCCGCCGCCAGCTTCGTCTCGCTCGCTCACTCCTTCCCCTCAGGTCGCCCGAACCCCTCGCGTTTTTCCCTCGAGGGCTTGCCTCGCTCGCCTCTGCCCGACAGGCCCCGATCCAGGCCCCTCCTCGAGTCTCCCTCGACCTCCCTCAGCCCGAGCTCTCCTCCCTCCGCGCCGTCCTCCTCTTCCGTCGCGCGCCCCTTCCCTTCCGCGAGGCCCCAATCGCCAGGCCCCCGACCTCCTCTCGGGTCCCTCCGTCGCGCAGGCGCGCAGCCCCGGCGCGCCCCGTTCCCGCGGAGGCGATGCCCCTCCGGCCGGCCAGGAGGTGCGCCTCCAGCAGCACCGCATCGGCGCCCAAGCCCCGTCTCCCGACGCCCCGTGCTGCTCCCGCGGCCAGGCCACCTCCGGCCGTCCCGTCGGTTGCCTCGTCAGATCCCGAGCAGCCCGGCGGCCAGGAGCCCGTCCGCGCGTGGCCTCTCATCGCCCGAAGCCCCGATGGCGCCCCTCCACTTCGTCCCGTCCAGCACCTTCCTCGCCTTGGCGCACAGCCGCGGCCATGAGCAGTGCCGCAGCGCCGTGCAACCCCTTTTTCCTTTTTTGTTTTTTTTGTTTTGTTGTTTCGGTTACTATTGCTGTTTTGTTATCTCAAGTAACCTTGGTCCAGCAAGTGCCACCGACGAGAACGTCTAAGAACCGTGAACGTGACCGACGACGAGTACCCCTCCGTGACAAGTACAACTACAACCGAGTTCGACTACACGAACGAGTACACGGCGACCCGACCAAGTACCCCTACGGCGAGTACCACTACCGTCGACAAGTTCGGAGACCACAAGTACCACTACGAACGCCGACGCGACAAGTACCTCTTCGGAAACGGAAACACCTACGTGAACGTCTACCGTCGCCCCGAGTACCACTACCGTCGCCGGAAACGAGGAATTCGCCAAGTACCACGACACGATGACGTGAACCACTACTTCCTCTACGAGTTGCGAGAACGACTACTTCCCTCTACGGAACGGCTACACCTCTCCGACGTGAACGACTCCTTCCTCTACGTCTCGAACCGTCCCGAAACGAGTGTTTCGAAGGTATACCGAAACGACCCCGTGGATGACCCGTGTGATGCTTGTTGTGTTGTATGAAATGTTTCCCGTGTGTGCTCCGTGTCCGTTTCGTCCCTTTTGTCATGTTCCTCGGTTGCCTCGTCACCGACTCGTGGGAACCCGGTAACGGGATCGCCCCACCTCTTTCTTCTCGTTCAACTTGCTCCGCCATCTTTCTTTTGCCCGGACTCTCAACGAGTTACCGGAACCGAGATGTTGCGTTGCATCATTTTCGGATCGTTGCCGTGGCACCCTTTTCTCTCCACCACGGTGACAAATGCTTCATATCTCTTTTAAGTCAACCTTTTAAAATTGCATAAACTTGATCATGTCATCCGCATCATGATAACAACATGAGAATGTTTAATTGTTGTTTGCTTACAATTATTAAACATGCTCATGGGGATTTTCCGGACATGTTGTTGTTATTCTCCGGCCTCATTTAAAATGCCTAAATAGTGTAGTTTTATTATGCTTCACCTCTTGCCATGTTAAAAACATTAAACCTTGTCTTGTAAATAACAAGAGTCAATTAAATAATTAAATGTGGTGTTTCGTCAATATGCAACTCGTTGCATATTGATCTCCACTTAACTTGTAGTATTTGTTTGTGCACTTTGCCATGCCATGCATATTTAAACCGGACATGCATCATACTTGTTTGTGCATCGTATGCCATGTTTATGATATGTGTGTTTACCGTGTTGTTTCTTTCTTTCCGGTTGCTTCTCTTGTTAGCTTCGGTTTCGTTCCGGAGTTGTGAGGTTTTCTCTCGTCGGTGTTGCTCCGTCTTCTTGGATCCGTTCTTCTCCCTTGTGGAATCCCAGGCAAGATGACCGAACCCGGATACCATTACTATCTTTGCCTATTGCTAGAAGTCACGATCTATAGTTTTGCCTCGATGCCCATGTCTTCTTGTCAGCCTCCTACTTGTAACCATTGCCATGCTTAACCAACCTACCTACGCAAACCGTTGCTTGGCTATACGTAGGCTTGCTCAGCCCCTCTTATAACATTGTTAGTTGCAGGTGAAGACCGAAGATGCTTGTTTCATGTTGAAGTTTGGTTGGGTTATATCACACTATATAAATGCTTAAAAATGAAATCATCTATATACTGGCAGAGTGGAAGGCTAAGCCTTTTGCTTGGTGATTTGTTCCACTCATGCCGTTAGGAACCGTATAAACCGGTGTTATGTTCCTTGATTATGCGTTCCTAACACGGTTGGGGTGTATGGGACCCCCTTGATAAACCGCTAAGTGCTAAGTCTTTTCCAGCAAGTCCCAACATTTGGTACTATTTGCCTCATAATAACAACTTAATTAATTAATTAAATTGCATAGGGAGTTAGCGCTACCCGAGGATTCTTATTTCTACATAGCAGGGGGGGCCAGTGCCGATGGTGTTGGTCCCAAACGGGGGTCCTGCGGGAACCACCACGGGGAAACTCGAGGTTTGGGTCCTGTAGCATCACCCATCCGGTCGTGGCCTGAGACGAGATACGCGCGGCTACTATCAGGGTGTCGGCACGCCGGGAGGATTTGCTGGATTAGCCTTACCTTAGTTCGGTTTAACTTGAGCACGGGATTCCGAGAATACTCGGGTCTTCCCAACTATGGAGTTGCGACTCCGCGGATCGTGGGCTTGTGATGGGCCAAGTTGGAACACCCCTGCAGGGTTTGAACTTTCGAAAGCCGTGCCCGCGGTTATGTGGCAGATGGGAGCTTGTTAATTCCGGTTGTAGATAACTTGACACAATGTTTCAATACACTACCAGCGTGTGTTCCGTGACTGTCAATTTCCGAATAGGGATTCGGGAGTTGAACACGGTGGGGTTATGTTTGACCGGCTTTAGCTAGGATCACTTCGTGATCATCTTTCGACCGATGCTCTTCTCTTCTCGCTCTCTATTACGTAAGTTAGTGCTAGTTGCTGCTGCAGACTCTTGTTTTGTTCCTTCACCTCTTATTCTTTCTTCAGCCTTATCCTCACCCAAGGCTTAAATAGTCTTGTTACCCGGGAACGGGATTGCTGAGTCCTCTGTGGCTCACAGTTACTTCACCACACCAGATGCAGGTTCATCCGAGCTCGATGCAGGAGCTGGTTCAGTACTTCACCAGGAGTTCGATGAAGAGTTTGACCGTTTGTTTGTGACGTTTCGATGTTCAGTAGTGGTTTCTACTAGGATTCGATCCTGACCTGTGGCTTTATGTTGTTTTGGTATCTTTCTTTTGGATCTTCACCCGTAGTCGGGTTGTGATGTTTTGAATGATGTATTGCTTATGTAATGTATTGTGTGAAGTGGCGAGTGTAAGCCAACTATCTCCTTTTGCAATTTAATCCCTCTTTTACATGAGTCGTGCAAAGATACCAAACTTGAGATCATTCTAGGATGGACTTATGCCTTTAAGTCGTGCCTCGACACGTAGGAGGTATAATTCCATCCTGGGCATTACAAGTTGGTATTCAGAGCCTTCTCCGACCTAGAAGCCCCCACTGATTGATCGAATCGTTGACGGTTGAGTCTAGGCACACACTTGAAAACTTTTTGAGTCCTATATTATATCGGAGAGTAGGATTTCTTCGCTTCTCATCCCCTTTCTCTCTGGTGAGGACTCCTGACGATTACTCTTTTCTCTTCTACTTTCAAAAATTGCACCAAATTTTTTTTAGGATCCCGCGAGTATTCTGGGATTGTTTCGATGTTCTTGTGACAAGGATATTGTTATCGATGCCTCCTGTTCCCGAGGAGTTGAGCTTTGGGGTATCATTGACACAAGCATATCGCGGCAGTACTAAATACTTAAGACGGCCGACATCGAAAATCTCTCCTATACGGCCAGTGGCAAGATAACCCCGACATCACCCAGTACTGGGGAGGTAGTTCGAGAGTATTGCCATAGCTTGTTATAGTGGATGCTTTTCGAAGGTCCGAGGTAAACAGTTTCCGAGAAAGACTGGTTATGTGTTGAAGGATGGATACACCTGGATGTAGGTTTAGAGTTGATTGCGCGGTGCTTCCCGTGTATCCCCAACACCTGATTGCATAACTGGAAACTTTCGGAAATCTATAGGTGGGTTCATCAAGTAGTTCTAGGCATTCTTCCAACGGATGCTCGAAATGAAGTTCGGGGTTCTACATTGAGTGAAGTGGTTTTATGGACTTGTTCTGATCGGGAGTTGCATCTTAAAGGGTCCTTGGCTATGCTGATCCGGGGATTGCAAAACCTTTTCGTAACGCGTTCATATGCTTTCAGCACAAAGATGTTAGAACGAAACTCCTCTCTTGTGTTTGTTCCTTTCCGTACCTTGTTGTTTTTCTTATTATCCTTTTGATCCCTATGTGGCTTCTCGTGAAGACTGATGTTATCATTTAACCAAGGAATTCATCCGTTCAATCCTATGTTCGGATGATATTGTGAAGATTCGAGTTGCTTCGATGTCTAATGTTGATTCCATACCTTTCTTAATCGGTGTTCTCATATTTCTACGAGAGTGCTAGTCCTTCTTCATCATCAAGATGGTCTTGTTAAATTCTTTTTCAACCGGTGTCCATTTTATTCATCTCAAGTTGTCTTTGTTTTTTTTTTCCCACCCTCCCACCCTTTTCTTTATGGAGCTAGCAATTCTAAATGAAATATCCATTTTATTCATGTGATGTTTCTTCATTCTTTTCCTTCAATGTTCTTATCCGGTGATTTATCGTGAAGATGCTCAAGAGCTTCAAGTTCATCATTCTTTTGTTCTCTAATTCTTCCGATGGATGTAATTCAAGATTTTGGTGTTGATCTTATCCTTTTTCTTCTTTTCACAATGCTTTCTTATTCCGGTGCACCAATTAATCATTCTCCTCTTGCTATTCATACCCGGAGTGCTGAAGATTCATAATTCCATTCTTAATCCGTTCAAGCTATTTTGAGGTTGCTATCTTACTCAAGCCATTTAATTCAACCGGTGCTATATCTCTTAAGCAATCTTTTCCAACGGTGATTTCTCTTGAGTGGGCCCTAACCCACAGGTCTTTTCCCAGGATCTTACCTGACTCTTCTTTTCCGGAGTTATACTCAAATTCTTTCCAAAGTGTGACATAAGAACGATTTCCATCAGTCACATGCCTTCTCCAAGATCGCTTTCAAATTCTTGTTCATCATTGGTTCAACCTTCTAATTCTTCATTCCGGAGTGCTCAACAATTCTTCATGGCATTTCTCGTCTTCGTTCTCAACATTTGAAGATCGGAGAAGTGTTTCTCTTAAGTTTGACCCGTTCTCTTGAAGATTCGCGGTTCTAGCTTCATGCCATCCTCATTATTGTTCAGATTATGAGGAATTCTTTTTATACTCGTCCGGAGCATTTCATGAATTCTTTTCTTTGTGATCCTCCGAAGGCCATCATTTCAGAATACTTCTTCGTTCTCAGTTTTCAACTTCGCCCTCCCATTATTCTTCATTGATGTCTCTTCGTTCGTCTCCCTATTCTTACGGTGGTTCATTCAAGTTTACTCTTCCGTTGTTATCGTTTTAATTCATTTGTTCTTTCATAATCCTACCGGTGAGTCGTTCAAGACTATTCTCAGCTTGTGCTAGATCTCTCTTTAATTCTTTCCAACGAGAATAAGTAGTATGCCAAATCCTTTGGTTGTCATCAATTTAAATTGGTGAAGGAGATGCATAACATAATTCTTATTCTTATTCCTTCCAAGTGTTTAATTCTTTTGTTTGGAGCTTGTTCATCATATCATATTCTCGGTTCTAAGTTGTTCATCTTGTTTTCCGGAGCTCAAAGTTATTTCAATTATATCATTCCAAAGCTCAATCTAATTCATCACAAGCCTTGAATCTTATTCTTTTCATCTTTCACTTCTAATGCTTTCAATACCGGAGTTTTCATGGTGGTTCATCATCATTTAATTAATCCTTGAAGCCTTCATCAAGATTCTTGTTAGAGCTCAAGCATTCTTCTTCTTGCATTTCCAAGTGCAATTCTTTCTACCTTGTCTTTTCAGGTGGTGTTATGTCATTCTTGATAATTTTCCCTTCATGTTTCATGATTCACGAGTTTTTCAAGAATGAGATATTTAAAACCATCATTTTCTTTGTTCAGGAGATCTTTCCAACCTTTCAATTTATTCCTTGGAGTTAGCTTGGGTTGTATTTCACCTAAAAGCTTTCCTTGAGAATTGTTGCTATTATGGTGCTTATAAATGAACCAAGTTCTTCATTTATCATGCCGGTGAGATAAGTTTTTCATATCCTTGTTGATCTCTATCGAATCAATTGTTTTCGTAGTGGCCGGTTGTCACCTCATAATTTTGAGATGTTTTCCATAAGCCCACATCAAGCTTATTCTTTCGTTGTTGATTTTTCCAACAACTACATTCAACCCTTCTTCGTAAGATGCTCTTTCAAATTCAATTTTGGGAGAAGTTGTCATCTTCTTCTCCGTTCTTTCTTCCCAACGATCTATATCCTATTCTTTCATTCCGGAGGCATTGTGATGTTGCTCTCTCCAAACCATCATCTTGTTTCCTTTTCAAGATCATGTTCTTTTCTTTTCTAGTCTTTTAACCGGAGTGTTGTATTCTTCATTCAAGTTCCGTCTTTTATCTAGTTTTGCCTCTCTTCTTAACCGGAGTGCTGTCTGAGTCTTTCTTACCCCTTGTGCCATTCTTTCAATTGTTTCAGAGGCTGTATGTTGTTGTTTTCATCAAGTATCATTCCATCTCCTTAAGTTCTTGTTCATTTCCTTCCATTTTCAGACGGAGTGCTGTCCAAATTCTGTCATTCTTATTCCTTGACTATACCATTGCAGTTTCATTTTCTTTTGGTCCGTGAGCTCTTGTTTCATGTCTTTCAACCTACAAGGTTCTCATAATGTTCCTTGTTCATCCTTTTACCGGAGTGCTCTTAACTTCGTTCATCTCCGTTGTATTCTTTCTTTCAAGATTGTTCAACCTCTCAAGGTTCTTTGGTTTCACTCGTCCGTCAAAGAAGCAACTTTGTTTTACCTCTTCCTCTTCCGTTTTTACCCGGTGATATCTCTAGGATCTCGGGTCGAGATCCTCTGTTAGTGTGGGAGAGTTGTGACGCCCGAGACCGACGTCCCAGAAGATTCCAGATGTTCCGGGTTGCCCGTGTGTTTCTTTTGCTTGTGTTATTTATTTTTGCATCGCATCATGTCATCATGCCATCATGTCATTTTAATTCTTGCATCTCAACCTAAATAAACCGTGTGGACCTTCGGTCCATTTAAATCGAGGGAAGGTGACTTCTCTTTATAACTTATAAAAGTCTCTCATTATTTTAGGGAGCTATACTAAAATATTCCATTCTTTGGAATTACTCAAACACACTTGCATAATTTTCCCCATGTCTCTTAATTCTAGTTTCTCCGTAAAAACCCTTCCCTGTAATTTTTTCCGTTGTTTCGAGGCTCCTCCATTTATCTAAACTCCTTTTATTGCAAGCTAAATGTTTTAGTTTTGCACTTCCCTTTTTGTTGGAACTATTTTTGTGAGGTTGGAATTAATCCGTAAAGCCTTACAAAAATGTCCATCATTTTATTCTTTCCCTTGCCTCTTTTCTTTTTATTTTTGGCTCTCTCCTTCTTTGTTTTATTCTACTAAGTAATTTTAAATAAGGAGACCAGCCCATCTGGGCCTCCTCCTTTCCCCCCCC
>LR738710.1:254040187-254070841 GCA_902687465.1 Secale cereale
CAGCCGGCCAGCTCCCAGGCCCGGCCCGATCTTCCTCCTAACCCTAGCCGACCGAGCGCCGCACTCCCATCGCTCTCTCCCTCCGTTTTTCATCCCCCCGCCGCCAGCTTCGTCTCGCTCGCTCACTCCTTCCCCTCAGGTCGCCCGAACCCCTCGTGTTTTTCCCTCGAGGGCTTGCCTCGCTCGCCTCTGCCCGACAGGCCCCGATCCAGGCCCCTCCTCGAGTCTCCCTCGACCTCCCTCAGCCCGAGCTCTCCTCCCTCCGCGCCGTCCTCCTCTTCCGTCGCGCGCCCCTTCCCTTCCGCGAGGCCCCAATCGCCAGGCCCCCGACCTCCTCCCGGGTCCCTCCGTCGCGCAGGCGCGCAGCCCCGGCGCGCCCCGTTCCCGCGGAGGCGATGCCCCTCCGGCCGGCCAGGAGGTGCGCCTCCAGCAGCACCGCATCGGCGCCCAAGCCCCGTCTCCCGACGCCCCGTGCTGCTCCCGCGGCCAGGCCGCCTCCGGCCGTCCCGTCGGTTGCCTCGTCAGATCCCGAGCAGCCCGGCGGCCAGGAGCCCGTCCGCGCGTGGCCTCTCATCGCCCGAAGCCCCGATGGCGCCCCTCCACTTCGTCCCGTCCAGCACCTTCCTCGCCTTGGCGCACAGCCGCGGCCATGAGCAGTGCCGCAGCGCCGTGCAACCCCTTTTTCCTTTTTTGTTTTTTTTTGTTTTGTTGTTTCGGTTACTGTTGCTGTTTTGTTATCTCAAGTAACCTTGGTCCAGCAAGTGCCACCGATGAGAACGTCTAAGAACCGTGAACGTGACCGACGACGAGTACCCCTCCGTGACAAGTACAACTACAACCGAGTTCGACTACACGAACGAGTACACGGCGACCCGACCAAGTACCCCTACGGCGAGTACCACTACCGTCGACAAGTTCGGAGACCACAAGTACCACTACGAACGCCGACGCGACAAGTACCTCTTCGGAAACGGAAACACCTACGTGAACGTCTACCGTCGCCCCGAGTACCACTACCGTCGCCGGAAACGAGGAATTCGCCAAGTACCACGACACGATGACGTGAACCACTACTTCCTCTACGAGTTGCGAGAACGACTACTTCCCTCTACGGAACGGCTACACCTCTCCGACGTGAACGACTCCTTCCTCTACGTCTCGAACCGTCCCGAAACGAGTGTTTCGAAGGTATACCGAAATGACCCCGTGGATGACCCGTGTGATGCTTGTTGTGTTGTATGAAATGTTTCCCGTGTGTGCTCCGTGTCCGTTTCGTCCCTTTTGTCATGTTCCTCGGTTGCCTCGTCACCGACTCGTGGGAACCCGGTAACGGGATCGCCCCACCTCTTTCTTCTCGTTCAACTTGCTCCGCCATCTTTCTTTTGCCCGGACTCTCAACGAGTTACCGGAACCGAGATGTTGCGTTGCATCATTTTCGGATCGTTGCCGTGGCACCCTTTTCTCTCCACCACGGTGACAAATGCTTCATATCTCTTTTAAGTCAACCTTTTAAAATTGCATAAACTTGATCATGTCATCCGCATCATGATAACAACATGAGAATGTTTAATTGTTGTTTGCTTATAATTATTAAACATGCTCATGGGGATTTTCCGGACATGTTGTTGTTATTCTCCGGCCTCATTTAAAATGCCTAAATAGTGTAGTTTTATTATGCTTCACCTCTTGCCATGTTAAAAACATTAAACCTTGTCTTGTAAATAACAAGAGTCAATTAAATAATTAAATGTGGTGTTTCGTCAATATGCAACTCGTTGCATATTGATCTCCACTTAACTTGTAGTATTTGTTTGTGCACTTTGCCATGCCATGCATATTTAAACCGGACATGCATCATACTTGTTTGTGCATCGTATGCCATGTTTATGATATGTGTGTTTACCGTGTTGTTTCTTTCTTTCTGGTTGCTTCTCTTGTTAGCTTCGGTTTCGTTCCGGAGTTGTGAGGTTTTCTCTCGTCGGTGTTGCTCCGTCTTCTTGGATCCGTTCTTCTCCCTTGTGGAATCCCAGGCAAGATGACCGAACCCGGATACCATTACTATCTTTGCCTATTGCTAGAAGTCACGATCTATAGTTTTGCCTCGATGCCCATGTCTTCTTGTCAGCCTCCTACTTGTAACCATTGCCATGCTTAACCAACCTACCTACGCAAACCGTTGCTTGGCTATACGTAGGCTTGCTCAGCCCCTCTTATAACATTGTTAGTTGCAGGTGAAGACCGAAGATGCTTGCTTCATGTTGAAGTTTGGTTGGGTTATATCACACTATATAAATGCTTAAAAATGAAATCATCTATATACTGGCAGAGTGGAAGGCTAAGCATTTTGCTTGGTGATTTGTTCCACTCATGCCGTTAGGAACCGTATAAACCGGTGTTATGTTCCTTGATTATGCGTTCCTAACACGGTTGGGGTGTATGGGACCCCCTTGATAAACCGCTAAGTGCTAAGTCTTTTCCAGCAAGTCCCAACATTTGGTACTATTTGCCTCATAATAACAACTTAATTAATTAATTAAATTGCATAGGGAGTTAGCGCTACCCGAGGATTCTTATTTCTACATAGCAGGGGGGGCCAGTGCCGATGGTGTTGGTCCCAAACGGGGGTCCTGCGGGAACCACCACGGGGAAACTCGAGGTTTGGGTCCTGTAGCATCACCCATCCGGTCGTGGCCTGAGACGAGATACGCGCGGCTACTATCAGGGCGTCGGCACGCCGGGAGGATTTGCTGGATTAGCCTTACCTTAGTTCGGTTTAACTTGAGCACGGGATTCCGAGAATACTCGGGTCTTCCCAACTATGGAGTTGCGACTCCGCGGATCGTGGGCTTGTGATGGGCCAAGTTGGAACACCCCTGCAGGGTTTGAACTTTCGAAAGCCGTGCCCGCGGTTATGTGGCAGATGGGAGCTTGTTAATTCCGGTTGTAGATAACTTGACACAATGTTTCAATACACTACCAGCGTGTGTTCCGTGACTGTCAATTTCCGAATAGGGATTCGGGAGTTGAACACGGTGGGGTTATGTTTGACCGGCTTTAGCTAGGATCACTTCGTGATCATCTTTCGACCGATGCTCTTCTCTTCTCGCTCTCTATTACGTAAGTTAGTGCTAGTTGCTGCTGCAGACTCTTGTTTTGTTCCTTCACCTCTTATTCTTTCTTCAGCCTTATCCTCACCCAAGGCTTAAATAGTCTTGTTACCCGGGAACGGGATTGCTGAGTCCTCTGTGGCTCACAGTTACTTCACCACACCAGATGCAGGTTCATCCGAGCTCGATGCAGGAGCTGGTTCAGTACTTCACCAGGAGTTCGATGAAGAGTTTGACCGTTTGTTTGTGACGTTTCGATGTTCAGTAGTGGTTTCTACTAGGATTCGATCCTGACCTGTGGCTTTATGTTGTTTTGGTATCTTTCTTTTGGATCTTCACCCGTAGTCGGGTTGTGATGTTTTGAATGATGTATTGCTTATGTAATGTATTGTGTGAAGTGGCGAGTGTAAGCCAACTATCTCCTTTTGCAATTTAATCCCTCTTTTACATGAGTCGTGCAAAGATACCAAACTTGAGATCATTCTAGGATGGACTTATGCCTTTAAGTCGTGCCTCGACACGTAGGAGGTATAATTCCATTCTGGGCATTACAGCCAGTATCACCACAGCTTCCACGCCGGAGAAGGTGCACATTGTCAAAAGGAGAAGACAAGAGGGAGAGGAAGGAGAAGATATGGCACATATGGATGAGGCGGCCTCCCTTGAGGAGGGTCGCCGAGCCTGATGAGGATGTTATGTTGGAACTGTCGTGGGATAGGCGACCCTGCGACAGTTCATGAGCTCCGTGCTCTCATGGAGGATAGTGCGCTGTCGGTTCTTTGCATCATGGAAACTCAAATTGCCAAAAATCAAGTGGAAGGTTTGGCGGATTCTTTAGGTTTTCAGAGTAGTTTTGCAGTAGCTAGTACTAGGCGAGTGCAGGTTTATGTATTTTTTGGAAGAATGATGGTAATCTATCAATAAATAACTTTTCACAGTATCACATCGATGCATGAGTTTCAAGTCCAGGCATTGATCAATGGCATCTCACGTGCTTCTACGGGGAGGCCAGTAGAGGCTTGCGGTACAACACTTGGGATACCATGAGGAGGCTCAGGGTGGAGAGCACTCTACCCTAGCTTTGCATTGGCGATTTCAATGAGATATTGCGCCAGGAGGAACAGATGGGGCCCAATCCTCGTGATAGCGCACAAATGGCGGGTTTCAGAGAGGCAGTGGATGTATGTGGGCTGGCAGACCTAGGATATAAGGGCCTCAAGTGGACTTTGGAAAACCGAGTGGCAGGAGGACAATTTTGTAAGGTCCGGCTAGACCGGACTTTGGCTACACCGAGCTTGTCTAAATTATTCCCTTATGCTAGTGTGGAGCACTTGACTGTAGCAAAGAGTGACCACAGTCCGATCCTGCTAAAGACTGAGATGTATACAGGCTGTCAACGAACGATTGGGAAGAAGCCCTTTCGATACGAATGTGCATGGGAAACTGATGTTCGCGTCAAAGATTTTGTGATAGAAGCTTGGGCTGGGGATGGCCCGGCAATGTCAGTTGGCGAGTTGGCCAATAAGCTACAATCTGTAGCGGCTTCCTTGACACGGTGGAATAAGAGCACTTTTGGCTCGGTTAGACAGGAAATGTGATCGCTGCGCAGTCATCTTGCTACACCCCGGGCAGATCCGCAATGAACTAGCCCAAGTCGGGAAGAGATGAAGATTGAAGATCGCATGGTCGAGCAAGCGTATAGAGAGGAGATCATGGCAAAACAACGATCACACATCATGTGGCTGGCTGAGGGAGATAGTAACACGAAGTTTTTTTCCAGAGGAAAGCTAGTGCCCGCCGGGCGAAGAACATGATAGTGCAACTGAATCGGCATGATGGCACGACGTGTACGGGCCCAACTGATTTGTCTGGAATGGCGACGGATTTCTTCAAAAATTTGTATGCTTCTTAAGGTACGATTTGGTATGGAGCAAGTCCTGTCACATATACCTACACGGGTGGATGGCAACATGAATGCCCGTCTCAATGAAAGCTACAACAGTGCAGAGGTAAAAGAAGCTCTTTTTCAAATGTTTCTGACTAAGGCCCTAGGCCCAGACGGTTTTCCCGCGCAATTTTTTTCAAAAACATTGGGATTTGTGTGGTGATGAGGTTACAAGGATGATCATCCGAGTGCTTGATGGAGTTGATTCCCTAGAGGAGATAAATAATATGTTCATCATTTTGATGATATCCAGTCCAAAAGTTCTAGGACAGTTTAGGCCCATAAGCCTTTGTAATGTGATCTACAAGATCGCTTTGAAGGTCTTAGCAAACCAGCTGAAATCTATTCTCCCCGAGATCATCTCTGAAGAGCAGTCTGCTTTTGTACCTGGACGTCTCATTACAGACAATTTCATCACGGCTTATGAATGTTTGCACTACATGAATACTAGAAAGGTGAAAGGGAATAGATTTTGTGCGGTCAAGTTAGACATGATGAAGGCATATGATCGGTTGGAGTGGCCCTACCTACAAGCAGTTATGATAAAAATGGGATTCAACCCCAGATTCACAGACACGGTTAAGAGATGTGTGACTTCGGTCTCCTTCTATGTTTTGTTTAATGGCGGTGTTCTGGATGCTTTCATGCCTTCTCATGGTTTGCGGCAAGGGGACCCTATCTCGCTGTACTTATTCTTGTTTGCTGCTGAAGGGCTTTCATGTCTGCTGAAGTCTCGAAATAGTGTTGATGGCTTCTCGCCCCTCGTTGGTTACCCCAAGTGGAAGGTTTGAGATGCAGTGTAGCAGAAGTTTTCCATTGGCAAAGATACCAAGGATCGATTTCCCCTGAGACTCCCAGTTTCAACAAGAAGGTGTCAACTGCTAACGACGCCAGATATTAGCAATCAACGTGGACCTGCACACAGATACAAATAACTTTGCTCCCAACGAGTACAGAGAGGTTGTCAATCCCTCCGGCCTTGTCGTTTACAAAGGATCAAACGCAAGTGATAATAGTGATAGGTATTGCTGCAAATAGTAAGTAAAAGCGGAAAGTAAATAGCGGGTATGATCAGTGATGGTAATATGGACCAGGGTCCCATGATGTTCACTAGTGATGTCTCTCTCCCAAAAGACGATAAAACAGCTATGTGAGGTAAACGAATTACAGCTGGGCAATTGACAGAATTATGTGCGCAAACCAATGCTAACTATGCTGCAAGAAAGGTAGAGGTTCAAAGCATGGGCGGTACGCCAAGGCAAGTAGACCGAAATCCATCTGCATCTACTACTAATCATCCACCTTGAGATATCTATCCAGAACATCTCGCTGGTATTAAGTTGCGAGTCCCACCCATAGTGTAAACTCAAAGCAACAGACAACTGCATTAAAAGAACTTTGCGTAAAGTAAACAATCCTTGCACCCGCGGGCACAAGCACCATTGTTTTCCCCCTTGTGGCAACAGCACATCCCCTAGACTCATGTTTCTGTCACTCAAGCTAGTCATCGAGGGGCATGAACCCACAATCAAGCATAACGTTCCCTCTTGGAGTCACTACCTACAATTGGCCAAAGCAATAAATAACAACGGAGAACATGCAAGAATTACTTACGAACATAAATATAAAAGAGGCAAATCAAATATATTACTCAAACACAATCTGAACATAATCTCACAATCCATCGGATCCCAGCAAACTCATCATAGCAACAACATAAGGATTACATATGTGCCTCGATCATGTAGGGCAGCTCACGAGGACTAATTAGTGAAGCACAAGAACGGGAGGAGAACATCACATAGCTACTGGTCATGGACCCATGGTCCAAGGGAGACTACTCACAACTCATCCGGGAGGCGTCCATGGTGGTGGAGAGGCTCTCGGTGGTGATCCTCCCCTCCGGCAGGGTGCCGGGAAGAGTTCTCCTGGTGCTCCCGATCTTGGAAGCGCGGCGGCGGCGGAACGGAGATGAGATCACGAAAAAGGGTTCCCGTCTCGAGGGTTTCGGGACACGATATAAATATATGCCAAAGGGGGGCATCAGCGGAGGCCTGGGGGGCCCAGGTGCCCCCCCCCCGGCGCGGCCAGGAGGGGGGCCGCGCCACCAGGGCGCCTGGAGCCCTGGTGGCCCCCCTCCGGCTCTACTTCGGGTGCCGAGAAGCTTCTGGAACGCTGATTTTTTATATAATTTTTCCGGGATTTTTCTGGCAGTTTTCGTTATGGGAAAACCTGAAATACAAAAACAGCAGAAAACAGAAATTGGCACTGGGGTGCACTGAGTTAATAGGTTAGTCCAAATATGATCAAAAGTGTATGGAAGTGTATAAATATCATAGCAATATCACCCAAAAGAGGTATGGAGCAAGCAGAAATTATAGATACGTTTTGGACGTATCAACATCCCCAAGCTTAATTCCTGCTCGTCCTCGAGTAAGTAAATGATAACAAGAATAATTTCTATGGTGACATGCTATTAACCATATAGGACTTTTTCATAGTCATATGACAAAAGCTTACTGAGACAATGAATCTGTAGCAATTAAGTTGCCTCATGAGAAAATCACAAAGAACTGAAAGTTTTACAACATGATACTGAAACATCAAATAGATTTGTAATGAGCATGGTGTGCAAATATGATAAAGTGATATCTCGCTTGCCCCCTTTAGTGAAGCAAAACATAAATGCAGGGGCACCTCCAAGGTTTAAGTGATGACTAGATACAATGATTTCAAAATAAACGATATCATAATCATGCAAAAGACAATGCTACTTTGGGACAATGCACATTACACTCAGAATGACAATCATGCTCTCAGTAGTTGGTGCTTTAAAAGAAGGTGGAAACTCTCGAACCGTGGCTTTTGTTGGCAAGGTTGAAAACCCGTAGTCGGAAACAAAGACAAAACATGTACCAGAGCTCTTGGTTTTAAAACAGAAGTAATAATTATTTTTTAGATTATGCATGTTTCGTCAACGAATGCTAGCAGACAACTCAATCACTTCTTGAGATGGACAAGTTTCGAGGAACGGCTCCCGAATGAGGACGATCACATCCTCTTAATCTCCTTTGTTTATCACTGCCAAAGTTTTCTGATTTCTCATGAACAAAGCGTGAAGGAGGGTTTGTTTGTTATATTAATTTTGAGCCGGGCGCACTCTTTGCCAGTTCCTTCTCGTATTATGGGTTTGCACATTAGACATGCAATCCCGGGGTGAAGATTGTCCAACTTAAAAAGATCATGAATTAACTACTACTTCCTCATGAACTAAAAACAGAGGCACAAAATAGGAATGCTTTTTTTTTGAATAATTTCGAGATGGTACATGCAAGTCTCCGTTAGGAATGGTAGGTAAATACCATGTAGGAAGGTATGGTGGACTCATATGGCATAACTGGTTTAAAAGAATTTGGATGCACAAGCAGTCAGTCCGCTTAGTACAGGTGGAGGTTAGCAAAAGACTGGGAGCGACCAACTAAGAGAGCAATGACGTCATAATCATGCAGAGCGACAAAGCAACATTGAATCAGGCATGGTAGTTATATCGCTACTCAGAAACAAAAGATCATCAAGGCTTGACAGACTTTCTTTACAGTCTTAAATATGCGTGAGCATACGCCAAGTCAATCAAAATAAATTCTTGAAGGAAGATATTACTAAACCATACCACATCATAGGCAAACAAATCATGTTGGTACTCCAATAACACATTGGAAACCCCCCAGCTATTTGAGACTAACCATAAGAAAACATGAACTACTAAGCACCATTATGCACGTAGCATTTTTATCATAGACATATCAACCAATGCAACAGAAGCAAACTCTCTTAATAAGATAAGCATGATAACTAAAGAGAGTTCAAGCAACCAACTAAACAAAAAGCTCTTTAAAAATATAAGCATGAAAACTAAAAGCTAAGCATGATAGTAGCTATTGAAAGACAAAGAACACACACAACAAAGATAGACATGAAAATTCTATGTTATGTTCTAGGTAGAAGTGGAGCGTGTTTCTCTCCCACACAAAGAAAGCTGAGTTCCAACTCGTTATGAAAAGCTAAAGAAAACTAAAAAGGAAACTAAAAGCAAGACGCTCCAAGCATAGCACATAACACATGAAGTGATAAAAATATAGTGGAACGAAAGACGAACTGATAATGTTGATGGAGAAGGGGATGCACAGGGGCATCCCCAAGCTTAGACGCTTGAGTCTCCTTGAATATTTCTTGGGGTTGCATTGTGACGCCCGAAGACCGACGTCCCACAAGATCCCAGAAGATTCCAGAAGATTCCAGATGTTCCGGGATCTCCCGTGTGTTTTATTTTTGCTTGTGTTATTTATTTTTGCATTGCATCATGTCATCATGCCATCATGTCATATTTATTTTGCATCTCAACCTAAATAAATTGTGTGGACCTTCGGTCCATTTAAATCGAGGGATATTCACAGGGTGAATTCTCTTTATAACCTATACTAAGCCTCTCAATATTTAGAGAGCTATATTTAATTATTCCATTATTATGGAAATCACCATAACAAACTTGCATCTTAATTCCCTCTTATTTTTTAAATCTTTTAAATCCTCCATCTTCTTCAAATATTCGTCCTTTAGTGTGGAGCTTTGATATATCAAAGTAGCCACATGTCAGTTGTTAGTTCTTTTCCTATTTATTTGGCTCTTCCAAATAAATATTTTTTGCTTCTCTGTTTTTTTAAATTGGTAGCAGCCTTCCCAGCCTCCAGTCCATCTCCTCCCAGCCGGCCTTCCCACCTGGCCAAGGCCCAGCCGGCCTCCTTAGGCCCATCAGGCCCAGCCTTCTCCCGATTCCTAACCCTAGCCCGAGCCTCGCTCCTCCCTCTCGTTTCCCTGGCGCCGCCGACCGCTCGACCCCGTGCCCGATCCCCATCGCTCTCTCGCCCGATCCCTTTTCCCTCGTAACCTCCCGACCTCGGCTGCCTCTTCCTCTCGATCTCTCTCCTCGCAGCATCGGACCGCCGCCGCTTGCGACGCCTGCGCCGGCCGGAGCCGCTCCCTCCGTCTCCAGCCCTCAGGCCCTCCACGCGACGAGCGCCGCCTCGTTCCGCCTCGCGCCATGGTCTGCGCCCGCAGCCAGGGCCGGCCAGGCTCCCTCGCCTCCTCGTCCAGCAGCGCCTCGCGCCGGTCCAGCCGGAGCTTCGCCAGGACCAGCAGCCCGACGCGCCCCTCCAGCGCCATGGACCGTCCTCCAGGCTGAGGCCCTTCCTCCTCGCCTCCTGGAGCCCTCGAGCGCCGCCCGTTCCTCTGCGTCGCGCCTCCCTCCAGCACGCCGTGGCCTCCCTCCGTCCGCGCCCGGCCCCTGTCTCCTCGCCGGCCAGGAGCTGCAGCTACTTCCCCTCCTCGCGTCGCCAAGGCCGCGCCCCGGCCTCCTCTGCGCTGCGCCATGGTTCCTGCGCGCCTCGGGCCTCTCCTCCAACGCCCTGAGCCGTCGCCTCGCCATCTCCTGCGCGCCCCCGTCGGCCACTTTGTCCTTCACCGTCGTGCTTCCTTGCACTGTGCTTTTTGTGTGTTGCTTTGTGCTATTGAACTTGACAGAAGACCTGTGTACGACGACTGGAGCATCTACATAAACAAGTACCACGACCAAGTACCACGACGAACGTTTGAAGCGCCAAGTACCCCTACACGGCGAAACGACAAGTACATCTACCGTCGCCGAAGACCGCGTGTACCTCTACGATACGAGAACGCCGACACGAGACGACGCGATAAGTACCTCTCCGAACGGAACATCTACATCCCACTATGGAACGAGTACCCCTACCGATGACCGTGAACGGCTACTTCCTCTCCGAACGTGAACAACTACTTCCTCTTCGGAAACGTGATCCACTACTTCCTCTCCGATAACGTGTACCATGACCGCCTCGAGAATGTCTACTTCCACTACTATCTCGAACCGCTTCGAGAACGAATGTCCCGAAGGTATAACCCGAGACGATGACCCGTGGAATGCATGTGTTGTATGAAATGTTTGCCCTTGTGTGCACCGTGCCCGTTTCGCCTTTTGTCATGCTCCTCGGTCGCCTCGTCGCCGACCCGTGGGAACCCGGTGACGGGATCACCCCACCTTCATCTTGTTCGACTCGCTCACGTCATCTTTTGCACCGGTCTCTCAACGAGTTACCGGAACCAAGATGTTGCCGTTGCATCATCTTCGGATCGTTGCCGTGGCACCCTTTTCCTTCCACCACGGTGACAATACTTCATATCTTCTTCATGTCAACTTTTAATAAAATTGCATAAACTTGTTCATGTCATCCGCATCATGATAACAACATGAGAATGTTTAATTGTTGTTTGCTTATAATTACTAAACATGCTCATGGGGTTTTTCCGGAATTGTTGTTGTTATTTCCGGCCTCATTTAAAATGCCTAAATAGGTAGTTTGTTTTTGCTTCACCTCTTGCCATGTTAAAAACATTTAATCTTGTCTTGTAAATAACGAGAGTAAACTAAATAATTAAAATGTGGTATTTTGTCAATATGCAACTCGTTGCATATTGAGCTCCACTTAACTTGTAGTTTTGTTTGTGCACATTGCCATGCCATGCATCTTTTAAACTGGACATGCATCATACTTCGATGTGCATCGTATGCCATGTCTATGCTTGTGTGTTTACCGTGTTGTTTGCTTCTTTCCGGTTGCTTCTCTTGTTAGCTTCGGTTCCGTTCCGGAGTTGTGAGGCTTCTTCTTCGTCTTCTTCGTGGATCCGTTCTTCTCCCTTGTGGATTCCCAGGCAAGATGATCATACCCTTGGATACCTTTACTACCATTGCCATGCTTAGTTGTCTCGATGCTATCGTTACATGTCGCGCTACCCATCTTTTATGTCAGCCTCTCCTTGTTGCCATGAAACCTCTAACTGTTGAAACCTTCCTAGCAAAACCACTGTTTGGCTATGTTACCCGCTTGCTCAACCCCTCTTATAGCGTTGCTAGTTGCAGGTGAAGATGAAGTTCGTTCCAGGAGGGAACTTGTTGTTGGATATATCACAATATCTATAATAATTAATAACACACCTATATACTGGGCATGGGTGGAAGGCTTGGCCTTTTGCTCGGTGTTTTGTTCCACTCATTCCACCTTAGGCGCCGATAAACCGGCATTATGTTCCTCGATTTTGCGTTCCTTACACGATGGGTGGATGGGGACCCCTTGACAGTTCGACTTTGAATAAAACTCCTCCAGCAAGGCCCAACATTGGTTTTAATTTGCTCATAATAAAAACTTAATTAATTAATTAAATTGCATAGGGAGTTAGCGCTACCCGAGGATTCTTTCTACATAGCAGGGGGGCCAGTGCTGATGGTGTTGGTCCCAAACGGGGAGCCTGCGGGGCCACCACGGGGAAACTCGAGGTTTGGCTCCCGTAGCTTCACCCATCCGGTCGTGGCCTGAGACGAGATACACGCGGCTACTATCAGGTTGTCGGTACGCCGGGAGGTCTTGCTGGACTTGTTTTACCATTGTCGAAATGTCTTGTGCTACCGGGATGCCGAGCCTGATCGGATTTCCCTAAGATAAGGAGTGATGATATTATATTTATCACTTCAGCTAATCGTGAGAGCTTGTGATGGGCTAAGTTGGAACACCCCTGCAGGGTTATGATCTTTCGAAAGCCGTGCCCGCGGTTATGTGGCAGATTGGAATTTGTTAATGTCCGGTTGTAGAAAACTTGACAGATGATCCGAAGTAAAACACACAACTGTGTGAGTAACCGTGACTGTCTCTTTTCACTTTGAGAAGAGAACACGGTGGGGTTATGTTTGACTCGTATGTAGTTCAGGATCTTTAGCGATCACTACTTTTGCGACCGTTTGCATAGATGCTCTTCTTATTCTGGTACTCGTAAGCTAGCCACCATTATGCTTAGCCGCTGCTGCAACCTCACCACTTTACCTCTTCCTACCCTTAAAGCTTTGCTAGTATTGATACCCATGGTTATGGGATTGCTGAGTCCTCGTGGCTCACAGTTACTACAACACCAGATGCAGGTTCAGCCGAGGATGATGCAAGAGCTGGTTCAAGTTCTTCACTGGGAGCTCGATGAAGAGTTTGGCCGTATGCTTGTTACGTTTCGAAGATCAGTAGTGGTTTCTACTAGGATTCGATCTGGACCTGTGTCTTTATGTTGTTTTGGTATCTTTCTTTTGGATCTTCACCCGTAGTCGGGTTGTGATGTTTTGAATGATGTTTTGCTTATGTAATGTATTGTGTGAAGTGGCGAGTGTAAGCCAACTATCTCCTTTTGCAATTTCATCCCTCTTTTACATGAGTCGTGCAAAGATACCAAACTTGAGATCATTCTAGAATGGGCTTATACCTTTAAGTCGTGCCTCGACACGTAGGAGGTATAGTCCCATCCTGGGCATTACAAGTTGGTATTCAGAGCCTTCTCCGACCTAGGAGCCCCCACTGATTGATCGAACCGTTGACGGTTGAGTCTAGGCACACACTGAAGATGTTTTGAGTCCTATATTTATATCGGAGAGTAGGAATTCTTTGCTTCTCACCCCCTTTCACTCTGGTGAGGACTCCTGACGATTACTCTTATCTCTTCTACTTTCAAAAAAATGCACCAATTTTTTTTTAGGACCTCGCGAGTATTGTTTGGATTGTTCCGATGTCTTTGTGACGAGAACATTGTTCTCGATGCCTCCTGTCATTTAGGGGTTGTGGCAGTGTCCCGGGGAGTTGAGCTCCGAGGTGTTGTCGTCACAAATCCATCGCGGCAGTACTAGAATACTTAAGACGGCCGACATCGAAAACTCTCCTATGCGGTTAGTGGCAAGATAACCCCGACATCACCCAGTACTGGGGAGGTAGTTCGGGAGTATTGCCATAGCTTGTATAGTCGATGCGTTTCGAAGGTCCGAGGTAAACGGTTTCCGAGAACAACTGGTTATGTGTTGAAGGATGGATACAGCTGGATGTAGGATTAGAGTTGAGTGCGTGGTGCTTCCCCTGTATCCCCAACACCTGATTGCATAACTGGAAACTTTCGGAAATTAATAGGTGGGTTCATCTAGTAGTTCTAGGCATTCTTCCAACGGATGCACGATATGAAGTTCGGGGTTCTACATTGAGTGAAGTGGTTTTATGGGCTTGTTCCGATCGGGAGTTGCATCTTAAAGGGTCCTTGGCTATGCTGATCCGGGGATTGCAAAACCCTTTTGTAACACGTTCCATGAGCTTTCAGCACGAATATGTCGAACGAAGCTTCTATCTTGTATTTGTTCTATCTGCACCTTGTTCTTTTATTTACCTTTTGTTCTCCAAGTGGCTTCTCGACAAGTTGATGTACCTACGGAATTCATTCGTTCAATTCTCTGTTCGGATAGATATGTTGCAACATAATCTTCTTCATAAACATATCTATCCTTTGTTTTTGTTTTGATTCTGGTATTCGAGTTGCTTCGATGTCAAATGTTGATTCCATACCCTTCCTAATCGGTGTTCTCATATTTCTATGGGAGTGCTAATTCTTCTTGACCATCGAGATATTCATGTTAATCCTTTTCAACCGGTGTGCCTTCTCTTCAAGTTATTCCATATGGACGCCGTTGAGAAATTTGGCGATTTGTCTGTTTCAATCATCTCAAGTTGTCTTTGTTTTACCCGCCCTCACACCCTTCTTCTTCTTGGAGCCAGAAATTCTCAAATGGAGTATCCATTTTATTCATGTGATGTTTCTTCATTCTTTTCCTTCAATGTTCTTATCCGGTGCAATATCTCAAGCAATCTTTTCAACGGTGATTTCTTTTGAGTGGGCCCTAACCCACAGGTCTTTTCCCAGGATCTTACCTGACTCTTCTAATTATTTTCCGGAGTTATTTTGAAATTCCTTTCAAGTGTGACGTAAGAATGATCCCCATCGGTCACATGCCTTCTCCAAGATCGTTTTCAAATTCTTGTTCATCATTGGTTCAACCTTTTAATTCTTCATTACGGAGTGCCTATACAATTCATGGTGGTGTATCTCATCGTCTTCTCAGATTTTGAAGACCCGAAGAAGTGTTTCTCTTAAATCTTGGCCCGTTCTCTCAAGAGTTGTGGTTCTACCTTCATGCCATCCTCATTATTGTTCCGATTGTGAGGAATTCTTTTATACCGTCCGAAGCATTTCATGAATTCTTTTCTTTGTGATCCTCCGAAGGCCATCATTTCAGAATATTTCTTCGTTCTTAGTTTTCAACTTCGTTCTCCAAATATTCTTCATTGATGCCTCTTCGTTCGTCTCCATATTCTTACGGTGGTTCTTTCAAGTTTACCTTTCCGTTGTTATCGTTTTAATTCATTTGTTCTTTTCATCATCCTACCGGTGGTTCGTTGTATATTTATCCAAGCTTGTGCTAGATCTCTCTTTAATTCTTTGCAACGAGAATAAGTAGTATGCCAAATCCATTGCTTTTCGCCAATTTAAATTGGTGAAGGATATGCATAACATAAATCTTATTCTAGTTTCTCCCAAGAGGTTAATCCCTTCTTTCGGAGTTTGTTCAGAAGGAATATATCCTTGGGTCTAAGTTGTTCATCTTGTTTTCCGGAGCTCCAAGTTGTTTCAATTATATCATTTCAAAGCTCCATCTAATTCACCGCAGGCCTTGAATCTTATTCTTTTCATCTTTCAATTCTCATGCTTTCATTACCGGAATCTCATGGTGGTTCATCATGTTTTAATTCATCCTCGAAGTCTTCATCAAGATTCTTGTTGGAGCTCAAGCATTCTTCATCATGCTTTCCAAGTGCAATTCTTGCTCCCTTATCTTTTGAGGTGGTGTTATGTCATTCTTGACAATTCCTTCATGTTTCATGATTCACGAGTTATCAAGAATGGGATATTTAAAACCATCATTTTCCTTGTTCAGGAGATCTTTCCAACCATTCAATTTATTTGTTGGAGTAATCTTGGGTTGTATTGCACCTAAAAGCTTTCCTTGAGAATTGTTGCTATCATGGTTCTTATAATGACCCAAGTTCTTCATTTATCATTCCGGTGAAATAAGTTTATCATCTCCTTGTTGATCTCAATCCAATCAATTGTTTTCGTTAGTGGCCGGTTGTCACCTCATAATTTTGAGATGTTTTCCATAAGCCCACATCAAGCTTATTCATTTCGTGTTGATTTTTCCATCAACTCCGTTCAACACTTCTTCGTAAGGATGATTTCATATTCATTTTGAGAGAGATTGTCATTTTTTTCTTCTCCATTCATTTCTTTCATTGATTTATTTGCGATTCTTTCATTCCGGAGGCATTGTGATGTTGCTCTCTCTAAACCATCATCTCGTTTTATCAAGATCATGTTCTTTCCCTTGCTTATCATTTAACCGGAGTGTTGTATTCTTCATTCAAGTTACATCATCTTATCTAGTTTTGCCTATCTTTTTAACCGGAGTGCTGTCTGAATCTTTCTTACACCTTGTGCCATTCTTTTAATTGTTTCAGAAGCTGTGTGTTGTTGTTTTCTTCAAGTATCTTCCCAACTTGGCAAGTTCTTGTTCAATTCCTTCCATTTTCAGACGGAGTGCTGTCCAAATTATGTCATTCTTATTCCTTGGCTATACCGTTGCAGTTTCATATTCTTTTGGTTCGTGAGCTCTTGTTTCACGTCGTTCAACCTACAAATTTCTCGTAATGTTCCTTGTTCCTCTTTTCTAACGGAGTGTTTTCATCTTCGTTCATCTCTGTTGTATTCTTCTTTCAACTTGTTCAACCTCTCAAGGTTCTTTGGTTTCACTCGTCTGTCAAAGAAGCAACTTCGTTTTACCTCTTCTTTTTCGTTTTTACCCGGTGCCATCTCTAGGATCTCGGGTCGAGATCCTCTGTTAGTGTGGGAGAGTTGTGACGCCCGAAGACCGACGTCTCAGAAGATCCCAGAAGATTCCAGAAGATTCCAGATGTTCCGGGATCTCCCGTGTGTTTTATTTTTGCTTGTGTTATTTATTTTTGCATTGCATCATGTCATCATGCCATCATGTCATATTTATTTTGCATCTCAACCTAAATAAATTGTGTGGACCTTCGGTCCATTTAAATCGAGGGATATTCACAGGGTGAATTCTCTTTATAACCTATACTAAGCCTCTCAATATTTAGAGAGCTATATTTAATTATTCCATTATTATGGAACTCACCATAACAAACTTGCATCTTAATTCCCTCTTATTTTTTAAATCTTTTAAATCCTCCATCTTCTTCAAATATTCGTCCTTTAGTGTGGAGCTTTGATATATCAAAGTAGCCACATGTCAGTTGTTAGTTCTTTTCCTATTTATTTGGCTCTTCCAAATAAATATTTTTTGCTTCTCTGTTTTTTTAAATTGGTAGAGGGTAAAGAGAGAAGCCCAGCAGCCTTCCCAGCCTCCAGTCCATCTCCTCCCAGCCGGCCTTCCCAGCTGGCCAAGGCCCAGCCGGCCTCCTTAGGCCCATCAGGCCCAGCCTTCTCCCGATTCCTAACCCTAGCCCGAGCCTTGCTCCTCCCTCTCGTTTCCCTGGCGCCGCCGACTACTCGACCCCGTGCCCGATCCCCATCGCTCTCTCGCCCGATCCCTTTTCCCTCGCCCCCTCACGACCTCGGCTGCCTCTTCCTCTCGATCTCTCTCCTCGCAGCATCGGACCGCCGCCGCTTGCGACGCCTGCGCCGGCCAGAGCCGTTCCCTCCGTCTCCAGCCCTCAGGCCCTCCACGCGACGAGCACCGCCTCGTTCCGCCTCGCGCCATGGTCCGCACCCGCAGCCAGGGCCGGCCAGGATCCCTCGCCTCCTCGTCCAGCAGCGCCTCGCGCCGGTCCAACCGGAGCTTCGCCAGGACCAGCAGCCCGACGCGCCCCTCCAGTGCCATGGACCGTCCTCCAGGCCGAGGCCCTTCCTCCTCGCCTCCTGGAGCCCTCGAGCGCCGCCCATTCCTCTGCGTCGCGCCTCCCTCCAGCACGCCGTGGCCTCCCTCCGTCCGCGCCCGGCCCCTGTCTCCTCGCCGGCCAGGAGCTGCAGCCACTTCCCCTCCTCGCGTCGCCAAGGCCGCGCCCCGGCCTCCTCTGCGCTGCGCCATGGTTCCTGCGCGCCTCGGGCCTCTCCTCCAACGCCCTGAGCCGCCGCCTCGCCATCTCCTGCGCGGCCCCGTCGGCCACTTTGTCCTTCACCGTCGTGCTGCCTTGCACTGTGCTTTTTGTGTGTTGCTTTGTGCTGTTGAACTTGACAGAAGACCTGTGTACGACGACTGGAGCTTCTACATAAACAAGTACCACGACCAAGTACCACGACGAACGTTTGAAGCGCCAAGTACCCCTACACGGCGAAACGACAAGTACATCTACCGTCGCCGAAGACCGCGTGTACCTCTACGATACGAGAACGCCGACACAAGACGACGCGACAAGTACCTCTCCGAACGGAACATCTACTTCCCACTACGGAACGAGCACCCCTACCGATGACCGTGAACGGCTACTTCCTCTCCGAACGTGAACAACTACTTCCTCTTCGGAAACGTGATCCACTACTTCCTCTCCGATAACGTGTACCACGACCGCCTCGAGAACGTCTACTTCCACTACTATCTCGAACCGCTTCGAGAACGAATGTCCCGAAGGTATAACCCGAGACGATGACCCGTGGAATGCATGTGTTGTATGAAATGTTTGCCCTTGTGTGCACCGTGCCCGTTTCGCCTTTTGTCATGCTCCTCGGTCGCCTCGTCGCCGACCCGTGGGAACCCGGTGACGGGATCACCCCACCTTCATCTTGTTCGACTCGCTCACGTCATCTTTTGCACCGGTCTCTCAACGAGTTACCGGAACCGAGATGTTGCCGTTGCATCATCTTCGGATCGTTGCCGTGGCACCCTTTTCCTTCCACCATGGTGACAATACTTCATATCTTCTTCATGTCAACTTTTAATAAAATTGCATAAACTTGTTCATGTCATCCGCATCATGATAACAACATGAGAATGTTTAATTGTTGTTTGCTTATAATTACTAAACATGCTCATGGGGTTTTTCCGGAATTGTTGTTGTTATTTCCGGCCTCATTTAAAATGCCTAAATAGGTAGTTTGTTTTTGCTTCACCTCTTGCCATGTTAAAAACATTTAATCTTGTCTTGTAAATAACGAGAGTAAACTAAATAATTAAAATGTGGTGTTTCGTCAATATGCAACTCGTTGCATATTGAGCTCCACTTAACTTGTAGTTTTGTTTGTGCACATTGCCATGCCATGCATCTTTTAAACCGGACATGCATCATACTTGGATGTGCATCGTATGCCATGTCTATGCTTGTGTGTTTACCGTGTTGTTTGCTTCTTTCCGGTTGCTTCTCTTGTTAGCTTCGGTTCCGTTCCGGAGTTGTGAGGCTTCTTCTTCGTCTTCTTAGTGGATCCGTTCTTCTCCCTTGTGGATTCCCAGGCAAGATGATCATACCCTTGGATACCTTTACTACCATTGCCATGCTTAGTTGTCTCGATGCTATCGTTACATGTCGCGCTACCCATCTTTTATGTCAGCCTCTCCTTGTTGCCATGAAACCTCTAACTGTTGAAACCTTCCTAGCAAAACCACTGTTTGGCTATGTTACCCGCTTGCTCAGCCCCTCTTATAGCGTTGCTAGTTGCAGGTGAAGATGAAGTTCGTTCCAGGAGGGAACTTGTTGTTGGATATATCACAATATCTATAATAATTAATAACACACCTATATACTGGGCATGGGTGGAAGGCTTGGCCTTTTGCTCGGTGTTTTGTTCTACTCATGCCACCTTAGGCGCCGATAAACCGGCATTATGTTCCTCGATTTTGCGTTCCTTACACGATGGGTGGATGGGGACCCCTTGACAGTTCGACTTTGAATAAAACTCCTCCAGCAAGGCCCAACATTGGTTTTAATTTGCTCATACTAACAACTTAATTAATTAATTAAATTGCATAGGGAGTTAGCGCTACCCGAGGATTCTTTCTACATAGCAGGGGGGCCAGTGCTGATGGTGTTGGTCCCAAACGGGGAGCCTGCGGGGCCACCACGGGGAAACTCGAGGTTTGGCTCCCGTAGCTTCACCCATCCGGTCGTGGCCTGAGATGAGATACGCGCGGCTACTATCAGGGTGTCGGCATGCCGGGAGGTCTTGCTGGACTTGTTTTACCATTATCGAAATGTCTTGTGCTACCGGGATGCCGAGCCTGATCGGATTTCCCTAAGATAAGGAGTGATGATATTATATTTATCACTTCAGCTAATCGTGAGAGCTTGTGATGGGCTAAGTTGGAACACCCCTGCAGGGTTATGATCTTTCGAAAGCCGTGCCCGCGGTTATGTGGCAGATTGGAATTTGTTAATGTCCGGTTGTAGAAAACTTGACAGATGATCCGAAGTAAAACACACAACTGTGTGAGTAACTATGACTGTCTCTTTTCACTTTGAGAAGAGAACACGGTGGGGTTATGTTTGACTCGTATGTAGTTCAGGATCTTTAGCGATCACTACTTTTGCGACCGTTTGCGTAGATGCTCTTCTTATTCTGGTACTCATATGCTAGCCACCATTATGCTTAGCCGCTGCTGCAACCTCACCACTTTACCTCTTCCTACCCTTAAAGCTTTGCTAGTCTTGATACCCATGGTTATGGGATTGCTGAGTCCTCGTGGCTCACAGTTACTACAACACCAGATGCAGGTTCAGCCGAGGATGATGCAAGAGCTAGTTCAAGTTCTTCACTGGGAGCTCGATGAAGAGTTTGGCCGTATGCTTGTTACGTTTCGACGATCAGTAGTGGTTTCTACTAGGATTCGATCTGGACCTGTGGCTTTATGTTGTTTTGGTATCTTTCTTTTGGATCTTCACCCGTAGCCGGGTTGTGATGTTTTGAATGATGTTTTGCTTATGTAATGTATTGTGTGAAGTGGCGAGTGTAAGCCAACTATCTCCTTTTGCAATTTAATCCCTCTTTTACATGAGTCATGCAAAGATACCAAACTTGAGATCATTCCAGAATGGGCTTATACCTTTAAGTCGTGCCTCGACACGTAGGAGGTATAGTCCCATCCTGGGCATTACATGCATGGGGGCATCCCAAGCTTGAGCGTTTGACACTCCTGAATCTTTTTATCATCTTCCCTCGCACACTTGAAAACTCCCTTCATACATAACTCATCATAATTTGATCAGCGAGGTTAGTACCCATAATAAAATAATTGTTCCTTGCTGGAAATAAGGATATTCTTGAAGGTCTACTGTTTCTCAAGATTGCCAAAAGGTTTTTGCAAAGAAAAAGCAAGCTCAAGGTTTGCAAAATGAAGGAAAGGCAAAACAGGACAGAATCTGTGAAAAACATAACAACAGGTAGTAAATGATTTTTTCGGGGCACTTCTGCAACTCTAATAAAAAAACTTAGAACAGACGCATGAAATACAATTATATAGAGCACGCTGTCGAAAAAATTCAGACCAAAAAGATGAACTGGTGATTTTATACGAATTTTTCTATCCAAGGACAGAATCTATTTCCTGGACAGCATGTCACAACTTTTGAACTTTCTTGCAATCAGAGGCTACACTTGGCACAAAATTGAAAAGTAAAGATACAATGATGATGCTACTGTAGTAACAACATCAAGACACAACAAAAGCAAAATAAAATTTTATTCATGTGGGCTGCCTCCCAAAAGCGCTTTCTTTTATGCCTTTAAGCTAGGCATAATGCAAAGAGATCAAGTCTTATCAAGATTAAAAGAATAGCTAGCCCGTATAACGGACTCAAAAGGTAACTCAATCTTCTTTCGAGGGAAGTGTTCCATCCCTTTCTTGAGAGGAAATTGGAATCTTATATTCCCCTCTTTCATGTCAATGATAGCACCAATGGTGCGTAGGAAAGGACGTCCCAAAATAATTGGACTCGAAGGTTCACATTCAATATCCATAATAGTAAAATCAACGGGAACTTAATTGTCATTGACAACGATAAGAACATCGTCGATCCTCCCCAAAGGTTTCTTTATGGAAGAATCAACGAGACGAACACCAAAAGAACAAGAATCAAAAGGTTTCAATTTAAGCATATCATATATTCTTTTGGGCATAATGGCGGTACTAGCTCGAACATCACATAAAGCATAGCAAGAGAAGTTATTCAACTTAATTTTAATCATAGGATCCCAACCATCTTCTAGCTTTCTAGGTATGGAGGCTTCTACTCTAAGTTTCTCCTCCCTAGCTTTGATAAGAGCATTAGTGATATGCTCTGTGAAGGCAAGGTTAAGCGTGCTAGTGCGGGGATCTCTAGACATCTTGTGAAGGAAATCAATAACTTCGGTAAGAGTGCAATTATCAAAATCAAGGTCACTACTATCAAGTAAGGTGGTAGTGGTGTCCTTTAGGTTCACTTGTTTGGTACTTTCTATAGTCATAGCATCACCATTAATAGGTCCAATGGGACCAGGAGTGCATTGGGTGCTAAGAGTTTGGATATCCTCAACAACTTGGATAGTAGCAACAGTGTGGTGGGTAGGAAGGCTCTTAATTCTATCTTCTTCCTCCCTTAGGGGTGCAACCACTTCGGGTTTAGCTGCCATTTGGTTTATCAAAGTGGCTTGTGTGTGGGACATATTGGAAACTTGGGTCTCAGTGATTGTGAGCCTAGTCTGGAGGTTAGAAATCTCAATTTTTAGGCTCTCTAATTGTCTACTAATGTCTTGCAAGATAGCAGTATGCTCATTTAATTGCCTCGTGAAGGTTTTGTTTTGTTCATATTGGGTGTGCATGTAATTCTTAGTGGCCTTCTCTATTTCTAGAAGTTTCTCATAACCAGGTAAGTCTCTATCTTTTTGGGTGGAGTTCTTGGTGCTAGGATAAGCATTGTTGTTCCCATAGGAATTAGAGGGGAACGGTCTAGGATTGCTACCAAAATTACTCCTATAAGCATGAGCAATCACATAATTTAAAGGATCATCACGAGGATCAATAGAAGATTGCTTGGAAAGTAGGGACATGATCAAGTCAGCTTTTTCATTTAAGGAGGAAATCTCCTCGACAGGGTTTACCTTCCTACCTGTTGGAGCGCGTTCGGTGTGCCATTGGGAATAGTTGGTCATCATCTCATCGAGAAGCTTTGTGGCAGCACCAAGTGTAGTTGACATAAAGGTTCCTCCCGCGGCCGAATCTAACAAGTTCCGCGAGGTAAAGTTCAAGCCTGCATAAAAAGTTTGGATAACCATCCAAGTAGTCAAACCATGAGTAGGGCAGTTCTTGACAAGAGATTTCATACGTTCCCAAGCTTGGGCAACGTGTTCATTATCCAATTGTTTAAAATTCATTATGTTACTTCTTAGTTGGATAATTTTAGCAGGTGGATAGTATTTTCCAATAAAAGCATCTTTGCACTTATCCCATGAATCTATGCTATTTCTAGGAGACTGAAACCAAAGACTGAAACCAAATTTTAGCTCCGCCTCTCAAGGAGAAAGGAAAAAGCTTAAGCTTAACAATATTACCATCTATTTCTTGGTACTTTTGCATATCACAGAGTTCAACAAAATTGTTTAAGTGTAAAGCAGCATCATCTCCACCACCGGAGAATTGATCTTTCATAACTAGGTTCAGTAAAGCAGGTTTAATTTCATAAGAAGGTGCTGAAGTGGCAGGTGTAGTGATAGGTGTGCAGATAAAGTCATCGTTGTTATGACTAGTGAAGTCACACAACTTGGTGTTCTCGGTGGAACCCATAGCAGCAAGCAAGCAAGATAACTATTTTTGTGATTTTCAATAAAAGATACTAAAGCAAAACTGAAAGGTAAACTAACAAGACTAAAAAGCAAAGGTAAAAGATAGCGTGCAACTCCCCTATCTTGAAGAGTGGAGTCCCCGGCAACGGCGCCAGAAAACTTTGCTTGATGGCTTCTCGCCCCTCGTTGGTTACCCCAAGTGGAAGGTTTGAGATGCAGTGTAGCGGAAGTTTTCCATTGGCAAAGATACCAAGGATCGATTTCCCCTGAGACTCCCAGTTTCAACAAGAAGGTGTCAACTGCTAACGACGCCAGATATTAGCAATCAACGTGGACCTGCACACAGATACAAATAACTTTGCTCCCAACGAGTACAGAGAGGTTGTCAATCCCTCCGGCCTTGTCGTTTACAAAGGATCAAATGCAAGTGATAATAGTGATAGGTATTGCTGCAAATAGTAAGTAAAAGCGGAAAGTAAATAGCGGGTGTGATCAGTGATGGTAATATGGACCAGGGTCCCATGATGTTCACTAGTGATGTCTCTCTCCCAAAAGACGATAAAACAGCTATGTGAGGTAAACGAATTACAGCTGGGCAATTGACAGAATTATGTGCGCAAACCAATGCTAACTATGTTGCAAGAAAGGTAGAGGTTCAAAGCATGGGCGGTACGCCAAGGCAAGTAGACCGAAATCCATCTGCATCTACTACTAATCATCCACCTTGAGATATCTATCCAGAACATCTCGCTGGTATTAAGTTGCGAGTCCCACCCATAGTGTAAACTCAAAGCAACAGACAACTGCATTAAAAGAACTTTGCGTAAAGTAAACAATCCTTGCACCCGCGGGCACAAGCACCATTGTTTTCCCCCTTGTGGCAACAGCACATCCCCTAGACTCATGTTTCTGTCACTCAAGCTAGTCATCGAGGGGCATGAACCCACAATCAAGCATAACGTTCCCTCTTGGAGTCACTACCTACTACTTGGCCAAAGCAATAAATAACAACGGAGAACATGCAAGAATTACTTACGAACATAAATATAAAAGAGGCAAATCAAATATATTACTCAAACACAATCTGAACATAATCTCACAATCCATCGGATCCCAGCAAACTCATCATAGCAACAACATAAGGATTACATATGTGCCTCGATCATGTAGGGCAGCTCACGAGGACTAATTAGTGAAGCACAAGAACGGGAGGAGAACATCACATAGCTACTGGTCATGGACCCATGGTCCAAGGGAGACTACTCACAACTCATCCGGGAGGCGTCCATGGTGGTGGAGAGGCTCCCGGTGGTGATCCTCCCCTCCGGCAGGGTGCCGGGAAGAGTTCTCCTGGTGATCCCGATCTTGGAAGCGCGGCGGCGGCGGAACAGAGATGAGATCGCGAAAAAGGGTTCCCGTCTCGAGGGTTTCGGGACACGATATAAATATATGCCAAAGGGGGGCATCAGCGGAGGCCTGGGGGGCCCAGGCGCCCCCCCGGCGCGGCCAGGAGGGGGGCCGCGCCACCAGGGCGCCTGGAGCCCTGGTGGCATCCAGAAAGGCTCTACTTCGAGTGCCGGGAAGCTTCTGGAACGCTGATTTTTTATATAATTTTTCTGGGATTTTTCTGGCAGTTTTCGTAATGGGAAAACCTGAAATACAAAAACAGCAGAAAATAGAAACTGGCACTGGGGTGCACTGAGTTAATAGGTTAGTCCAAATATGATCAAAAGTGTATGGAAGTGTATAAATATCATAGCAATATCACGCAAAAGAGGCATGGAGCAAGCAGAAATTATAGATACGTTTTGGACGTATCAAGTGTCCAGCGGATAGTGGTTGCTCCCCTTGCTCCCTTGGTTAATCAAATCCTGTTTGCAGACGATAGCCTACTCTTTTTTGAGGCTAATGATGCTTCTCCTACACGTGTTAACGAGTTGCTCATAGTTTACTGCAATGCCTCTGGACAGAGGATTAATGTGGAAAAAAGCTCAATCTATTTCAGTAAGGATGTATCTGATGCTACGAAAGGTACGATCAAGAACATTCTTGATGCACACAATGAGTCTTTAACTGAGAAATATCTAGGGCTACCCTCGGATGTGGGGACAGCTAAAGAAGGCTCTTTAAAATATTTAAAGGACGAAATCTGGAAACGAGTGCAGGGATGGATGGAGAAGTGTTTATTGAAGGAAATATGCCCTAGAGGCAATAATAAAGTTGTTATTTATATTTCCTTATATCATGATAAATGTTTATTATTCATGCTAGAATTGTATTAACCGGAAACTTAGTACATGTGTGAATACATAGACAAAACAAAGTGTCCATAGTATGCCTCTACTAGACTAGCTCATTGATCAAAGATAGTTATGTTTCCTAGCCATAGACATGAGTTGTCATTTGATCAATGGGATCACATCATTAGGAGAATGATGTGATGGACAAGATGTTGGAGATATGCCCTAGAGGCAATAATAAAAGCATTATTATTATATCTCCTTGTTCATGATAATTGTCTGTTGTTCATGCTTGAATTGTATTGTACGGAAACAGCGATACATGTGTGAATACACAGACCACAATGAGTCCCTGGTAGGCCTCTAGTTACCAGCTCGTTGATCAACAGATGGTCACGGTTTCCTGACCATGGACATGAGATGTCAGTGATAACGGGATCACATCATTAGGAGAATGATGTGATGGACAAGACCCAAACTTGAGCATAACACGAGATCGTATAGTTCGTAATGCATAAGCTTTTCGGTGTCAAGTATTTATTCCTTAGACCATGAGGTTGTACAACTCCCGGATACCGTAGGAGTACTTTGGGTGTGCCAACCGTCACAACGTAACTGGGTGGCTATAAAGGTACGCATCGGGTATCTCCGAAAGTGTCTGTTGAGTTGGTACGAACCGAGACTGGAATGTTGTCACTCCGTATGATGGAGAGGTACCTCTGGGCCCACTCGGTAATACATCATCATAATGAGCTCAATGTGACTAAGTAGTTAGTCACAGGATGATGGATTACGGATCGAGTAAAGAGACTTGCCATAACGAGATTGAACAAGGTATCGGGAATACCGACGATCGAATCTCGGGCAAGTACCGTACCGATGGACAAAGGAAATAACATACGGGATTGAGTGAATCCTTGACACGGTGGTTCATCCGATGAAGATCATCGAGGAACACGTGGGAACCAACATGGGTATCCAGATCCCGCTGTTGGTTATTGACCGGAGAGTGGTCTCGGTCATGTCTACGTGTCTCCCGAACCCGTAGGGTCTACACACTTAAGGTTCGGTAACGCTAGGGTCGTAGAGATAAATGCACGTGGAAACCCAAAAGTTGTTCGGAGTCCCGGATGAGATCCCGAACGTCACGAGGAGTTCCGGAATGGTCCGGAGGTAAAGATTGATATATAGGAAGTCCAGTTTCGGCCAACGGGTGATCTCCGGGGGTCACCGGGAGCGTCCCGGGACCACCGGAGGGGCCCCGGGGGTCCACCGGGTGGGGCCACCCATCCCGGTGGGGCCCCTAGGCCGCAAGGGGAAGTATCCAGCCCTCAGGGCTGGCGCACCACAAGGGGGGCCCACCTCCCCATGCGCCTAGGGTTAAAACCCTAAAGGGGAGGGGGGCTCCACTTGCCTTGGGGGGCAAGGAACCCCCCCGGCCGCCGCCCCCTTGCAGATTGGATCTGCAGGGGGTCCTGGCGCCCCCCTGGCCCCCTATATATATGTGGGGGGAAGAGGGCAGCCGCACCCAAGCCCTGGCGCCTCTCCCCCTCCCGTCACACCTCCATACTCCCAACGCAGGGCGCCCGGCGAAGCCCTGCTGCGATCTCCACTGCATCCGTCATCACGCCGTCGTGCTGCCGGATCTCTGACGACTTCTCCTCCCCCCTTGCTGGATCAAGAAGGAGGTGACGTTGCTGCATCGTACGTGTGTTGAACGCGGAGGTGCCGTCCGTTCGGCGCTAGATCATCGGTGACGAAGAACGTGAAGAGTTCGACTACTTCATCCCCACTTCGTTGAAAGCTTCCGCACGCGATCTACATAACGGTATGTAGATGCACTCTTACTTGCTCGTTGCTAGATGTATCCATAGTTGGATCTTGGTGAAGACGTAGAATTTTTTTGAATTATGCTACGTTCCCCAACAGTGGCATCTGAGCCTAGGTTTTATGCGTAGCATCTTGCACGAGTAGAACACAAAGCAGTTGTGGGCGTATGATCTTGTTCAACTTTCTTACCGTTACTAGTCAATCTTGATTCGGCGGTATTGTGGGATGAAGCGGCCCGGACCGACCTTACACGTACGCTTACGTGAGACTGGTTCCACCGACAGACATGCACTAGATGCATAAGGTGGCTGGCGGGTGTCTGTCTCTCCTACTTTAGTCGGATCGGATTCGATGAAAAGGGTCCTTATGAAGGGTAAATAGAAGTTGACAAATCACGTTGTGGTTTTGGCGTAGGTAAGAAACTTTCTTGCTAGAAATCCTATAGAAGCCACGTAAAACTTGCAACAACAATTAGATGACGTCTAACTTGTTTTTGCAGCATGTGCTATGTGACGTGGTATGGCCAAGAACGAAGATGTGATGAATGATATATGTGATGTATGAGATTGATCATGTTTTTGTAATAAGGAATCACGACTTGCATGTCGATGAACTTGACAACCGACAGGAGCCATAGGAGTTGTCTTTATTATTGTATGACCTGCGTGTCACTGAATAATGCCATGTAATTACTTTACTTCATTGCTAAACGTTAGCTATAGTAGTAGAAGTAATAGTTGGCGTGACGACTTCTTCAAGACACGATGATGGAGATCATGACGATGAAGATCATGGTGTCGAGCCGGTGACAAGATGATCATGGTGCCCCGAAGATGGAGATCCAAGGAGCAAGATGATATTGGCCATATCATGTCACTTTAATTGATTGCATGTGATGTTTATCATGTTTTTGCATCTTGTTTACTTAGAACGACGGTAGTAAATAAGATGATCTCTCACTAAAATTTCAAGTATTGTGTTTCCCCTAACTGTGCACCGTTGCTAAAGCTCGTTGCTCCGAAGCACCACGTGATGATCGGGTGTGATAGGTTCTAACGTTCGCATACAACGGGTGTAAGGCAGATTTACACACGTGATACACTTAGGGTTCACTTGACGAGCCTAGCATGTACAGACATGGCCTCGGAACACGGAAGACCGAAAGGTCGAACACGAGTCGTATAGAAGATACGATCAACATGAAGATGTTCACCGTTGATGACTAGTCCGTCTCACGTGATGATCGGACACGGACTACTCGATTCGGATCGTGTATCACTAAGATGACTAGAGAGATGTCATTCTGAGTGGGAGTTCATTAAAATTTGATTAAGATGAACTCAATTATCATGAACTTAGTCTAAATTCTTTACAATATCTCTTGTAGATCAAATGGCCCACGCTCAGGTTTCCCTCAACTTCAACGCGTTCCTAGAGAAAACCAAGCTGAAAGACGATGGTAGCAACTATACAGATTGGGTCCGTAACCTGAGGATTATCCTCATAGCTGCCAAGAGAACCTATGTCCTTGAAGCACCGCTAGGTGATGCACCTGTTCTCCCAGCAAACCAAGACGTTATGAACGCTTGGCAGTCACGTTGTGATGATTACTCCCTGGTTCAGTGCGGCATGCTTTACAGTTTAGAATCGGGGCTTCAAAAACGTTTTGAGCACCATGGAGCATATGAGATGTTCGAAGAGCTGAAAATGGTTTTCCAAGCTCATGCCCGAGTCGAGAGATATGATGTCTCCGATGCATTCTATAGCTGTAAGATGGAGGAGAACAATTCTGTCAGTGAGCACATCCTCAAGATTTCAGGATTGCACAATCGCTTGTCTCAGCTGGGAATGAATCTCCCAGATGAAGTGGTCGTTGACAGAATCCTCCAGTCGCTCCCACCAAGCTTCAAGAGCTTCGTGTTGAACTTCAATATGCAGGTGAAAGTGCAACTAATCCCCGGGTGGTTTTGGCAATTAATAACAACATATATATCATTGAACTAATAGTTACTTGAGAATCATTTCAGAGAAGTTCAGTGATATGGGTATGGCAATGACTGAAGAAGTGGACCCCTCAAAATGCTAAGGCAAGCATTGGCAAAAGCTCAAGACTCCATTTTTGGTTTACTGATCCAAGATCACATTGAGTCCATAGGAAAAGCCAATACTATTAAAAGGGGATGAGGTTATGTTGATGATCTGGTTGCTCAAGTGCTTAGTGATACATCTCCTAAACTATCAGCAACTTTCACTGCCAAATACACTCATAAGTAATCTCGGTCCCACCGATATTCCAGATTCAGTCACACCGAGATGAACCACCTCAGCCATAAGCCAAACCCTAGAAAAATCGGATATTCCGATTTTGAAATCGGTTTCACCGAAACATGGGCTGCCAAGCTTCTGTAACCTTCTGTCATCAAATCGGTGTCACCGAGATGATGAAGTCGGTCCCACCGAAACTGGCATGCTCTTGTCTTTGCTCAAATCGGACTAACCGAGATGGTATTTTCGGTCCCACCGAAAACCCCAACGTTCACATTATTTGAACTTTCGGTCTCACCGAGTTGTCCACTTCGGTCCCACCGAGATTGCTCAAATATGTGTGTAACGGTTGGATTTTGTGTGGAGGCTATATATACCCCTCCACCCCCTCTTCATTCGTGGAGAGAGCCATCAGAAAGAACTACCACTCCTACCTTACATTTCTGAGAAGAGAACTACCTACCCTTGTGTTGAGATCAAGTTGCTCCACTCCTACCATATGAAACTTGATCTC
>LR738710.1:254079721-254198523 GCA_902687465.1 Secale cereale
AGCAACCAACTTACTGGAAATCATACATACCGATGTGTGCGGTCCAATGAGTGTTGAGGCTCGCGGAGGCTACCGTTATGTTCTCACCCTCACGGATGACTTGAGTAGATACGGGTATATCTATTTGATGAAACACAAGTCTGAGACCTTTGAAAAGTTCAAGGAATTTCAGAATGAGGTTGAGAATCAACGTGACAGAAAAATAAAGTTCTTGCGATCGGATCGTGGGGGTGAATATTTAAGTCATGAATTTGGCACACACCTTAGGAGCTGTGGAATTGTTTCACAATTGACACCGCCCGGAACACCTCAATGTAACGGTGTGTCCGAACGTCGAAATCGTACTCTGTTGGACATGGTGCGATCTATGATGTCCCTCACCGATTTACCGCTATCTTTTTGGGGTTATGCTTTAGAGACTGCCGCATTCACTTTAAATAGGGCTCCGTCGAAATCCGTTGAGACGACTCCATATGAACTTTGGTTTGGCAAGAAACCGAAGCTGTCGTTTCTAAAAGTTTGGGGTTGCGATGCTTATGTCAAGAAACTTCAACCTAAAAAGCTCGAACCCAAATCGGAAAAATGCGTCTTCATAGGATACCCAAAGGAAACAATTGGGTACACCTTCTACCACAGATCCGAAGGCAAAGTCTTTGTTGCCAAGAATGGATGTTTTCTGGAGAAAGAGTTTCTCTCTAAAGAAGTGAGTGGGAGGAAAGTAGAACTTGATGAGGTGATAGTCACCCCTCCTGGACCGGAAAGTAGCGCAGCGCAGGAAACTGTTCCTGAGGTGCCTGCACCGACAAGGGAGGAAGTTGATGATAATGATCATGAATAAATAGATCAAGTTACTACTGAACTTCGAAGGTCCACAAGGGCACGTTCCGCACCAGAGTGGTACGGCAACCCTGTATTGGAAATCATGTTGTTAGACAACGGTGAACCTTCGAACTATGAAGAAGCGATGGCGGGCCCGGATTCCAATAAATGGCTTGGAGCCATGAAATCCGAGATAGAATCCATGTATGAAAACAAAGTATGGACTTTGGTGGACTTGCCTGATGATAGGCACGCCATAGAAAATAAATGGATATTTAAGAAGAAGACAGACGCGGATGGTAATGTGACCATCTATAAGGCTCGGCTTGTCGCTAAGGGTTATCGACAAGTTCAAGGGATTGACTACGACGAGACTTTCTCTCCCGTAGCGATGCTGAAGTCAGTCAGAATCATGTTAGCTATTGCCGCATTCTATGATTATGAGATATGGCAAATGGACGTCAAAACAGCATTCCTTAACGGCTTCCTCAAGGAAGAGTTGTATATGATGCAACCGGAAGGTTTTGTCGATCCAGAGAACGCTAACAAGGTATGCAAGCTCCAGCGCTCGATTTACGGGCTGGTGCAAGCATCTCAGAGTTGGAATATTCGCTTTGATGAGGTGATCAAAGCGTTTGGCTTTATACAGACTTATGGAGAAGCCTGTATTTACAAGAAAGTGAGTGGGAGCTCTGTAGCATTTCTCATATTATATGTGGATGACATATTACTGATGGGAAATGATATAGAATTCTTGGAAAATGTAAAGGCCTACTTGAATAAAAGTTTTTCTATGAAGGACCTTGGAGAAGCTGCTTACATATTAGGCATCAAATCTATAGAGATAGATCGAGACGCCTCATTGGTCTTTCACAAAGTACATACCTTGACAAAATATTGAAGAAGTTCAATATGGATCAGTCAAAGAAAGGATTCTTGCCTGTTTTGCAAGGTATGAGATTGAGCAAAGCTCAGTCGCCGACCACGGCAGAAGATAGAGAAAAGATGAGTGTCATTCCCTATGCCTCGGCCATAGGTTCTATCATGTATGCCATGCTGTGTACCAGACCTGATGTGAACCTTGCCATAAGTTTGGTAGGGAGGTACCAAAGTGATCCCGGTACGGAACACTGGACAGCGGTCAAGAACATCCTGAAGTATCTGAAAAGGACTAAGGATATGTTTCTCATTTATGGAGGTGACGAAGAGCTCGTCGTAAAGGGTTACGTCGATGCTAGCTTCGACACAGATCTGGATGACTCTAAGTCACAAACCGGATACGTGTATATTTTGAATGGAGGGGCAGTCAGCTGGTGCAGTTGCAAGCAAAGCGTGGTGGCAGCATCTACATGTGAAGCGGAGTACATAGCTGCTTCTGAAGCAGCGCAGGAAGGAGTCTGGATGAAGGAGTTCATCACCGACCTAGGAGTCATTCCAAGCACGTCAAGCCCGATGACTCTCTTCTGTGACAACACTGGTGCTATTGCTATTACCAAGGAGCCTAGGTTTCACAAGAAGACCAAGCACATCAAGCGCCGTTTCAACTCCATCCGGAATCATGTTCAGGATGGAGACATAGATATTTGTAAAGTGCATACGGATCTGAATGTAGCAGACCCATTGACTAAACCTCTTTCACGAGCAAAACATGATCAACACCAGAACTCTATGGGTGTTCGATTCATCACAATGTAACTAGATTATTGACTCTAGTGCAAGTGGGAGACTGTTGGAGATATGCCCTAGAGGCAATAATAAAAGCATTATTATTATATCTCCTTGTTCATGATAATTGTCTGTTGTTCATGCTTGAATTGTATTGTACGGAAACAGCGATACATGTGTGAATACACAGATCACAATGAGTCCCTGGTAGGCCTCTAGTTACCAGCTCGTTGATCAACAGATGGTCACGGTTTCCTGACCATGGACATGAGATGTCAGTGATAACGGGATCACATCATTAGGAGAATGATGTGATGGACAAGACCCAAACTTGAGCATAACACGAGATCGTATAGTTCGTAATGCATAAACTTTTCGGTGTCAAGTATTTATTCCTTAGACCATGAGGTTGTACAACTCCCGGATACCGTAGGAGTACTTTGGGTGTGCCAACCGTCACAACGTAACTGGGTGGCTATAAAGGTACGCATCGGGTATCTCCGAAAGTGTCTGTTGAGTTGGTACGAACCGAGACTGGAATGTTGTCACTCCGTATGACGGAGAGGTACCTCTGGGCCCACTCGGTAATACATCATCATAATGAGCTCAATGTGACTAAGTAGTTAGTCACGGGATGATGGATTACGGATCGAGTAAAGAGACTTGCCATAACGAGATTGAACAAGGTATCGGGAATACCGACGATCGAATCTCGGGCAAGTACCGTACCGATGGACAAAGAGAATAACATACGGGATTGAGTGAATCCTTGACACGGTGGTCCATCCGAAGAAGATCATCGAGGAACACGTGGGAACCAACATGGGTATCCAGATCCCGCTGTTGGTTATTGACCGGAGAGTGGTCTCGGTCATGTCTACGTGTCTCCCAAACCCGTAGGGTCTACACACTTAAGGTTCGGTAACGCTAGGGTCATAGAGATAAATGCACGTGGAAACCCGAAAGTTGTTCGGAGTCCCGGATGAGATTCCGGACGTCACGAGGAGTTCCGGAATGGTCCGGAGGTAAAGATTGATATATAGGAAGTCCAGTTTCGGCCAACGGGTGATCTCCGGGGGTCACCGGGAGCGTCCCGGGACCACCGGAGGGGCCCCGGGGGTCCACCGGGTGGGGCCACCCATCCGGTGGGGCCCCTAGGCCGCAAGGGGAAGTGTCCAGCCCTCAGGGCTGGCGCACCACAAGGGGGGCCCACCTCCCCATGCGCCTAGGGTTAAAACCCTAAAGGGGAGGGGGGCTCCACTTGCCTTGGGGGACAAGGAACCCCCCCTGGCCGCCGCCCCCTTGCAGATTGGATCTGCAGGGGGTCCTGGCGCCCCCCTGCCCCCCTATATATATATGTGGGGGGGGGGAGAGGGCAGCCGCACCCAAGCCCTAGCGCCTCTCCCCCTCCCGTCACACCTCCATACTCCCAACGCAGGGCGCCCAGCGAAGCCCTGCTGCGATCTCCACTGCATCCGTCATCACGCCGTCGTGCTGCCGGCTCTCTGACGACTTCTCCTCCCCCCTTGCTGGATCAAGAAGGAGGTGACGTTGCTGCACCGTACGTGTGTTGAACGCGGAGGTGCCGTCCGTTCGGCGCTAGATCATCGGTGACGAAGAACGTGAAGAGTTCGACTACTTCATCCCCACTTCGTTGAAAGCTTCCGCACGCGATCTACATAACGGTATGTAGATGCACTCTTACTTGCTCGTTGCTAGATGTATCCATAGTTGGATCTTGGTGAAGACGTAGAATTTTTTTGAATTATGCTACGTTCCCCAACACAAGACCCATCTGTTAGCTTAGCACTATGATCGTTTAGTTTTACTGCTATTGCTTTCTTCATGACTTATACATATTCCTATGACTATGAGATTATGCAACTCCCGAATAGGAACACCTTGTGTGCTATCAAACATCACAACGTAACTGGGTGATTATAAAGATGCTCTACAGGTGTCTCCGAAGGTGTTCGTGGTGTTGGCATAGATCAAGAATAGGATTTGTCACTCCGAGTGTCGGAGAGGTATCTCTGGGCCCTCTCGGTAATACACATCATAATAAGCCTTGCAAGCAAATGATTAATGAGTTAGTCACGAGATGATGTATTACGGAACGGGTAAAGAGACTTGCCGGTAACGAGATTAACTAGGTATGGTGATACCGACGATCGAATCTCGGGCAAGTAACATATTGATAACAAAGGGAACAACGTATGTTGTTGTGTTGTTTGACCGATAAAGATCTTCGTAGAATATGTAGGAACCAATATGAGCATCCAGGTTCCGCTATTGGTTATTGATCGAAGATGTGTCTCGGTCATGTCTACATAGTTCTCGAACCCGTAGGGTCCGCACGCTTAACGTTTGATGACGATCAGTATTATGAGTTTATGAGTTTTGATGTACCGAAGGTAGTTCGGGGTCCCGGATGAGATCGGGGACATGACGAGGAGTCTCGAAATGGTCGAGACGTAAAGATCGATATATTTTACGACCATATTCGGACATCGGAAAGGTTCCGAGTGATTCGGGTATTTTTCGGAGTACCGGAGAGTTACAGGAATTCGACGGGAAGTATATGGGCCTTATTGGGCTTTAGGGGAAAGAGATAGGAGGCTGCGCGCCCCCCAAGGTTTAGTCCGAATTGGACTAGGGGGAGGGGCTGCGCCCCCTCCTTCCTTCTCTTCTCTTTTCCCTTTCCTTCTCTCCTACTACTACTACTTGGAAGGGCTCCTAGTTCTACAAGGAAAGGGGGAATCCTACTCCCGATGAGAGTAGGACTCCCCAGGGCGCGCCATAGTAGAGGGCCGGCCCTCCCCCTCCTCCACTCCTTTATATACGGGGGTAGGGGCACCCCATAGACACACAAGTTGATCAGTTGATCTCTCCCAACCGTGTGCGGTGCCCCTCTCCACAGAAACACACCTCGGTCATACCGTTGCAGTGCTTAGGCGAAGCCCTGCGCCGGTAGCTTCATCATCTCCGTCACCACGCCGTCGTGCTGACGAAACTCTCCCGCGAAGTTCTACTGGATCAAGAGCTCGTGGGACATCATCAAGCTGAACGTGTGCTGAACGCGGAGGCTCCGTACGTTCGGTGCTTGATCGGTTGGATCGCGAAGAAGGTCAACTACATCAACCGCGTCACTAGACGCTTCCGCTCGAGGTCTACGAGGGTACATAGACACACTCTCCCCTCTCATTGCTATGCATCTAGTAGATAGATCTTGCGTGATCGTAGGAAAATTTTGAAATACTACGTTCCCCAACAGTGGCATCATGAGCCAGGTCTATGCGTAGATGATATGCACGAGTAGAACACAAGTGAGCTGTGGACGATACTAGTCATACTGCTTACCAGCATGTCATACTTTGATTCGGCGGTATTGTTGGATTAAGCGTCTCGGACCGACATTACCCATACACGTACGCGAGACTGGTTCTACCGATGTGCTTCGCACATGCTTGACGAAATATCGTTGTGGTTTTGTATGCGTAGGTAAGAACGGTTCTTGCTAAGCCCGTAGCAGCCACGTAAAACTTGCAACAACAAAGTAGAGGACGTCTAACTTGTTTTTGCAGGGCATGTTGTGATGTGATATGGTCAAGACATGATAAGTGATACGTTATTGTATGAGATGAACATGTTTTGTAAAGTTATCGGCAACTGGCAGGAGCCATATGGTTGTCGCTTTATTGTATGAAATACAATCGCCATGTAATTGCTTTACTTTATCACTAAGCGGTAGCGATAGTCGTGGAAGCAATAGTTGGCAAGAGGACAATGATGCTACGATGGAGACCAAGGTGTCGCGCCGGTGACGATGGTGATCATGACGGTGTCTTGGAGATGGAGATCAAAGGCACAAGATGATGATGGCCATATCATATCACTTATATTGATTGCATGTGATGTTTATCTTTTATGCATCTTATTTTGCTTAGATCGACGGTAGCATTATAAGATGATCTCTCACTAAATTTCAAGGTATAAGTGTTCTCCCTGAGTATGCACCATTGCGAAAGTTCGTCGTGCCGAGACACCACGTGATGATCGGGTGTGATAAGCTCTACGTTCAAATACAGCGGGTGTAAGACAGTTTTGCACATGCAGAATACTCGGGTTAAACTTGACGAGCCTAGCATATGCAGATATGGCCTCAGAACACTGGAGACCGAAAGGTCGAGCGTGAATCATACAGTAGATAAGATCAACATAAGATGTTCACCATTGAAAACTACTCCATCTCATGATCGGACATGGTTTAGTTGATTTGGATCACGTGATCACTTAGATGACTAGAGGGATGTCTATCTAAGTTGGAGTTCTTTAGTAATATGATTAATTGAACTTTAATTTATCATGAACTTAGTCCTCGTAGTATTAGCATATCTATGTTGTAGATCAATAGCTCGCGATGTAGCTCCACGTTTGTTTTTATATGTTCCTCGAGAAAACTAAGTTGAAAGATGTTAGTAGCAATGATGCGGACTTGTTCCGTGATCTAAGGATTTTCCTCATTGCTGCACAAAAGAATTGTGTCCTTGATGCACCGCTAGGTGACAGACCTATTGCAAGAGCAGATGCAGACGTTATGAACATTTTGACAAAAGCTCGGTATGATGACTACTTGATAGTTTAGTGCACCATGCTCTACGGCTTAGAATCGGGACTTCAAAACCTTTTTGAATGCCACGGAGCATATGAGATGTTCCAGGAGTTGAAATTAGTATTTCATACTCATGCCCGTGTCGAGAGGTATAAGACCTTTGATAGTACATTGCCTACAAGATGGAGGAGAATAGCTCAACCAGTGAGCATGTGCTCAGATTGTCTGGGTACTACAATTACTTGAATCAAGTGGGAGTTAATCTTCCAGATAAGATAGTAATTGACAAAGTTCTCTAGTCACTATCACCAAGTTAGTAGAACTTCATGATGAACTATAATATGCAAGGGATGACGAAAGTAATTCCCGAGCTCTTCGCGATGCTGAAATCAGCGAAGGTAGAAATCAAGAAAGAGCATCAAGCATTGATGGTTAACAAGACCACTTGTTTCAAGTAAAGGGCAAGGAGATAGAAGGGGAACTTCAAGAAGAATGACAAGCAAGTTGTCACTCTTGTTAAGAAACCCAAAGCTAAACTCAAGCCTAAAACTAAGTGCTCCTACTGCAAAGGAAATGGTCACTGGAAGTGGAACTGCCCTAGATACTTGGCGGATAAGAAGGATGGCAAAGTGAACAAAGGTATATTTGATATACAGATTATTGACGTGTATTTTACTAGTGTTCATAGCAACCCCTGGGTATTTGATACCGGTTCAGTTGCTAAAATTAGTAACTCGAAACAAGAGTTGCAGAATGAACAGAGACTAGTTAAAGGTGAAGTGACGATGTGTGTTGGAAGTGGTTCCAAGATTGATATGATCATCATCGCACATTCCTTATACTTTCGGGATTAGTGTAGAACCTAAATAAATGTTATTTGGCATTCGCATTGAGCATGAATATGATTTGATCATGTTTGTTGCAATACGGTTATTCATTTAAAGTCATAGAATAATCGTTATTCTGTTTACATGAATAAAGCCTTCGACGGTCATACACCCAATGAAAATACTTTGTTGGATCTCGGTCGTAGTGATACACATGTTCATAATATTGAAGCCAAAAGATGCAAGGTTAATAATGATAGTGCAACTTATTTGTGGCACTGCCGTTTAGGTCATATTGGTGTAAAACGCATGAAGAGACTCCATAGTGATGAACTTTTGGAATCACTTGATTATGAATCACTTGATGCTTGCGAACCATGCCTCATGGGAAACATGACTAAAACCCCGTTCTCCGAAACAATGGAGCGAGCAACTGGTTTATTGGAAATCATACATACTGATGTATGTGGACCGATGAGTGTTGAGGCTCGCGGCGGGTATCATTATTTTCTGACCTTCACTGATGATTTGAGCAGATATGGGTATATCTACTTGATGAAGCACAAGTCTGAAACATTTGAAAAGTTCAAAGAATTTCAGAGTGAAGTACAGAATCATTGTAACAAGAAAATAAAGTTTCTACGATCTGATCATGGAGGTGAATATTTGAGTTACGAGTTTGGTCTTCATTTAAAACAATGTGGAATAGTTTCACAGCTCACGCCACCCGGAACACCACAGTGTAATGGTGTGTCCGAACGTCGTAACTGTACTTATATTAAACATGGTGCGATCTATGATGTTTCTTACCAATTTACCACTCTGGTTTTGGGTTATGCATTAGAGACAGCTGCATTCACGTTAAATAAGGGCACCATCTAAATCCGTTGCGACGACGCCTTATGAACTGTGGTTTGGCAAGAAACCAAAGTTGTCGTTTCTTAAAGTTTGGGGCTACGATGCTTATGTGAAAAAGCTTCAAACTGATAAGCTCGAACCCAAGTCGGAGAAATGTGTCTTCATAGGATACCCAAAGGAGACTGTTGGGTAGACCTTCTATCACAGATCCAAAGGCAATATATTCGTTGCTAAGAATGGATCCTTTCTAGAGAAGGAGTTTCTCTTGAAAGAAGTGAGTGGGAGGAAAATAGAACTTGATGAGGTAATTGTACCTTCTCCCGAATTGGAAAGTAGTACATCACAAAAACTAGTTCTAGTGATTCCTACACCAATTAATGAGGAAGCTAATGTTGATGATCATGAAACTTCGGATCAAGTTACTGCCGAACTTCGTAGATCAACCAGAGTACGTTCCGCGCCAGAGTGGTACGTCAACCCAGTTCTGGAAGTCATGTTACTAGACCATGATGAACCTACGAACTATGAGGAAGCAACGATGAGCCCAGATTCCACAAAATGGCCTGAGGCCATGAAATATGAGATGGGATCCATGTATGAGAACAAAGTGTGGACTTTGGTTGTGTCAGGGAAACTGATCGCCCACGAACACCTATGGGACCGGAGCCCCTTTTCGGTATGGCAAGGGGGCGAAGGATGCACGAAGAGCAGATCGAGGCAAACACGCGAGCGGTTTACCCAGGTTCGGGCCGCACGGATGCGTAAAACCGTACTCCTGCCTTGGTTTGTATTGCGTTCTGGGCTCGGGAGCGAGAGGAACTACAGTGCTTGATCGTTAACCAGACCGAGCGTGAGAGTGATCCCGGATCGGAACACCCTCTACATTGCGCATGGGCCTCCTTTTATAGGTCAAAGGGGTCACCGACAGGTGGCAACGCAGTCGAGGGTAAAAATGTAAAATGGGTGGTAGTTGGAACAGTGTATGCATAGTGCTCTATACCTAACTCTGACGACAGGGGACAAGGGCATTAAATGCCCGTCGCCGTCGCTCCAAATAGTGCAAAAAGCGTCCGTCAGGGCGCCACCGTCCGCCACGACGGTGGCCTTGTCATCGCAGCTCGCCACCGTGTACCCCAGGCTGCACAGCCTTCCGCCACGTGTGCCTGGAAAGGTCCCAGGTCGACGCGTGGGCGGATGAGCTGGAGTGCGGGTACTTAGTGGAAGTTTGCCGCGGCAAGCGCCTTGCCGCGGCCGCTATCTTGTCGCGCCCGGGCGCTCCAGCGCATCCACCCACGCGTCGCCCTGGGGCCCTTCCAAGCGCACGTGGCGAAGGGCTGTGCAGCCTGGGGTACACGGTGGCAAGCTGCGATGACGAGACCACCGTCGTGGCGGACGGAGGCGCCTTGACGGACGCTTTTTGCACTGTTTGGGGCGACGGCGACGTGCATTTAATGCCCTCGTCCCCTGCCGTCAGGGTTAGGTATAGAGCACTATACATACACTGTTCCAACTACCACCATTTTTACGTTTTTACCCTCGACTGCGTTGCCACCTGTGGGTGACCCCTTTGACCTATAAAAGGAGGCCCATGCGCAACGTAGAGGGGATTCCGATCCGGGATCACTCTCACGCTCGGTCTGGTTAGCGATCGAGCACTGTAGTTCCTCTCGCTCCCGAGCCCAGAACGCAATACAAACCAAGGCAGGAGTAGGGTTTTACGCATCCGTGCGGCCCAAACCTGGGTAAACCGCTCGCGTGTTTGCCTCGATCTGCCGTGACGCGCCACGCGTCCCGGCAAGGCCCGGAGAGCGACAAGCTCCCGGGCGCGACAAGATAGCGGCCGCGGCAAGGCGCTTGCCGCGGCAAACTTCCACTAAGTACCCGCGCTCCAGCTCATCCGCCCACGCGTCGACCTGGGACCTTTCCAGGCACACGTGGCGGAAGGCTGTGCAGCCTAGGGTACACGGTGGCGAGCTGCGATGACAAGGCCACCATTGTGGAGGACGGTGGCGCCCTGACGGACGCTTTTTGCACTGTTTGGGGCGACGGCGACGGGCATTTAATGCCCTTGTCCCCTGCCGTCAGGGTTAGGTATAGAGCACTATACATACACTGTTCCAACTACCACCATTTTTACGTTTTCCTCTTCGGAGTGTTGCGCTGCCGTCGAGGACGCGCCATCGAGCTCCACCGGCAAGCGCAAGAAGGCGATGGCAGCTCCACCAGAGACGAAGAAGGTGTCCGCCAAGGAGGACGACACTGGTGGTACTTTCACCATCAGCGCCACGCTCGACCCCAAATACGAAAGCGCGCTCGTTGCTTTCCTGTGGGCGAATGTCGACGTGTTTGCATGGCAACCGTCTGACATCCCCGGTGTTCCCAGGAAAGTAATTGAGCACAAGCTTGCCGTTTGTCCTCACGCGCGGCCCGTCAAGCAGAAGGTTAGGAAACAAGCAGTGGAGCGCCAAGAGTTCATAGCAGAAGAAATCAAGAAGCTGGAAGCGGCAGGCCTTGTCAGAGGTGTACTCCATCCCACATGGTTGGCCAACCCTGTTGTCGTGCGCAAAGCGAACGAGAAGTGGAGGCTTTGTATTGACTTCACCGATGTGAATAAATCTTGTCCCAAAGATCCATTCCCCTTGCCGCGCATTGACCAGATCGTTGACTCCATGGCTAGATGTGAGTTGCTTTCGTTTCTTGATGCATATTCAGGGTACCACCAGATATTTATGGCTGAAGAAGATGAGGAGAAAACCGCATTCATTACTCCATGTGGCACTTATTGCTTTATACGCATGCCCTTTGGATTGAAGAATGCTGGTTCAACGTTTGCAAGGGTAGTCCACACTGCTTTTGAGCCACAGATACACAGAAATGTAGAAGCTTACATGGATGATATAGTGGTCAAGAGCAAAGACAGGGCTACTCTGATTCAAGATCTAGATGAAACCTTTGCGAATCTGCGTAAGATCCAACTCAAGCTCAACCCCGAGAAGTGCGTGTTTGGAGTCCCCTCCGGCAAGCTTCTCGGGTTCTTTGTATCCCAGAGAGGGATTGAAGCCAATCCCGACAAGATTAAAGCCATCGAGCAGATTGAAGCACCGAAGCACGTCAAGGATGTACGAAGGCTTGCCGGCTGCGTGGATGCTCTCAGCAGATTCATCTCTAAGTCAGCAGAACGTGCTATGCCGTTTTTCAAGATTTTGAAAAAGGCAGGTCCAATGAAATGGACTCCCGAAGCGGGGGCAGTGCTGCAAGACTTGAAGAGGTACCTGTCCACCACTCCATTACTTGTCGCACCTAAGCCACAAGAGAAGTTGCTGCTATACTTGGCAGCAACCAATCAAGTGGTTAGTGCTGCGTTAGTAGCAGAAAGGGAGGCGGATGATGAGCCAACAGCCCCGGCAAGCACATCCAGCGACAAGCAGGGGGCTTCTCCGACAAGCTCTGGTCCCGACAAGGATGGAACTGCGCAGATGCAAGAGGAGGTGCTGAAGAAGATGGTGCACCGCCCAGTCTACTTTGTCAGCTCCCTTCTGCAGGGGGCTAGATCAAGGTACTCTGGTGTGCAGAAGCTGCTTTTCGGCCTTCTCATGGCCTCGAGAAAGCTGCGTCACTACTTCCAAGCACACGAGATAACAGTGGTCACTCGCTTTCGTTGAAGAGGATACTGCAAAATCCAGAAGCGACAGGCAGGATTGTCGAGTGGGCACTAGAGTTGTCAAGCTTTGGCCTCAAGTTTGAAAGTACTTCCACTATCCAGAGCAGAGCATTGGCAGAGTTCATAGCAGAATGGACGCCAACGCCAGACGAAGAGACTCCAGAGACGAGCATTCCTATCAAAGAAGCAAGCAAAGAGTGGATAATGTACTTTGATGGTGCCTTCTCGCTGCAAGGCGCCGGTGCCGGCGTGCTGCTTGTCGCGCCCATCGGGGAGCACCTCAAGTACGTCGTCCAAATGCACTTTCCCAAGGAACAAGCAACGAACAATACTGCGGAGTATGAAGGTTTGCTTGCCGGCCTCAGAATCGCAGCGGAACTTGGGATCAAGAAGCTGATTGTGCGGGGTGATTCACAGTTGGTCGTCTGCCAAGTGAACAAGAGCTACCAGAGTCCGTTGATGGAAGCATACGTCGACGAAGTGAGAAAGCTTGAAGAGCACTTTGAAGGCTTGCAGATGGAGCACGTTCCAAGAGCTCAGAATGACATCGCAGACGGCCTGTCTAAGTGTGCTGCACTAAAGTTACCTGTGGAACCAGGGATCTTCGTGCTCAAGCTGACTCAGCCATCCGTAACATCATCGACCGGACAAAGTAAGAAGAGAAAGTTGGTTTCTGGTGACTACTTGCCAGCAGAACTTCCTGAAGCCGCCGCCAACAAGGTCCCCAAGATCAATGATAAGATTGCTGAGGAGCAGTCTGCTCCTGCAAGCCCAAGGGTTTGTCCAGTTGAAGCAGGCGTTCCCGACGAGCTTTGCCCCGGCAAGCAAGCTCCGGCTGAACCGCATGTTCTTGCCGTAGAAGCTGACGTTCCCGCAGCATCACATATGCCTTTAGTCCTTGTCGTCGAGCCGCAGGCTCCGGAATGGGCGCAGCAGATTGTCCAGTTCCTTCAAACAGGAGAACTTCCCGAAGATCCAGAAGAAGCAGAAAGAATAACCCGGCAGTCAAGTATGTATCAGTTTGTCGGCAACGAACTGTACAGAAGAAGACTCAACGGCGTGAAATTGAAATGCATTTCCCGGGAAGATGGACAAAAGCTGTTGGCAGAGATACACGGAGGCATATGTGGCCACCACATTGGCGCCAGAGCACTTGCCGGAAAAGCATTCCGGCAAGGTTTCTTTTGGCCAGAAGCCCTCCAGGACGCAACTGCGCAAGTAACCAAGTGTGAGGCATGCCAGTTCCATTCCAAGCAGATACATCAACCAGTTCAAGCTCTCCAGACGATCCCTTTATCCTGGCCATTTTTGGTCTGGGGGCTCGACATCCTCGGCCCCTTTCCCCGCGCAGCCGGGGGCTTTGAGTACTTGTACGTCGCCATCGACAAGTTCACAAAGTGGTCGGAAGTGGAACCAGTGAGAAAGGTGACCGCACAGTCAGCAGTCAAGTTCTTTAGGTCAATTGTTTGCCGTTTCGGAATCCCTAACAGGATCATCACCGACAACGGCACACAATTCACAAGTCGCACCTTCATGCAGTACGTCCAAGACCTTGGCGCCAAGGTCTGCTTCGCTTCTGTTGCTCACCCGAGGAGAAACGGTCAAGCGGAGAGGGCAAATGCTGAAGTGCTACGCGGACTCAAGACGAGAACTTTCGACAGGCTGCACAAGTGCGGAAGAAACTGGATCGAGGAGTTGCCAGCGGCTCTTTGGTCGATCAGGACGACACCAAATCGAGCCACTGGACAGACACCCTTTGCTCTAGTCTATGGAGCAGAGGCAGTTCTCCCCACAGAACTCGTATACGGGTCGCCTCGAGTGCTCGCTTACGATGAGCTCGAGCAAGAGCAGCTGCGGCAAGATGATGCGCTGCTCCTCGAGGAGAACCGTCTTCAGGCTGCTGTACGAGCTGCTCGATACCAGCAAGCCTTGCGCCGCTACCATAGCTGCAAGGTTAAAGCCAGAAGTCTCGAGGAAGGCGACCTTGTTCTTTGGCGCGTTCAGTCCGCCAAGAATTCCAACAAGTTGACGCCGAAGTGGGAAGGCCCTTATCGGGTAAAACAAGTCACAAGGCCCGGTGGTGTCCGCCTTGAGACCGAAGAAGGCTTACCGGTGAGCAACTCCTGGAACATTGAGCATCTTCAAAAGTTTTACCCATAAGGCGCGGTTGCCGTGATCCGTTCCGGCAACCACCATTTGTACAAGTCTTGCCGCTGTTGCATGTAATCCTTTGTACAAAGCCGGGCGCAGACCCCGTGCATCAGTAAAGCTTATGTGCCTCGCACAACTTGTCAATCCATGCCCTTTTTGCTTTCTTGCATGTACTATCTGACACTTTGTGCAGCACCTATTCCCGGTAAGCAATAACGAGCCACAAGACTCCATATCTCCGTTTTCTCTCTTTTCTTTTCTCTCAAGCAGAAGAAGTTTCCTCGCGCACAAGTTTGCCGGGGGGGGAGGAGGAGATAGTGGTATGGACCAAGTGCCGTTCAAGAGAGCCTTGCCTTGCCGGGAAGCAAACGACACAAAAGCTAAGTTGCCAAAATTTGAACAATCAAATTTTTAAATTTTTTGAGTTATCTTCCTTGAACGACCGCACTTTGTATGGAAAACCTGTGCGCGCAGGAACCAACTCGTGGCTAGCCGCGCCCTTACTTTGTTTCGAGCACGCTCAACGGCTTAAGTGTGCTGCGACAAGTGTCGCGCCCTTACTTCGTTTTCGAGTTCGCTCAACAGCTTAAGTGTGCTGCGACTAGCTGCGACAAGGTTTCTTGTCGGCAACGGCATTGCCAGTAGGCTGCTGAAGTTCCGCACTCAGCGCTCGCGGCAAGGGTCCCTACGCCGGCAAGTTCCCTAAAAGCGTAGGGTGAAAACATACAAAGCGAGGAAGTCAAGTAAAGGAAATAACATTGCATTGACTACCCAAAATAAAGTTATATTACAAAGCAACTTGTCGCAGTACTAATAGGATATTGTTCATAACGTAGTTGGCCGCGACAAGAAAGGGAGTAGGGTTTTACGCATCCGTGCGGCCCGAACCTGGGTAAACCGCTCGCGTGTTTGCCTCGATCTTCTCTTCGTGCATCCTTCGCCCCCTTGCCGTACCGAAAAGGGGCTCCGGTCCCATAGGTGTTCGTGGGCGATCAGTTTCCCCGACATCTTTGGCGCGCCCTTACTTTGTTTCGAGCACGCTCAACGGCTTAAGTGTGCTGCGACAAGTGTCGCGCCCTTACTTCGTTTTCGAGTTCGCTCAACAGCTTAAGTGTGCTGCGACTAGCTGCGACAAGGTTTCTTGTCGGCAACGACATTGCCAACTGGCTGCCGAAGTTCCGCACTCAGCGCTCGCGGCAAGGGTCCCTACGCCGGCAAGTTCCCTAAAAGCGTAGGGTGAAAACATACAAAGCGAGGAAGTCAAGTAAAGGAAATAACATTGCATTTACTACCCAAAATAAAGTTATATTACAAAGCAACTTGTCGCAGTACTAATAGAATATTGTTCATAACGTAGTTGGCAGCGACAAGAAAGGGAGAAGTAAACACGACTAATCCGCGCGGTCGCCCTCGACCCTCTTGATGCCGCCCACCTTGTTCACAATAGGCGCGACAAGGGCCTTGAGCGCCTCCTGGTCAACGTCCGGCGGCAAGGTCCTGAGGACGTTGGTAAGGTTGAGGCCTGGGTTGCGGTACACTATCTTCATCAACACCTTCTCGAGGGCCCCCGCGCAGAGCCTGCGCGACTCGTCTGCCAGCTGCTTTGGGATCCTTTCCCGGAGCTGCTGGAGGGCCGGCGCCACCCCTACCTGGAGAACAAGACCAAGTCCGGCAAGAGCTCCGAGGCCCACTCCGGCAAACACACCTCTTCGGAGTGCTGCGCTGCCGTCGAGGACGCGCCATCGAGCTCCACCAGCAAGCGCAAGAAGGCCGAAAAGCAGCTTCTGCACACCAGAGTACCTTGATCTAGCCCCCTGCAGAAGGGAGATGACAAAGTAGACTGGGCGCTGCACCATCTTCTTCCGCACCTTCTCTTGCATCTGCGCAGTTCCATCCTTATCGGGACCAGAGCTTGTCGGAGAAGCCCCCTGCTTGTCGCTGGATGTGCTTGCTGGGGCTGTTGGCTCATCATCCGCCTCCCTTTCCGCTACTAACGCAGCACTAACCACTTGATTGGTTGCTGCCAAGTATAGCAGCAACTTCTCTTGTGGCTTAGGTGCGACAAGTATTGGAGTGGTGGACAGGTACCTCTTCAAGTCTTGCAGCGCTGCCCCCGCTTCCGGAGTCCATTTCATTGGACCTGCCTTTTTCAAAATCTTGAAAAACGGCAGGGCGCGTTCTGCTGACTTAGAGATGAATCTGCAGAGAGCAGCCACGCAGCCGGCAAGCCTTCATACATCCATGACGCGCTTCGGTGCTTCAATCTGCTCGATGGCTTTAATCTTGTCGGGATTGGCTTCAATCCCTCTCTGGGATACAAAGAACCCGAGAAGCTTGCCGGAGGGGACTCCAAACACGCACTTCTCGGGGTTGAGCTTGAGTTGGATCTTGCGCAGATTCGCAAAGGTTTCATCTAGATCTTGAATCGGAGTAGCCCTGTCTTTGCTCTTGACCACTATATCATCCATGTAAGCTTCTACATTTCTGTGTATCTGTGGCTCAAAAGCAGTGTGGACTACCCTTGCAAACGTTGAACCAGCATTCTTCAATCCAAAGGGCATGCGTATAAAGCAATAAGTGCCACATGGAGTAATGAATGCGGTTTTCTCCTCATCTTCTTCAGCCATAAATATCTGGTGGTACCCTGAATATGAATCAAGAAACGAAAGCAACTCACATCCAGCCGTGGAGTCAACGATCTGGTCAATGCGCGGCAAGGGGAATGGATCTTTGGGACAAGCTTTATTCACATCGGTGAAGTCAATACAAAGCCTCCACTTCACGTTCGCTTTGCGCACGACAACAGGGTTGGCCAACCATGTGGGATGGAGTACACCTCTGACAAGGCCTGTCGCTTCCAGCTTCTTGATTTCTTCTGCTATGAACTCTTGGCGCTCCACTGCTTGTTTCCTAACCTTCTGCTTGACGGGCCGCGCGTGAGGACAAACGGCAAGCTTGTTCTCAATTACTATCCTGGGAACACCGGGGATGTCAGACGGTTGCCATGCAAACACTTCGACATTCGCCCGAATGAAAGCAACGAGCGCGCTTTCCTATTTGGGGTCGAGCGTGGCGCTGATGGTGAAAGTACCACCAGTGCCGTCCTCCTTGGCGGACACCTTCTTCGTCTCTGGTGGAGCTACCATCGCCTTCTTGCGCTTGCTGGTGGAGCTCGATGGGGCGTCCTCGACGGCAGCGCAGCACTCCGAAGAGGTGCATTTGCCGGAGTGGGCCTCAGAGCTCTTGTCGGACTTGGTCTTGTTCTTCCCCCCGGGAGCTTCAGCGGCAAGTGTCTTGCTATCTGTTGCGGCTGCTGCATCCTGGTAAATCTTGTCGGCACAGATAAGGGCACCTTTCTTGTCACCGGGGACAGAGATGACGCTTATCGGTCTCGGCATCTTGAGCACGTTGTAAGCATAATGAGAGGCTGCCATGAATTTGGCGAGCGCTGGACGGCCAAGTATCCCATTATAGGGTAATGGGATAGGATATCGGCGACGTCAAAGGTGATCCTCTCAGTTCTGAAGTTCAGCTCTCCGCCAAATGTCACTGGCAGCGTGATCTTCCCCTTCGGCTTGCTTCTCCCCGGGTTGATTCCTTGGAATGTGCCGGTTTCCTCGAGCTCGCTGTCAGGGATCTGGAGTTTCCGGACCACAGCAGAGGAGATCAGGTTCAGGCCGGCCCCGCCGTCAACCAACATCTTGGTGACCTTGAGGTTGCGGATAGTTGGTGAAACCAACATCGGCAAGCACCCGACCCCAGTTGTGCGATCAGGGTGGTCCTCAATGTCAAAGATGATGGGCGTGCTGGACCACTTCAGAAGTTTGCGCGACTCGACGGGTGGTTCTGCCGCATTGACTTCCCGCACCCATTGTTTGAGTTGGCGGTGGGAAGTATGCAGAGAAGCACCACCGTCTATGCACAAAACCTCTGTTGCCTTCTGGAACTCCTGATCGCTGTTATCTCCGTCCTCCATGTCTTCGTCGTCGTCTTCGTCTTCGTCCTTGTCTTGGCCGCGGGGAGGTCTATCTCCTTGCCGCTGCTTGGCCTTGCCGCGGCGTCCTCCCCGGCCATTGAATGGCCGCTTCTTGCCGGACTCTCCACCACCTCCCTGAGCCTTCTCCTTGTCGCGTCGCTCGTACTCAGCTTTCTGCTGCTCGACGAGGTACTCGACCCTTTTGCAGTTCTGGAGGTCGTGGCCCTTGGTGCGGTGGATCTTGCAGTATTGCTTGTCGGAGCCGTCCTGCTTGTCGGCAGCTGCCACAATTTCCTTGCCGGAGCTGCCAGCCTGAGCTTTCTTGGCGCCAGCCTCCTTGCCGGACTGCTCAACGATCAGCACTTCTTTGTTCTTCTTTTTCCTGTTGTTCCGCCGCCGGTTCTTCTTTGCCGGGGCGGCGTCCTCACTATCCGATCCCCCTGCTCCAGTATCCTCTCCGGGGAGTCTCCTCCCCTCCTCAGTGCATGCGCACTTGTCGGCCAGGGCATAAAGCTCGCTGACGTCTTGGATTTTGCACATCGCCATTTCCTCCCTCATCCTGCGGTTACGCACGTTCTGGTGGAACGCGCTAATAACCGCGGCAGGGTGGACGTCTGGGATGTTGTGCTGGACGCGGCTGAATCTCTGGATATACTTTCGCAGGGACTCTCCTTCCTTCTGGGCAAGTATGTGAAGGTCGCTCTCCTAGCCATGGGGCTTGTGGCCACCTATGAAGGCGCCGACAAACTGATGGCACAGGTCGGCCCAAGAGGAGGTGAAGTTCTCCGGCAAGTGCATGAGCCAAGATCTGACGTTTGGCTTGAGCACTAGCGGAAAGTAGTTTGCGAGTATCTTCTCGTCTCGTCCCCCGGCAGCCTGCACCGCGATGGTGCAGATGCTGAGGAACTCCGACGGATGAGTCTTGCCGTCGTACTTCTCGGGTACGTCGGGCTTGAAGTTCTTCATGCTGGGCCACTGGACTTGCCGCAGCTCACGGGTGAACGCAGGGCATCCTGCCGCGTACGGCAGACCGCCTGGTCCCCCGGGCGCGTGCATGTCAATAGTGGGCCCAGCGCACTGGTCAGATTGACGCCGCGCTTCTCTCCGACGCTCGATGCGGGTTCGAGCGTCCTCTTGTCGTCGGTCGTCAAGGACTTGGCGCTGATCGCGGCGAGCCCGCGGATCCGATGACGCTGTGGAGTCGTCGTCGAGGTTGATCCAGCGGGTCGGCGATTTTGGCCTTCGGGGCGGGGAGTGCACGGTGGTTGCTCCCCCGGCAGTCTTGTCGCCATCAGCCCGCGCCTGGCTAACTTGCCACGGCCGCGACGTCGTCGGCTACTGCGGAGTATCGTTGTTGGCGAAGGCGATGAGACTTTGGATAGTGGCCCTCCAGTCGTCGGCCTTGTCGGCCGCTGGAGGGAAGTCCAGGAGTAGCTGAGCTCGAGCTAGAGCTTCTGCTGGAGTGGCGGGGAGCGGTGGCGAGCGGCTTGAGGAGCGAGATATGCTCGGACTTCTAACTGCGTTAGAAGGAGCAGCGTCTCGTCCCGGTGACCGCGCCTTGCTCGTGCCAGCGTGTTGGCCTTGAGCGTCCCGCGAACCGCCAGCTTGACCTTGACCCAACAGGCGTATGGTACCTTGTGTACCACGTCGCTGCCGGTCCCGCGCCTCCTGAGAGGGGCGTGGTGCGTGCACGGACGCCGAGGTCTTGGAATGCGCCCGGTCATCCGTCTTGTCCTTGGACTTGGCGGCGCCGTGAGTTTCCCCACCGACGTCCGCCCTCCCGCCGGCGTCTACCCCACCGGTCGTTGGCTCCGGTGGCGGTGGGATCGACGTGGACGGGCCTGCTACCTCCGAAGCTTTCTTCTTCGGCGGCATGTCGATGAAGTTGACGAAGCTGATGGAAATTTCGCTCGCGTGAACACCGGATCAGGTTCACACAACCTCGACGCACCCCCTACCTGGCGCGCCAAAGATGTCGGGGAAACTGATCGCCCACGAATACCTATGGGACCGGAGCCCCTTTTCGGTACGGCAAGGGGGCGAAGGATGCACGAAGAGCAGATCGAGGCAAACACGTGAGCGGTTTACCCAGGTTCGGGCCGCAAGGATGCGTAAAACCCTACTCCTGCCTTGGTTTGTATTGTGTTCTGGGCTCGGGAGCGAGAGGAACTACAGTGCTTGATCGCTAACCAGACGAGCGTGAGAGTGATCCCGGATCGGAACCCCCCCTCATGTTGCCGCTGAGGCCCGAGGCGCTCCTTTGGCGACCTTGCCCGTCGCGGCGGTGCGCGTCGGGCGGCGCTGCGGCTGCTGGCTCGCCTGCCGCCCCGTCGCGTCTGCGGTCTTGCGAAGGCGCCTTCTCGGCGCAGCTGGAGGGCTCGCTGGTGGCGGTGAGCTACCCGAGGATGAAGAAGAGGAGTCGAGGCCCAGCGAGCCGCCCGAGTCCTCGGCAGGGTCGCTTGACCCGACGCCCTGCTCGGCGGGCCCGCTCGACTCGGCGCCTTGCTCAGTGGGCTGGTTTGTCTCAGCGAGTCGCCTGGCAAGCTTTCCCGCTTTGCGAAGCTCTTCCTCCTCGGCGAGGCTTGTCGCCTCCGCTGCCTCCGCTTCTTCCACAGTATACCCGAACTCACCCGCGGCCCTGGCTGCAGCCGCCTCTTCCAACCTGGTGGCAATATATGCCATCTCCTCGTCGGTGGTGTCGCGGGTGAGTCCCCTCTTCTCATCGGCGTTGATTGGCGACTCCACCAGGTTGTCAAAGAACGTCTGCACGGTTTCTTCGGAAGGTTCCCGCCAAGTGGGGTTGATCCCGTGGGAATCACACAATGCCATCGCCGCGCGGATGGCGCTGAGCGCAGAGCTATTGCACAATGGGACTACGCCCGGCGGCAGCGCAAACCACTCTGGATGGGCGGAGTCGTACTTGAACAGCGCTTGAAGCATTGCATTGAGCTCTATGACAGTGAAGTTGTAATTAAGGCCCGGGCGCAACCTCATGTTGTCTGCCACGTTCCTGAACTCCCAAGCAGCCCTCTTCCTCTCCTGCAAGGGAGCGATGCGGCGGCGGAGGAAGTCTGCCCCGACGGCACCTACAGTAAGCCTGGCTTGCCGGAGGCGGAGGATCCGAGTGGTGGCTATCTTCAGCTTGTCGTCCTCGGGGGCCAGGTCACTCCAGTCATTGCCGCGCACTACTGCGACTTGGCGCCGGGAAGTGAACTGCTGCGGGTCGTCCTCCATAATCCAACACCAGTTGGCTCTCCACTCATCCCACTTGCCGCGGAGCTCCCCCGTCAAGTAAGCTTCTTTCTTATGGAGCCTAAAGATCCAAGAGATTCCGCCGGACAGAGGAGACCCTGACTCGACTCGAGGAATGAAATAATGGCAGAAGAGAGCTACATTGGGGTAAACTCCGGCAAATTTTTTGCACAGATGTGCGAAAATGGCCATGGTCAAGACGGCGTTTGGGGTGAAGTCAAGGAGATGAAACCCATAGGTATTCATGATATCACAGAAGAACTCCGAGAAGGGCGGGCAGAGCCCGCAGTAGAAGAACAAAGCAAAAAAGGCATAGCCTCCCGGGAACATCTCGCAGGCCACGGCGGGGAGTACCTTGGTGCGCGGATGCGCCTTTGTCTCCCTCGACCAGAAGAGGTAGAAGCTGTCTTTCAGCTCCTCCGCACTGAGCCTCGGCGGGAAGACCGCCATCTTCTTCTGCATTGCTACTAGCTTCAGCGCCTTGGCGGACTTCGCGGCCTTCGCCTTCTCGCCCTTCGGGGCCATGGCGGGGACGGTGGAGGAAGTCGACGGCGCTGGTGACGCTGGCGGCGGCGGAGGGGGGCGGAGCGCTACCCTCTTTCGACCTTCGGGGAGGAGGGGAGCGGCGGGGGTTTCTGGAGGAGGAAGAAGCAACGGGTGAATGGAAGGAACTGCCCCTGTTCCCCCTGCTTTTAAGGGGGGGAGAGGGGGACGTTCCGCATTTTCCCCATTAAAGAAACAGGCCACGATCTCTCCCACGACGCCGCGATCGACGCGTGCCGTTAGGGAGGGACGCGGCGGATGCGGAGTGGGATACGGCATGTTGCGGGCCGCGCGTGCCCGTGCACTGTTTTGGGCCTGGCCCAACAGCGCTCGACACCGTGTATGGCCCAGGCCCGGGGGCTCCTGTCGGTGTACTAAAGTAGGGGTACCTTAGTATCTCGAACTTGTGCACGGGCAGTTGCAGGATCCCGAGGCAGGGCTTGCCGCGCGACCGCCAAGGCCCACTGTAGTTCCTTTGGAACCATTCAAGAACAAAGTATTCAAGTTAAAGAAACAAGGCCCCGGCAAGAGGAGCTTGCCGGGAAGGCCACTCAAGGCTAAAGACCACTTCTTTGGCACAAGACCCTGGCAAGAGGAACTTGCCAGGAAGGCCAAGCATAGCTTTTCAAGAGACTTGCCGCGACGCGCCACGCGTCCCGGCAAGGCCCGGAAGAGCGACAAGCTCGCGAGCGCGACAAGATAGCGGCCGCGGCAAGGCGCTTGCCGCGGCAAACTTCCACTAAGTACCCGTGCTCCAGCTCATCCGCCCACGCGTCGACCTGGGACCTTTCCAGGCACACGTGGCGGAAGGCTGTGCAGCCTGGGGTACACGGTGGCAAGCTGCGATGACAAGGCCACCGTCGTGGCGGACGGTGGCACCCTGACGGACGCTTTTTGCACTATTTGGAGCGACGGCGACGGGCATTTAATGCCCTTGTCCCCTGTCGTCAGAGTTAGGTATAGAGCACTATGCATACAATGTTTCAACTACCATCCATTTTACATTTTTACCCTCGACTGCGTTGCCACCTGTCGGTGACCCCTTTGACCTATAAAAGGATGCCCATGTGCAACGTAGAGGGGGTTCCGATCCGGGATCACTCTCACGCTCGGTCTGGTTAGCGATCAAGCACTGTAGTTCCTCTCGCTCCCGGGCCCAGAACGCAATACAAACCAAGGCAGGAGTAGGGTTTTACGCATCCGTGCGGCCCGAACCTGGGTAAGCCGCTCGCGTGTTTGCCTCGATCTGCTCTTCGTGCATCCTTCGCCCCCTTGCCGTACCGAAAAGGGGCTCCGATCCCATAGGTGTCCGTGGGCGATCAGTTTTCCCGATAGGTTGACTTGCCCGATGATCGGCAGGACATCGAAAATAAATGGATCTTCAAGAGGAAGACCGACGCTAACCGTAATGTTACTATCTACAAAGCTCGACTTGTTGTGAAAGATTTCAACAAGTTCAAGGAGTTGACTACGATGAGACTTTCTCACTCGTAGCGATGCTTAAGTCTGTCCGAATCATGTTAGCAATTGCCGCATTTTATGAAATCTGGCAAATAGATAACAAAACTATGTTCTTTAATGGATTTATTAATGAAGAGTTGTATATGATGCAACCAGAAGGTTTTGTCAATCCTAAGGATGCTAACAAAATGTGCAAGCTCCAGCGATCCATCTATGGACTGGTGCAAGCATCTCGGAGTTGGAATATACGCTTTGATAAGTTGATCAAAGCATATAGTTTTATACAGACTTGCGGTGAAGCCTGTATTTACAAGAAAGTGAGTGGGAGCACTACAACATTTCTGATAAGTATATGTGAATGACATATTGTCAATCAGAAATGATGTAGAATTTTCTGGAAAGCATAAAGGAGTGTTTGAAAGGAGTTTTTCAAAGAAAAACATCGGTGAAGCTACTTACATATTGAGCATCAAAGATCTATAGAGATAGATCAAGACGCTTGATAAGTTTTTTCAATGAGTACATACCTTTACAAGTTTTTGAAGTAGTTCAAAATGGAACAGTCAAAGAAAGAGTTCTTGCCTGTGTTGCAAGGTGTGAAGTTGAGTAAGACTCAATGCCCAACCACTGCAGAAGGTAGAGAGAATGAAAGTCATTCCCTATGCCTCAGCCATAGGTTCTATAAAGTATGCCAGGTTGTATACCAGACCTATTGTATGCCCTGCCCTGAATTTGGCAAGGGAGTACATTTTTTATCTAGGAGTAGATCACTGGACAACGGTCAAAATTATCCTTAGAGTACTAAGGAAATATTTCTCGGTTATGGAGGTGATAAAGAGTTCGTCGTAAAGAGTTACGTCGATGCAAGCTTTAACACCGATCTGGATGACTCTGAGTCTCGATATGGATACATATTGAAAGTGGGAGCAATTATCTAAAGTAGCTCCGTGCAAAGCATTGTAGACATAGAAATTTGCAAAATACATACGGATCTGAATGTAATAGACCCGCTGACTAAACTTCTCTCACGAAGCAAAACATAATCACACCATAGTACTCTTTGGGTGTTAATCACATGACGATGTGAACTAGATTGTTGACTCTAGTAAACCCTTTGGGTAGTGGTCACATGGCGATGTGAACTCTGGGTGTTAATTCACATAAGGATGTGAACTATCGGTATTAAATCACATGGCGATGTGAACTAGATTATTGACTCTAGTGCAAGTGGGAGACAGAAGGAAATATGCCCTAGAGGCAATAATAAAGTTGTTATTTATATTTCCTTATATCACGATAAATGTTTATTATTCATGCTAGAATTGTATTAACCGGAAACTTAGTACATGTGTGAATACATAGACAAAACAGAGTGTCCCTAGTATGCCTCTACTAGACTAGCTCATTGATCAAAGATGGTTATGTTTCCTAGCCATAGACATGAGTTGTCATTTGATCAATGGGATCACATCATTAGGAGAATGATGTGATGGACAAGACCCATCCGTTAGCTTAGCACTATGATCGTTTAGTTTTACTGATATTGCTTTCTTCATTACTTATACATGTTCCTATGACTATGATATTATGCAACTCCCAAATATCAGAGGAACACCTTGTGTGCTATAAAACATCACAACGTAACTGGGTGATTATAAAGATGCTCTACAAGTGTCTCCGAAGGTGTTCGTGGTGTTGGCATAGATCAATAATAGGATTTCTCACTCCGAGTGTCGGAGAGGTATCTCTGGGCCCTCTCGGTAATACACATCATAATAAGCCTTGCAAGCAAATGACTAATGAGTTAGTCACGAGATGATGTATTACGGAATGAGTAAAGAGACTTGCCGATAACGAGATTAACTAGGTATGGTGATACCAACGATCGAATCTCGGTCAAGTAACATATTGATGACAAAGGGAACAACGTTTGTTGTTGTGCGGTTTGACCGATAAATATCTTCGTAGAATATGTAGGAACCAATATGAGCATCCAGGTTCCGCTATTGGTTATTGACCGGAGATGTGTCTCGGTCATGTCTACATAGTTCTCGAACCCGTAGGCTCCGCACGCTTAACGTTTGATGAAGATCGATATTATGAGTTTATGAGTTTTGATGTACCGAAGGTATTTCGGGGTCCCGGATGAGATCGGGGACATGAAGAGGAGTCTCAAAATGGTCGAGACGTAAACATCGATATATTGGACGACTATATTCGGACATTGGAAAGGTTCCGAGTGATTCGGGTATTTTTCGGAGTACCGGAGAGTTATGGGAATTCGCCGGGGAGTATATGGGCCTTATTGGGCTTTAGGGGAAAGAGAGAGAGGAGGCTGCACGCCTCCCCAAGGTTTAGTATGAATTGGACTAGGGGGAGGGGCTGCCCCCCTCCTTCCTTCTCTTCTCTTTTCCCTTTCCTTCTCTCCTACTCCTACTACTTGGAAGGGCTCCTAGTTCTACTAGGAAAGGGGGAATCCTACTCCCTGTGGGAGTAGGACTCCCCAGGGTGCGCCATAGTAGAGGGCCGGCCCTTCCCCTCCTCCACTCCTTTATACACGGGGGTAGGGGCACCCCATAGACACACAAGTTGATCAGTTGATCTCTCCCAACCATGTGCGGTGCCCCTCTCCACAGAAACACACCTCGGTCATACCGTTGCAGTGCTTAGGCGAAGCCCTGCGCCGGTAGCTTCATTATCTTCGTCACCACGCCGTCGTGCTGACGAAACACTCCCGTGAAGTTCTATTGGATCAAGAGCTCGTGGGACGTCATCAAGCTGAATGTGTGCTGAACGCGGAGGCTCCGTACGTTCGGTGCTTGATCGGTTGGATCGCGAAGAAGTTCAACTACATCAACCGCGTCACTAGACGCTTCCGCTCCCGGTCTACGAGGGTACATAGACATACTCTCCCCTCTCGTTGCTATGCATCTAGTAGATAGATCTTGCGTGATCGTAGGAAAATTTTGAAATACTACGTTCCCCAACAGTGGCATCATGAGCCAGGTCTATGTGTAGATGATATGCATGAGTAGAACACAAGTGAGTTGTGAACGATACTAGTCATACTGCTTACCAGCTTGTCATACTTTGATTCGGCAGTATTGTTAGATGAAGCGGGCCGAACCGACATTACGCGTACACTTACGCGAGACTGGTTCTACCGACGTGCTTCGCACATACTTGACGAAATATCGTTGTGGTTTTGTATGCGTTGGTAAGAACGGTTCTTGCTAAGCCCGTAGCAAGCACGTACAACTTGCAACAACAAAGTAGAGGACGTCTAACTTGTTTTTGCAGGGCATGTTGTGATGTGATATGGTCAAGACATGATAAGTGATACGTTATAATATGAGATGATCATGTTTTGTAAAGTTATCGGCAACTGGCAGGGGCCATATGGTTGTCGCTTTATTGTATGAAATACAATCGCCACGTAATTGCTTTACTTTATCACTAAGCGGTAGCGATAGTCGTGGAATAAATAGTTGGCAAGACGACAACGATGCTACGATGGAGATCAAGGTGTCATGCCGATGACGATGGTGATCATGATGGTGTCTTGGAGATGGAGATCAAAGGCACAATATGATGATGGCCATATCATATCACTTATATTGATTGCATGTGATGTTTATCTTTTATGCATCTTATTTTGCTTAGATCGACGGTAGCATTATAAGATGATCTCTCACTAAATTTCAAGGTATAAGTGTTCTCCCTGAGTATGCACTATTGCGAAAGTTCGTCGTGCCGAGACACCACGTGATGATCGGGTGTGATAAGCTCTATGTTCAAATACAACGGCTGTAAGACAGTTTTGTACATGCAGAATACTCGGGTTAAACTTGATGAGCCTAGCATATGCAGATATGGCTTTGGAACACTGGAGACCGAAAGGTCGAGCGTGAATTATATACTAGATAATATCAACATAAGATGTGCACCATTGAAAACTACTCCATCTCACGTGATGATCGGACATGGTTTAGTTGATTTGGATCATGTGATCATTTAGATGACTAGAGGGATGTCTATCTAAGTTAGATTTCTTTAATAATATGATTAATTGAACTTTAATTTATCATGAACTTAGTCCTGGTAGTATTCGCATATCTATGTTGTAGATCAATAGCTCGAGATGTAGCTCCCCGTGTCCTAGAGAAAACTAAGTTGAAAGATGTTAGTAGCAATGATGCGGACTTGTTCCGTGATCTGAGGATTTTCCTTATTGCTGCACAGGAGAATTGTGTCCTTGATGCACCGCTAGGTGACAGACCTATTGCAAGAGCAGATGCAGACGTTATGAACGTTTTGACAAAATCTCAGTATGATGACTACTTGATAGTTTATTGCACCATGCTCTACGGCTTAGAACTGGGACTTCAAAAACTTTTTGAATGCCACGGAGCATATGAGATGTTCTAGGAGTTGAAATTAGTATTTCATACTCATGCCCGTGTCGACAGGTATAAGACCTCTGATAGTACATTGCCTACAAGATGGAGGAGAATAGCTCAACCAGTGAGCATGTGCTCAGATTGTCTGGGTACTACAATTACTTGAATCAAGTGGGAGTTAATCTTCCAGATAAGATAGTAATTGACAAAGTTCTCTAGTCACTATCACCAAGTTAGTAGAACTTCTTGATGAACTATATTATGCAAGGGATGACGAAAGTAATTCCCGAGCTCTTCGCGATGCTGAAATCGGCGAAGGTAGAAATCAAGAAAGAGCATCATGCGTAGATGGTTAACAAGACCACTTATTTCAAGTAAAGGGCAAGGAGATAGAAGGGGAACTTCAAGAAGAATGACACGCAAGTTCTCACTCTTATGAAGAAACCCAAAGCTAAACTCAAGCCTGAAACTAAGTGCTTCTACTTCAAAGGAAATGGTCACTGGAAGTGGAACTACCCTAGATACTTGGCGGATAAGAAGGATGGCAAAGTGAACAAAGGTATATTTGATATACATATTATTGATGTCTACTTTACTAGTGTTCATAGCAACCCCTGGGTATTTGATACCGGTTCAGTTGCTAAAATTAGTAACTCGAAACAAGAGTTGCAGAATGAAAAGAGACTAGTTAAAGGTGAAGTGACGATGTGTGTTGGAAGTGGTTCCAAGATTGATGTGATCATCATCGCACATTCCTTATACTTTCGGGATTAGTGTAGAACCTAAATAAATGTTATTTGGCATTTGCGTTGAGCATGGATATGATTTGATCATGTTTGTTGCAATATGGTTATTCATTTAAAGTCATAGAATAATCGTTATTCTGTTTACATGAATAAAACCTTCGATGGTCATACACCCAATGAAAATACTTTGTTGGATCTCGATCGTAGTGATACACATGTTCATAATATTGAAGCCAAAAGATGCTATGTTAATAATGATAGTGCAACTTATTTGTGGCACTGCCATTTAGGTCATATTGGTGTAAAACGCATGAAGAGACTCCATAGTGATGAACTTTTGGAATCACTTGATTATGAATCACTTGATGGTTGCGAACCATGCCTCATGGGCAAGATGACTAAAACTCCGTACTCCGGAACAATGGAGCGAGCAACTGATTTATTAGAAATTATACATACTGATGTATGTGGACCGATGAGTGTTGAGGCTCACGGCGGGTATCATTATTTTCTGACCTTCACTGATGATTTGAGCAGATATGGGTATATCTACTTGATGAAGCACAAGTCTGAAACGTTTGGAAAGTTCAAAGAATTTCAGAGTGAAGTAGAGAATCATTGTAACAAGAAAATAAAGTTTCTACGATCTGATCGTGGAGGTGAATATTTGAGTTACGAGTTTGGTATTCATTTAAAACATGTGGAATAGTTTCACAGCTCACGCCACCCGGAACACCACAGTGTAATGGTGTGTCCGAACATCGTAACCGTACTTTATTAGATATGGTGCGATCTATGATGTTTCTTACCAATTTACCACTCTGGTTTTGGGTTATGCATTAGAGACAGCTGCATTCACGTTAAATAAGGGCACCATCTAAATCCGTTGAGATGACGCCTTATGAACTGTGGTTTGGCAAGAAACCAAAGTTGTCGTTTCTTAAAGTTTGGGGCTGCGATGCTTATGTGAAAAAGCTTCAAACTGATAAGCTCGAACCCAAGTCGGAGAAATGTGTCTTCATAGGATACCCAAAGGAGACTATTGGGTACACCTTCTATCACAGATCCGAAGGCAATATATTCGTTGCTAAGAATGGATCCTTTCTAGAGAAGGAGTTTCTCTCGAAAGAAGTGAATGGGAGGAAAGTAGAACTTGATGAGGTAATTGTACCTTCCCCCGAATTGGAAAGTAGTACATCACAGAAGCTACTTCCAGTGATTCCTACACCAATTAATGAGGAAGCTAATGTTGATGATCATGAAACTTCGGAACAAGTTACTGCCGAACTTCGTAGATCAACCAGAGTACGTTCAGCGCCATAGTGGTACGGCAACCCAGTTCTGGAAGTCATGTTACTAGACCATGAAGAACCTACGAACTATTAGGAAGCGATGATAAGCCCAGATTCCGCAAAATGGCTTGAGGCCATGAAATCTGCGATGGGATCCATGTATGAGAACAAAGTGTGGACTTTGGTTGACTTGCCCGATGATCAGCAAGCCATCGAAAAAAATGGATCTTCAAGAGGAAGACCGACGCTAACTGTAATGTTACTATTTACAAAGCTCGACTCATTGCGAAAGGTTTTCGACAAGTTCAAGGACTTGACTACGATGATACTTTCTCACTCGTAGTGATGCTTAAGTCTGTCCGAATCATGTTAGCAATTGCCGCATTTTATGAAATCTGGCAAATAGATAACAAAATTGCGCTCTTTAATGGATTTATTAATGAAGAGTTGTATATGATGCAACCAGAAGGTTTTGTCAATCCTAAGGATGCTAACAAAATGTGCAAGCTCCAGCGATCCATCTATGAACTGGTGCAAGCATCTCGGAGTTGGAATATACGCTTTGATAAGTTGATCAAAGCATATAGTTTTATACAGACTTGCGGTGAAGCCTGTATTTACAAGAAAGTGAGTGGGAGCACTACAACATTTCTGATAAGTATATGTGAATAACATATTGTCAATCAGAAATGATGTAGAATTTTCTGGAAAGCATAAAGGAGTGTTTGAAAGGAGTTTTTCAAAGAAAAACATCGGTGAAGCTACTTACATATTGAGCATCAAAGATCTATAGAGATAGATCAAGACGCTTGTTTTTCAATGAGTACATACCTTGACAAGTTTTTGAAGTAGTTCAAAATGGAACAGTCAAAGAAAGAGTTCTTGCATGTGTTGCAAGGTGTGAAGTTGAGTAAGACTCAATGCCCGACCACTGCAGAAGATAGAGAGAATGAAAGTCATTCCCTATGCCTCAGCCATAGGTTCTATAAAGTATGCCATGCTGTATACCAGACCTATTGTATGCCCTGCCCTGATTTTGGCAAGGGAGTACATTTTTTATCTAGGAGTAGATCATTGGACAGCGTTCAAAATTATCCTTAGAGGACTAAGGAAATATTTCTCGGTTATGGAGGTGATAAAGAGTTCGTCGTAAAGAGTTACGTCGATGCAAGCTTTAACACCGATCTGGATGACTCTGAGTCTCGATCTGGATACATATTGAAAGTGGGAGCAATTAGCTAAAGTAGCTCCGTGCAGAGCATTGTAGACATAGAAATTTGCGAAATACATATGGATCTGAATGTAATAGACCCACTGACTAAACTTCTCTCACGAAGCAAAATATAACCACACCATAGTACTCTTTGGGTGTTAATCACATGACGATGTGAACTAGATTGTTGACTCTAGTAAACCCTTTGGGTAGTGGTCACATGGCGATGTGAACTCTAGGTGTTAATTCACATAACGATGTGAACTATCAGTATTAAATCACATGGCGATGTGAGCTAGATTATTGACTCAAGTGCAAGTGAAGACTAAAGTAAATATGCCCTAGAGGCAATAATAAAGTTTTTATTTACATTTCCTTATACCATGATAAATGTTTATTATTCATGCTAGAGTTGTATTAACCGGAAACTTAGTCCATGTGTGAATACATAGACAAAACAGAGTGTCCCTAGTATGCCTCTACTAGACTAGCTCATTGATCAAAGATGGTTATGTTTCCTAGCCATAGACATGAGTTGTCATTTGATCAATGGGATCACATCATTAGGAGAATGATGTGATGGATAAGACCCATCCGTTAGCTTAGCACTATGATCGTTTAGTTTTACTGCTATTGCTTTCTTCATGACTTATACATGTTCCTATGACTATGAGATTATGCAAATCCCGAATATCAGAGGAACACCTTGTGTGCTATTAAACATCACAACGTAACTGGGTGGTTATAAAGATGCTCTACGGGTGTCTCCGAAGGTGTTCGTGGTGTTGGCATAGATCAAAAATAGGATTTCTCACTCCGAGTGTCGGAGAGGCATCTCTGGGCCCTCTCGGTAATACACATCATAATAAGCCTTGCAAACAAATGACTAATGAGTTAGTCATGAGATGATGTATTACGGAACGAGTAAAGAGACTTGCCGGTAACGAGATTAACTAGGTATGGTGATACCGATGATCGAATCTCGGGCAAGTAACATATTCATGACAAAGGGAACAACGTATGTTGTTGTGCGGTTTGACCGATAAAGATCTTCGTAGAATATGTAGGAACCAATATGAGCATCCAGGTTCCGCTATTGGTTATTGACGGAGATGTGTGTCGGTCATGTCTACATAGTTCTCGAACCCGTAGGGTCCGCACGCTTAACGTTTGATGACGGTCGGTATTATGAGTTTATGAGTTTTGATGTACCGAAGGTAGTTCAGGGTCCCGGATGAGATCGGGGACTTGACGAGGAGTCTCGAAATGGTCGAGATGTAAAGATCGATATATTGGACGACTATATTCGGACATCGGAAAGGTTCCCAGTGATTCGGGTATTTTTCGGAGTACCGGAGAGTTACGGGAATTCGTCGGGGAGTATATGGCCTTATTGGGCTTTAGGGAAAAGATATAGAGGAGGTAGCACGCCCCCAAGGTTTAGTCAGAATTGGACTAGGGGGAGGGGCTGCGCCCCCTCCTTCCTTCTCTTCTCTTTTCCCTTTCCTTCTCTCCTACTCCTACTACTTGGAAGGGCTCCTTGTTCTACTAGGAAAGGGGGGATCCTACTCCCGGTGGGAGTAGGACTCCCCAGGGCGCGCCATAGTTGTAGGCCGGCCCTCCCCTCTCCTCCACTCCTTTATATACGGGGGTAGGGGCACCCTATAGACACACAAATTGATCAGTTGATCTCTCCCAACCGTGTGTGGTGCCCCTCTCCACGGAAACACACCTCGATCATACCGTTGTAGTGCTTAGGCGAAGCCCTGCGCCGGTAGCTTCATCATCTCTGTCACCACGCCGTCGTGCTGACGAAACTCTCTCGCGAAGTTCTACTGGATCAAGAGCTCGTGGGACGTCATCAAGCTGAATGTGTGCTGGACGCGGAGGCTCCGTACGGTCGGTGCTTGATCGGTTGGATCGCGAAGAAGTTCAACTACATTAACCGCGTCACTAGACGCTTCTGCTCTCGGTCTACGAGGGTACATAGACACACTCTCCCCTCTCGTTGCTATGCATCTATGATACGTCTCCAACGTATCTACTTTGCCAAACACTTTTGCCCTTGTTTTGGACTCTAACTTGCATGATTTGAATGGAACTAACCCGGACTGACGCTGTTTTCAGCAGAATTGCCATGGTGTTGTTTTTGTGCAGAAATAAAAAGTTCTCGGAATCGCCTGAAAATCAACGGAGAATTATTTCAGAAAATATGAAAAATATCTGCAAGAAGATCTGCTCCGGGGGGCCTACACCCTGTCCTCGAGGGTGGGGGGTGCGCCCCTGCCTCGAGGGCCCCCAGAAGCTCCACCGACGTATCCCCAGGTCCTATATATTCCGTTTCGTGGAGAGAAAAATCAAGGAGAAAGAATTACCGCGTTTTACGAGACGGAGCCGCCGCCAAGCCCTAATCTCTCTCGGGAGGGCTGATCTGGAGTCTGTTTGGGGCTCCTGAGAGTGGAGATTGTCGCCATCGTCATCATCAACCTTCCTCCATCACCAATTCCATGATGCTCACCGCCATGTGTGAGTCATTCCATCATAGGCTTGCTGAACGGTGATGGGTTGGATGGGATCTATCATGTAATCGAGTTAGTTTAGTTAGGGTTTGATCCCTAGTATCCACTATGTTCTAAGATTGATGTTGCTATGTCTTTGCTATGCTTAATGCTTGTCACTAGGGCCCGAGTGCCATGATTTCAGATCTGAACCTATTATGTTTTCATGAATATGTGTGTGTTCTTGATCCTATCTTGCAAGTCGATAGTCACCTACTATGTGTTATGATCCGGCAACCCCGAAGTGACAATAATCGGGACCACTCCCGGTGATGACCATAGTTTGAGGAGTTCATGTATTCACTATGTGTTAATGCTTTGGTCTGGTACTCTATTAAAAGGAGGCCTTAATATCCCTTAGTTTCCAATAGGACCCCGCTGCCACGGGAGGGTAGGACAAAAGATGTCATGCAAGTTCTTTTCCATAAGCATGTATGAATATATTCGGAATACATGCCTACACTGCATTGATGAACTGGAGCTAGTTCTGTGTCACTTTAGGTTATAACTTCTACATGATGAATTGCATCCGACATAATTTCCCATCACCGATCCAATGCCTACGAGCTTTACCTATATTGCTAGTCGCTTATTTACTTTTTTGTTGCTTATATCACAAAAACTATAAAAACACTATCGTTACTTTTATCGCTGCTACCGCCACTATCATATTACTTTGCTACTAAACTATCTTGCTGCAGATACTAAGTTTCCAGGTGTGGTTGAATTCACAACTCAGCTGCTAATACTTAAGAGTATTCTTTGGCTCCCCTTGTGTCGAATCAACAAATTTGGGTTTAATACTTTACCCTCAAAAATTGTTGCGATCCCCTACACTTGTGGGTTATCAAGACTATTTTATGGCGCCGTTGCCGGGGAGCATAGCTCTATTCTTTAAGTCGCTTGGGATTTATATCTGCTTATTAGTATGAAGAATTTGAAGGACTCAAAAACCAAGATCTTACCCTCAACTACGAGGGGAGGTAAGGAACTGCCATCTAGCTCTGCACTAGATTCTCCTTCTGTTATGAGTAAACTTGCGACACCTACTCCTGCTACTGAATCTGATATGTCGTATGTTCTTGATGATGCTACTTCTGCTATGTATGATGAAACTACCTCTATGCCTGATACTGTGCCACTAGGTGAATTTCTAGATGAACAAATTGCTAAGGTTAGGGAGAGTGCAAATGTTGATGATATTTATGAAAGTGATGATGAAACTACTCCCAATAGATATTAATTGCCTGTTGTGCCTGAGGGTTAAGTTATGGATGAAGAAACTGCTAGAGACTTCCTTGCTTGCAATGATAGATATGATCTTAAGAAGTTATTAGCTAAGCTGAAAGAAAAGTCCTTTTGTGACACCCCGAGACCGGTGCGCCAGATGTCAGTCAGTTATTCGTTGTCAGTGCCATGGCATCTGCTTGCGTGTTGCATCTTGCCATGTCATCGTGTGCTTGCATCAGCATGTTTTCAAAACTTGCACCCGCCCAAGTCTCCTCGTCCTTTTCCGTTGTCCGTTCTGAGCCCAGACACACTCACACGCGCCCGCGGTGCCTCTGAATATTTATTTTGTGAGTGGCCAAAAAATGTTCTCGGAATGGGTTGAAACTTGGCGTGTGGTCTTATTATAGTGTAGACAGACCGCCTGCCAAATTTCATCGCATTCGGAGTCCGTTTGATAGCCCAACGGATTTATATAGCGGCACTAGTCGCCGGTTATTTCGTCGGATGTTTTCGGTCTCCGAAAACCTCCGCGGGTCTTCCTCTCTCTTCTCTTCCCTAAGCCCAAGGCCCTCTAACACAGCCCAATAACCTTTCCTAGGCCCATCCTACCTCACCTCACGATCGGATCCGTCGGATCGCGATCGGAGGGCTCTAAAATCCCTCCAAACTCCAAACCCTAGCCCTCCTGCTATAAATGGACTCACCCTAGTCCATTTTTGGCCTTCCCATACCTCCCTCCTCAAATTTCGCGCAATGCTTCCACCGCCGCCGCCCAGTGCTTCCACCCTCGCCGCGCCGTGCTTCCACCCTCGCCGCGCCGTGTTTCCACCCTCGCCGCGCCGTGCTTCCACCCTCGCCGCGCCGTGCTTCCGCCGCAGCCGCCACCTTCCTCCCCCATCGCGCGGGCCCGCAGAAGCCCAGATCCGGCCCGCCCGGGCCCGGATCCCGTCCGCCGCCGCCCGCAGGCGCTCAGCACCGCGCCGCCCTTCGTTCCCGACGTCGCCGGAACCCCGTCGGCCGGCCACCGGAGCTCCCGACCGTCCTCTGCCCCATCGCCGTTGGCTCCTCTGCCGGAGCAGCCCCTCCCCGCGGGGCCCCACTCACCGTCGCACGCGCCGCCTTGGTCGGCCTGCCCGCCGCCCGGGTGCCCTCGCCGGCCGGCCACCGGATCCAGCTCCTCTCGCCGGCGCCTGCCGGATCCGGCAACCCTGCGGCCGGATCGGCCTTCTCAGGCCGGCGTCCATCGTCGCCGTGACGGCGTCGTCCCTGCTCGCCTCGGCCTCATCGGGAGGTCGGGGATGAGCCCCATCCCGCTCGTGGGCCGGCCTCGCCACGGCCCGTCTTCCCGCCGGCCGAGGGGGCCTGCCAGCTCCGCTCGGCCTCCCAGGCCCAAGCCGGCCCACCTCCTCCTCTTTAGTTCTGGGCCAGGCCCTTGGTGAGATTCCCCTAAATCCCGCCCGTGCACCGAATAGCTATTTTGCGCCCATCGTTTTTTTCATAAAAACCGCTAAGTCTTTTATTTCTGTCAGCATAATGTTGCATCTTTGCATGATGATAACTTTTTGTGTGGTGATCCAAATTGAGTGAATGATATGTCAAAATGATCGTGGTGATATGCTCTACACTTTGTTCCATTGTGCCATGCTCATTTGAGTTCATCTAGATGCTTAAATATTTGTTGCAAGGGTGCTACTTGTTATAAACTGCTGCTACTTGTTATTTTGTTGCCATGTTTGAGATATCATAACTTGGTGCATGTTTATCCAAATGATGCAAATGATATGTCAAAATGTTCTTCATGAGTTGCTCTACATGTTGGTTGCTTTAGCTTGCATGATAGAATTCATATTGCCATATTTATCTCCTTTGCAAAAGTGCATTTGGCTGTTATGTCCTGAAACTTGTTATGAGATGCTGATTTCAATTGCCCTTTGTTATTGTTGTGTTTGTCCCCATGTCACATGCTTAGATGTTTTAGAATCTCCATGATGTGGTCTTTGAGGTGGTGCATTTAACTTTCCATGATATGCCTTGTGTTGACTTAAACATGCTTGCAAACTTGCCATGTTGCTGTTATTGTTTTAACACTTAGTGAAATTTCACTAAGTCTGGAATCTGTAATATCCTGATGCTATGTTTGCTTGATGCCCTAGGTAAATCCATGTTAGTTTTGGGGTGGCCATTGATCATTCCTTGTTGTATATGTTGTTGGCTATCCATCCATGCTCTTACTTGCTCATTTGACTTGCTGTAGACTATTTAATTCTTGCTCCCAAGTTGCTATAAAATGTTGCTGCCAGGTTTTTAGTGTCATGATGAAAATGTTGTAGCTTGTTGCTATTGATCCATGCCTCCTATGGAGATGCTCCAATGGAGTTGTTTGCTGTAGGATATGTCTACTTCATGTTCATGCTTCTTCTCACCATGTTTGAGTGTTGTAGCATATATATATATATATATATATATATATATATATATATATATATATATATATCATGCTCCAAAGTTGCTATGTGGCTGTTAATTTCAGCTTGTTGTTAGATCTTGTTTCATGTGTATCTTTTAGCCCGTTGCTCCGTTTGGGGTGTTCCTTATATGAAACTTGAGTGATTTTGCATGTAGATTCATAATGTCATCTTGTTTTCATGTTTGGTGTGAGTTTAGTTGATGTTTGGGTGCATCTTGCACCATTGCCATGTTGTGCTTCCTCCCTTGTCATGTTGTGCTTCCTCCCTTGCCATGTTATGCTTCCTGTATAGACTTTCTGTGCTTCCTGTATAGTCTTGTCATGCATCATACCTTGCCATGTATTGCATCATATAGACTTGTGTTGTTTTCTGTGCTTCCTACCTTGCCATGTATTGCTTCCTGTATATAATTTTCATGCATCATACCTTGCCATGTAATGCATCATATATAGACTTGTGTTGTTATGTTGTGCTTCCTCCCTTGCCATGTTTTGCTTCCTGTGTAGACTTTCTGTGCATCATAAGTAGACTTGTTTTGCATCATACTTGGTTGAGCATATTGTTATGTTCTCGAGTGGTTTGTTTACTGTATTGCTTGCTTCTTTTCGTTAGTGCTTGTTCCGTTGCGTTCGTGAGGATTCGTTCGTCTACCCGTGCTTCTTCTTCAAGGCTTCTTCTTCGTCTTCTTCATGGAACCGTTCTTCTTCCTTGCGGGATCTCAGGCAAGATGACCATACCCTTGGATACCTTTACTATCATTGCCATGCTTAGTGTCTCGATGCTATCGTTATATGTCGCGCTACCCATCTTATTGTCAGCCCTCTCCTTGTTGCCATGAAACCTCTAACCTTTGAAACCTTCCTAGCAAAACCATTGTTTGGCTATGTTACCCGCTTGCTCAGCCCCTCTTATAGCGTTGTTAGTTGCAGGTGCAGATGAAGATCGTTCCAGGAGGGAACATGTTGTTGGTATATCACAATATATATTATTATTAATAACACACCTATATACTGGGCATGGGTGGAAGGCTTGGCCTTTTGCTCGGTGTTTTGTTCCACTCATGCCACCCTAGGCGCCGATAAACCGGCATTATGTTCCTTGATTTTACGTTCCTTACACGATGGGTATATGGGGACCCCTTGACAGTTCGTCTTTGAATAAAACTCCTCCATCAAGGCCCAACATTGGTTATAATTTGCTCATAATAACAACTTAATTAATTAATTAAATTGCATAGGGAGTTAGCGCTACCCGAGGATTCTTCTACATAGCAGGGGGGCCAGTGCTGATGGTGTTGGTCCCAAACTAGAGCCACTTGCGGTGCCACCCAGTTATCTGGGGTCTTTGGTTGTTGTACGTAGTGCTCATCCGGTCGTGGCCTGAGACGAGATACGCGCGGCTACTATCAGGGTGTCGGCACGCCGGGAGGTCTTGTTGGACTTGTTTTACCATTGTCGAAATGTCTTGTGCATCGGGATGCCGAGCCTGATCGGTTTTCCCTAAGATAAGGGGTGATGATATTATAGTTATCACTTCAGCTAATCGTGAGAGCTTGTGATGGGCTAATTTGGGACACCCCTGCAGGGTTATGATCTTTCGAAAGCCGTGCCCGCGGTTATGTGGCATATTGGAATTTGTTAATGTCCGGTTGTAGAAAACTTGACAGAGGATCTGAAGTAAAACACACAACTGTGTGAGTAACCGTGACTGTCTCTTTTCACTTTGAGAAGAGAACACGGTGGGGTTATGTTTGACTCGTATGTAGTTCAGGATCTTTAGCGATCACTACTAGTTGCGACCGTTTGCGTAGATGCTCATCTTATTCTTGTACTCGTAAGTTAGCCACCATACTTTTGCTTAGTCGCTGCTGCAACCTCACCACTTTACCTCTTCCTACCTATTAAGCTTTGATAGTCTTGTTACCCATGGTTATGGGATTGCTGAGTCCTCGTGGCTCACAGTTACTACAACAACAGTTGCAGGTGCAGGTTTCCGATGTCGTGACGTGAGAGCGTTGTTCTTTTGTTGGAGTTCTTCTTCTTCAGTCTTGGGTTAGGTTTCGGGTCGGCAGCCTAGGATAGCAGATGGATGTCTTTGTGCTTTTCATGTTTGTATCCGTAGTCGGATACTTGTATTGATATTGTTGTATTCATGAGATTTGTATGTATTGTTGTATCCCCCATGTATGTATGTAATGGTACTATGTAATGATATCCATCTTGCTAAGCGCCCAAAATGCGGTTGTGCCCCAATCACGTAAGTGTCACGTGATCGGGATAGGATCGCATCTTGGGCCTGACAAGTTGGTATCAGAGCCTCGACCGACCATAGGAGCCCCCTTGATTGATCGTAGTTTGGCCGTTGTCGAGTCTAGCAAAAAACTTTTTCGAAGTCTAGTTATATCGGAGAGTAGGAATCTTTTTACTCCCCTGCCCCTTCGTCGCTCTGGTGAGGAATCTTGACGTAGGTGTTTTGAATTACTCCTCTTCCCCTTCAAATTTTTTTAGGATCTCGTGGTTAATTTTCGTTCGTTGCGTTGTTAGTTCTTTCATCTGGTGCATCTCTCGTCAAGTGGACTCAACCCTCTTCTTCTTTGCAAGTTCATCCTCAGTTCTTCCAACCGGTGTTTTTTCCCGTCCGAAGTGGACTTTCTTTTCCCACCCGCCCACCCTTTTGCTTCTCGGACCGGAGTCCTTAATCGAGTACCCGTCCTACTCGTGTGAATCCTTTGCATTCTTTCCTCAGTTATTTCAACCGGTGAATTCTCGTTTAGTTCGTCATCCTTCATCTCTTTTCTTCTCCGATGAGTTCTCCTCTCGTTTGATTTCTTCACCTCTTCTTCTCTCCGGTGGATTCTATTCAAGTTTTCGGTGTTATTCATATTCTTTTCCCTCTGTTCAAATGTTTTCCCCTTGCTCGTTCGCCTCTCGCCTTTTAATTATTCCGGAGTTCCGAAGAAATCTCAGGTTATTCGCCTGTCTTCCGATGAATTCGAGGTTGTCACCTCATTCGAGTTTTTCATTAGTTCCGGGGCATCATCTCCTTTGCACTCCATTTCAACGGAGTTCTCCCTTCGGTGGGCTCATAACCCACAGGTCTTTTCCCAGGATCTTACCTGACTCTTCTAATTATTCCCGGAGTATTCCTAAATTCTTTTCAAGTGTGACGTAAGTATGGATTCCATCAGTCTTATGCCTTCTCCAAGATCGCTTTCAATTCTTTCATCGGTGGTTCAACCATTCTCCTTATCATTTTCCGGAGTATTTCAGGAATTCTTTTCTTTGTGTTCCTCCGAAGGCCATCATTTCAGAAGATTTCTTCGTTCTCAATTTTCAACTTCGTGCTCCAAATATTCTTCTTGATGCCTCTTCGTTCGTCTCACATTCTTCCGGTGCTTCGTTCAAGTATTCTTTAATCAGTTCACAATCTCTTCATTCTCGTCATTCTAATTGTCCTCAAGTGCTTTATTCTTCCCGGAGATTCATTCTCTTGTGTTCACTCGATCTCAATTCTTCACGGTGGCTTGTCCTCTTGCATCGTTCTATTTCATTCCTTACGGTGGCCATTCTCGTTCTTCACTCGATTGTAATTCTTCCTGGTGGTTCGTTCATTTTTCTTCACTCGGTTTCAATTCCTTACGGTGGTTCTCTCAAGAATTCTTTTCCGGTGCTATCATATCAATCAATTCATTTTCATTTCATTCCTACCGGTGGTTCAAGAAGACTTTCTTGAGTTCGTGATATATTATTCTTTAAATCAATTTCATCGAGAATAAGTGAGATGCGAATCCATTGCTTTCATCAATTTATTTGATGGAGGAGAAGCATAACATAATTCTTATTCTTTTCCATCAAGTTGATTAATTCCTTCCTTCGGAGTTTATTCTTCATGAATGAATTCTAGTTCCAAGTGCTTAATCTTTTCTTCCCGGAGTTCATAGTTTCTCAGCCATCTCGTCGAAACCCCTATCTAAATCATCGCAAGGCTTTAATCTTGTTCTTTTCATCCATCATTCTAAATCATTATCCTTTCGTTACCGGAGTTCTTCATGGTGGTTCTCAATCATTTAAGTCATTCTTCAAACATTCATCTAATTCTTCTGGAGCAGCTCAAGCAATTTTTATTCTTTTGCCTCCCAAGTGTAATTAACTCTCCGTATTCTTTTGAAGTGGAGTTTTGCATTTCTTCCTTCACCTCATCTCTTCAATCTTTCATTCTGGCGGTAATTCACCCCAAGTTTTGAGACGAGTTCCATAAGTCCACAACAAGCTTATTCTTTTGTTGTTGATTTTCTCAACAACTCCGTTCAAGTATTTCTCTTGAAGATGTTCTTTCAATCCATTCGTGATGGAAGTTGTCATCTTCTTCCCCTTCTTCTCATTCCATTCTTTCAATTCTTCCGGAGGTTTTTCTTATTCATCTCGTCGAGTATCGTTCCATCTCCTCAGGTTCTTGTCCTGTTCCATTCTTGTTCAACCGGTGTGCTATTTCTTTCAGTTTCAGCCGGAGTGCTACCCGAATTCCTTCGTGGAGATTCCTTTTCTATCTCTTTCAACCGAAGTGGTTTCGAATTCATTCTTATTCCTTCAACCCGTGCTTCATATCCTTCAACCTTTTGGTTATCGTGTGTTCCTTGTCCTCTTTTCTAATGGAGCTTCTCTTTCTCGTTCATCTCCATTATATTCTTTCTTTCCAAGTTGTTCATCCTATCAAGGTTCTTTGGTTTCACTCTTTTGTCCTCGAAGAACTTGTTCTTCCTTTTTCCCTTCCGTCTCGTTCCTAAGATCTCGGGACGAGATCTCTTGTTAGTAGGGGAGTGTTGTGACACCCCGAGACCGGCGCGCCAGATGTCAGTCAGTTATTCGTTGTCAGTGCCATGTCATCTGCTTGCGTGTTGCATCTTGCCATGTCATCGTGTGCTTGCATCAGCATGTTTTCAAAACTTGCATCCGCCCGAGTCTCCTCGTCCTTTCCGTTGTCCGTTTTGAGCCCAGACACACTCACACGCGCCCGCGGTTCCTCCGAATATTTATTTTGTGAGTGGCCGAAAAATGTTCTCGGAATGGGTTGAAACTTGGCGTGTGGTCTTATTATAGTGTAGACAGGCCGCCTGCCAAACTTGATCGCATACGTAGTCCGTTTGATAGCCCAACGGATTTATATAGCGGCACTAGTCACCGGTTATTTCGTCGGATGTTTTCGGTCTCCGAAAACCTCCGCGGGCCTTCCTCTCTCTTCTCTTCCCTAAGCCCAAGGCCCTCTAGCACAGCCCAATAACCTTTCCTAGGCCCATCCTACCTCACCTCACGATCGGATCCGTTGGATCGCGATCGGAGGGCTCTAAAATCCCTCCAAACTCCAAACCCTAGCCCTCCTGCTATAAATGGACTCACCCTAGTCCATTTTTGGCCTTCCCCTACCTCCTCCTCAAATTCCGCGCAGTGCTTCCACCGTCGCCGCCCAGTGCTTCCACCCTCGCCGCGCCGTGCTTCCACCCTCGCCGCGCCATGCTTCCACCATCGTCGCGCCGTGTTTCCACCCTCGCCGCGCCGTGCTTCCACCCTCGCCGCGCCGTGCTTCCACTGCAGCCGCCACCTTCTTCCCCCACCGCGCGGGCCCGCGGAAGCCCAGATCCGGCCCGCCCGGGCCCAGATCCCGTCCACCGCCGCCCGCAGGCGCTCAGCACCGCGCCGCCCTTCGTTCCCGACGTCGCCGGAACCCCGCCGGCCGGCCACCGGAGCTCCCGACCGTCCTCTGCCCTGTCGCCGTTGGCTCCTCTGCCGAAACAGCCCCTCCCCGCGGGGCACCACTCACCGCCGCGCGTGCCGCCTGGGTTGGCCTGCCCGCCGCCCGGGTGCCCTCGCCGGTCGGCCACCGGATCCAGCTCCTCTCGCCGGCGCTTGCCGGATCCGGCAACCCTGCGGCCGGATCGGCCTTGTCAGGCCGGCGTCCATCGTCGCCGTGACGGCGTCGTCCCTGCTCGCCTCGGCCTCATCGGGAGGTCGGGGATGAGCCCCATCCCGCTCGTGGGCCGGCCTCGCCACGGCCCGTCTTCCCGACGGCCGAGTGGGCCTGCCAGCTCCGCTCGGCCTCCCAGGCCCAAGCCGGCCCACCTCCTCCTCTCCAGTTCTGGGCCAGGCCCTTGGTGAGATTCCCCTAAATCCCGCCTGTGCACCGAATAGCTATTTTGCGCCCGTCATTTTTTTCATAAAAACTGCTAAGTCTTTTATTTTTGTCAGCATAATGTTGCATCTTTGCATGATGATAACTTTTTGTGTGGTGATCCAAATTGAGTGAATGATATGTCAAAATGATCGTGGTGATATGCTCTACACTTTGTTCCATTGTGCCATGCTCATTTGAGTTCATCTAGATGCTTAAATATCTGTTGCAAGGGTGCTACTTGTTATAAACTGCTGCTACTTGTTATTTTGTTGCCATGTTTGAGATATGATAACTTGGTGCATGTTTATCCAAATGATGCAAATGATATGTCAAAATGTTCTTCATGAGTTGCTCTACATGTTGGTTGCTTTAGCTTGCATGATAGAATTCATATTGCCATGTTTATCTCCTTTGCAAAAGTGCATTTGGCTGTTATGTCCTGAAACTTGTTATGAGATGCTGATTTCAATTGCCCTTTGCTATGGTTGTGTTTGTCCCCATGTCACATGCCTAGATGTTTTAGAATCTCCATGATGTGGTCTTTGAGGTGGTGCATTTAACTTTCCATGATATACCTTGTGTTGACTTAAACATGCTTGCAAACTTGCCATGTTGCTGTTACTGTTTTAACACTTAGTGAAATTTCACTAAGTATGGAATCTGTAATATCCTGATGCTATGTTTGCTTGATGCCCTAGGTAAATCCATGATAGTTTTGGGGTGGCCATTGATCATTCCTTGTTGTATATGTTGTTGGCTATCCATCCATGCTCTTACTTGCTCATTTGACCTGATGTAGCCTATTTAATTCTTGCTCCCAAGTTGCTATAAAATGTTGCTGTCAGGTTTTTAGTGTCATGATCAAAATGTTTTAGCTTGTTGCTATTGATCCATGCCTCCTATGGAGATGCTCCAATGGAGTTGTTTGTTGCAGGATATGTCTACTTCATGTTCATGCTTCTTCTCACCATGTTTGAGTGTTGTAGCATATATATATCATGCTCCAAAGTTGCTATGTGGTTGTTAATTTCAGCTTGTTGTTATATCTTGTTTCATGTGTATCTTTTAGCCCGTTGCTCCGTTTGGGGTGTTCCTTATATGAAACTTGAGTGATTTTGCATGTAGATTCATAATTTCATATTGTTTTCATGTTTGGTGTGAGTTTAGTTGATGTTTGGGTGCATCTTGCACCGTTGCCATGTTGTGCTTCCTCCCTTGTCATGTTGTGCTTCCTCCCTTGCCATGTTATGCTTCCTGTATAGACTTTCTGTGCTTTCTGTATAGTCTTGTCATGCATCATACCTTGCCATGTATTGCATCATATAGACTTGTGTTGTTTTTTGTGCTTCCTACCTTGCCATGTATTGCTTCCTGTATATAATTGTCATGCATCATACCTTGCCATGTAATGCATCATATATAGACTTGTGTTGTTATGCTGTGCTTCCTCCCTTGCCATGTTTTGCTTCCTGTGTAGACTTTCTGTGCATCATAAGTAGACTTGTTTTGCATCATACTTGGTTGAGCATATTGTTATGTTCTCGAGTGGTTTGTTTACCATATTGCTTGCTTATTTTCGTTAGTGCTTGATCCGTTGCGTTCGTGAGGATTCGTTCGTCTACCCGTGGTTCTTCTTCAAGGCTTCTTCTTCGTCTTCTTCATGGAACCGTTCTTCTTCCTTGCGGGATCTCAGGCAAGATGACCATACCCTTGGATACCTTTACTATCATTGCCATGCTTAGTGTCTCGATGCTATCGTTATATGTCGCACTACCCATCTTAGTTTCAGCCCTCTCCTTGTTGCCATGCTAGAATGAAACATGACCCTGCTTTTGCTACTTCACCTATATGTGTCACTGATAAGGATTATGAATTCTCTGTTGATCCTGAGTTAATTACTTTGGTTGAATGATCCTTTCCATGGCTATGAGTCTGAAACTGTTGTGGCACATCTTACCAAGTTGAATGATATAGCCACCCTGTTTACCAATGATGAAAAGATTCGCTACTACTATATCCTTAAGTTATTTCCGTTCTCGTTAAAGGGTGATGCTAAGACTTGGTTTAATTCTCTTGATCCTGGTGTGTGCGTAGTCCCCAGGATATGATGCATTACTTTTCTGCTAAATATTTTCCCACTCATAAGAAACAAGCTGCCTTACGGGAAATATATAACTTTGCTCAAACTGAAGAAGAGAATCTCCCACAAGCTTGGGGGAGGCTTCTCCAGTTACTTAATGATTTGCCTGATCATCCTCTTGAGATGCATGATATACTTGATGTCTTTTATAATGGACTAACCAATACTTCCAGAGACCACCTGGATAGTTGTGCTGGTTGTGTTTTCAGGGAAAGAACAGTTGAACAAGCTGAATTACTATTGAACAATATGCTGGCCAATGAAAATAATTGGACACTTCCTGAACCAGCCCCTAAGCCAACTCCGAAGAAAAGAGGTGTTCTATTTCTCAGTCCTGAAGATATGCAAGAAGCAAAGAAATCTATGAAAGAAAAAGGTATTAAAGCTGAAGATGTTAAGAATTTACCGCCTATTGAAGAAATACATGGTCTTGATAACCCGACACAGGTAGTAAAGGTAAATTCTCTTTATAGATTTGATGAAAGTGATATTCCTCGTTATAAGTCTGCTAGCCAATGCTTAGATGAGTTTGACAATTTTATTGTGAAACAAGAAAACTTCAATGCTTATGTTGGTAGACAACTATAGCACAATGCTCATATGATTGAACGCTTGAGTGATTATCTGTCTAGTGCTAAAGATGAATTGAAACTTATTAGTATACATGCTCCTATGGTCACCACTCAAGTAGAACAAGTACTTAAGGCTCAGAATGATTTGCTCAATGAATTAAATAGTAAGAATAATGATAATGCCATTAGAGTTGTGACTAGAGGTGGCAGAATGACTCAGGAACCTCTGTATCCTGAGGGCCACCCTAAGAGAATTGAGCAAGATTCTCAGAGAGCTAATATACATGCACCTAGTTCTTCTAAAAATAAGAAAAAGAAAAATGATAGGACTTTGCATGCTTATAGTGAACCTGTACTCACCCACCTGAGAATCCCAATGATATACCTGTTTCTGATGCTGAGACACAATCTGGTAATGAACATGAACCTAGTGATAATATTAATAATGATGTTCATGATGATGCTCAACCTAGCAATGATAATGATGTAGAGATTGAACCTGCTATTGATCTTGATAACCCACAATCAAAGAATCAACGTTATGATAAGAGAGACTTTGTTGCTAGGAAGCACGGTAGGGAAAGAGAACCCTGGGTTCAGAAACCCATGCCTTTTCCTTCGAAACCATCCAAGAAAAAGGATGATGAAGATTTTGAACGCTTTGCTGAAATGATTAGACCTATCTTTTTACGTATGCGTTTGACTGATGTGCTTAAAACAAATCCTTATGCCAAGTATATGAAAGATATTATTACCAACAAAAGAAAGATACCTGATGTAGAAATCTCCACCATGCTTGCCAATTACACTTTCGAGGGTGGAATGCCTAAGAAATTAGGAGATCCAGGAGTACCTACTATACCTTGCTCCATTAAGAGAAACTATGTTAAAACTGCTTTGTGTGATCTTGGAGCCGGTGTTAGTGTCATGCCTCTCTCTTTATATCGTAGACTTGACTTGAGTAAGCTGACACCTACTGAAATATATTTGCAAATGGCTGATAAATCAACTGCTATACCTGTCGGAATTTGTGAGGATGTGCCTGTTGTAGTTTTAAATGTTACTATTCTAACGGACTTTGTTATACTTGATATTCCCGAGGATGATAGTATGTCTATTATTCTTGGAAGACCTTTTTTGAATACTGCAGGAGCTGTTATTGATTGCAACAAAGGAAATGTCACTTTTCATGTCAATGGTAATGAGCATACGGTACATTTTCCGAGGAAACAACCTCAGGGCTATAGTATCAAGTATCAACTATATTGGAAAAACTTCAACTATCACTATTGGAGGTTTTGAGTTTCCTATTCCTACTATTAAGAAGGCATATGACATACTTATTGTTGGGGACATACATATCCCCATTGAGGTAACATAGTGTTACTTGAAAATTCTCCGGTTTCATGTTACTCGGAAAGAGTTTATTAACAAGACCTGATCAACCTTGTTAATGGATTCCTTTTGATGAGCATGGGATAGGTGAATCTAGATAGCACAATCTTCTGTACCCTCCTTTTACTTTCTGTTAATTAGGATAAATAAAAGAAAAATAGCATTATCCTTCTGTTTTCAGACTTATCCGTGCAATAAAAAATATCCAAAAAATAAAAGTTCTCCAAATGCCATGAAAATGAAATATGATTTTTTCTAGAATATTTGAGAAAATATGGCACTGAACACATAGCAAGGGGAGCCAGCACGTGGCCTCGAGGGCACAGGGCGCGCCCCCCTGCCTCGAGGGCCCCATGTGGCACCCCTCCACTTATCCTTTCACCCATGCTCTTCTTCTTCCTCCCAAAAAAATTCCCAACCAGCTCAAACCCGAGTTCTAGCTCATTTTGCTGCCATTTTCGATCTCCTTGCTCAAAGCACCATTCACCAAACTTTTTGGGGAGATTGTTCCTTGGTATGTGACTCCTCCATTGTTCCAATTAGTTTTTGTTCTAGTGCTTTATTTGTTGCAAATTTGTGTTGTTGTGGTGACCTTGTTCTTGAGCTTGCATGTCAAATTTTTTTGGTCCCAAGTAGTTCTAATGCATGATATAGTCTCTAGGCACTTGTAGGAGTTGTTGCTATCAATCTTGTTGAGTTTGGTTAACTTTTATTGTGAGTTACTAAAAATTTCAGAAATTTTCAGAAGAGGAAAATGTTAAAAAGATTATTGAGGGGCTCTTCCAGCAAGAGCTCAGAGGAGAAGAAGAAAGAAGAAAACAAGAAGCCCAAATATCATCTTCCTCGCATGGCGGAAGTTCGACCGTGCGAATGGCCTTGTAATAATTTCATGACATATGCCGGTATTTACGAAGACTTTTATTGGATGGCAAATAATGCAGGCCTCACCGACTTCCTCAACAACCAAAAAGAGCAGTATCTCTTACTCACAAATATTTTTACGCAAAGCTTTCATTTTCACTCTAGGAAAACACCACCTACTGTGGAGTTTCGCTTATATGATGTGGTTAAGGAGATATCATTGTTAGACTTTAGTGAAATATGCAAAGTACCCTTTGAAGGTAGACTTGATGAACCACGTCATGAAGACGTCAAAGGATTTATTGATATGATAGTCGTAGGTGAAACTAGACAAGTTTCAGGGGCAAGAATCACCAGTATACACTTCCCTGTTCTGCGCTACTTTGCTTTATTTGCTAGTAGGTGTTTAATTGGTCACGGGAACAATGGGAACCTCAGTGCCCCTGATATTATTATTTTACACCATGCTTTGTTTCGTGACACAACTTTTAGCTTGGGCACCGTCGTTGCCAAACGATTGAGTCTGAACCGCTCAAAGGGGCCCGTCTTTGGAGGCATCTTTGCTTCTCGCCTTGCTGAACATTTTAATATACCTATTAGGCATCATGAGAAGGAAGAAAAATTGCTTGCCCCTGTTTATCTAGATTACAAGTGCATGGTAGCTCATGACTTTATTATTAAAGACAAAAATATGCAGCTACATTATAAATTGAGGTTTGATGAAATATACTGTGAAATTGTTACCTTGCCTGCACCATCTCTGTTTGATCTATCCACAGGCAAATACCTCATTACATCAGATGCCTTCTACAAATACCAAGGCCAGGCACAAGCTCCAGAGCCTGAGCCAGAACCACCATTTGATCCTTCCCGTCAATCTGTTTATGGATGGGAGCTGGACGAGCTCGCCAACCAGTGGCACCCAGAGGACACATCTCAGTACACTTGAGGGAGTGGCTTCGATCCGTGGCCATAGACCAACTTAGGCCAAAAGCCTAAGCTTGGGGGAGTACGTGTTTCTCACGGACATACATTCATGTTCACACACTTATTCTAGCTGTCGGTGCTCACACTCTTTCACTGTACCATCCATGCTTAGTTTAAATTTCTTTTTCTTAGTATTTTTCTTTTGTGCTAGAAAAACCCAGAAAAACAAAAAATATTAGTTGTAGCTTCTAGCTAGTTTACTTTCTTTGCTTGTGGTAGTAACTAAAAATGAAAACCCAAAAATATTTCTCGTTCTTCTTTCTGCTTGTTGGGAGCTTTCCCGTGTAAATAGTGTCTTTTCTTTTCTTTAAGGGGTTAAGAGTAGAAGACCATGATTAAAATGCTTAGTGGCTCTCATATGCTTTGTTGTTGATTTAATCTTGAGCCATATTACCTTGTCTTCTCTCTTGTATTAAATGCATGTAGATTCCAGCTTAGTCCAATGCACGTGCACTATTATTATTTTCCACACCGTTCGGTCGTGCGAGTGAAGGCAATAAGGATGATATATGATGAACTAATTGAGATAAGAAAAGCTGGTATGAACTCGCCTCTCTTGTTTTTGTAAATATGATTGCTCGTCGTTCTTGATTCAGCTTGTTATGAATGAAACATGTTTGCAATGACAATTAGAGATCATAGCTGCTTATGCCATGCTTAATTAGCTGAGAGTTTATAATGGTATATCTTGCGTGCCAACATGATATTAAAATGGTTGTGATGCGGTATGATGGGTGGTATCCTCCTCTAAACAATTTAAGTGACTTGACTTGGCACATGTTCACGCATGTAATTGAAACAAATCAACATAGCCTTCACGATATTTATGTTCATGGTGATTTATATCCTACTCATGCTTGCATTCATTGTTGATTAATTTTAATGCATGTTCATGACCGTTGTTGCTCTCTAGCTGGTCGCTTCCCAATCTCCTTCTATCCTTCACCTGTACTAAGCGGGAATACTGCTTGTGCATCCACTTCCATAAACCCCAAAAGTTGTTCCATATGAGTCCACCATACCTTCCTATATGCGGTATTTACCTGCCGTTCCAAGTAAATTTGTATGTGCCAAACTCTAAACCTTCAAATGAAATTCTGTTTTGTATGCTCGAACAGCTCATGTATCAACTAGGGTTGTCTATATCTTCCATGCTAGATGGGTTATTCTCATGATGAGCGGACTCCGCTCATCATTCACGAGAAAATGGCTGGTAATCGGGATGCCCAGTCCCATGCTCAAACTCATAATAATTAAACAAAACTCCCCCAGGGTTGTTGCTTGTTTGGACGGTAACCCGTGGATTCAGCTGGCCATGGAGTGTGCTTGTTGGTGGTTGGGGGAGTATAAACTTTACCATTCTGTTTGGGAACCGCCTATAATGTGCGTAGCATGGAAGATATCGAGATTCTTGGTTGTTATGTTGACAATGAAAGTATACCGCTCAAAATGTTATTCAATCTCTATTAAAAATTGAGCTCTGGCACCTCTACAAATCCCTGCTTCCCTCTACGAAGGGCCTATCTATTTACTTTTATGCAGAGTCATTATCCTCTTATCAAAAAGCACCAGTAGGAGAGCAACTCTGTCGTTGCATGTATTACTATTAATTTGCATTGAGTATGATCATGACTGGATCTCTTTTACCATGAATTACAATGTCTAGTCAGTCCTTGATCTTTAAAGGTGCTCTGCATTTATGTTTTGCGGTCTTAGAAAGGGCTAGCGAGATGCCATCCTGTTATATCATATCATGATTGTTTTGAGGAGTGTTGTCATCTGAGGTTTATTATTATTGCTCGCTAGTTGATTATGCCATTGATGTGAGTAGTCTTGAGACCTGAAAGTTATTGTGAATGTGGTTAGTTCATGATCTTGTTGAAAATCTGAATGCTAGCTTACATATTTAATACAACAAGAGCAAACAGAGTTTGTCAAAGTTTTTCTTTATCACTTTCAGTTTATCAACTGAATTTCTTGAGGACAAACAAAGGTTTAAGCTTGGGGGAGTTGATACATCTCCAACGTATCTACTTTGCCAAACACTTTTGCCCTTGTTTTGGACTCTAACTTGCATGATTTGAATGGAACTAACCCGGACTGACACTGTTTTTAGCAGAATTGCCATGGTGTTGTTTTTGTGCAGAAATAAAAAGTTCTCAGAATCGCCTGAAAATCAACGGAGAATTATTTTAGAAAATATAAAAAATATCTGCAAGAAGATCTGCACCGGGGGGGCACACCCTGTCCTCGAGGGTGGGGGCGCGCCCCCCTTCCCAAGGCGCACCCCCCTGCCTCGAGGGCCCCCAGAAGCTCCACCGATGTATCCCCACGTCCTATATATTCCGTATCGTGGAGAAAAAAAATCAAGGAGAAAGAATTATCGCGTTTTACGAGATGGAGCCGCCGCCAAGCCCTAATCTCTCTCGGGAGGGCTGATCTAGAGTCCGTTCGGGGCTCCGGAGATTGGATATCATCGCCATCGTCATCATAAACCTTCCTCCATCACCAATTCCATGATGCTCACCGCCGTGTGTGAGCAATTCCATCGTAGGCTTGCTGGACGGTGATGGGTTGGATGGGATCTATCATGTAATCGAGTTAGTTTTGTTAGGGTTTGATCCCTAGTATCCACTATGTTCTGAGATTGATGTTACTATGACTTTGCTATGCTTAATGCTTGTCACTAGGGCCCGAGTGCCATGATTTCAGATCTGAACCTATTATGTTTTCATGAATATATGTGTGTTCTTGATCCTATCTTGCAAGTCGATAGTCACCTACTATGTGTTATGATCCGACAACCACGAAGTGACAATAATTGGGACCACTCCCGGTGATGACCATAGTTTGAGGAGTTCATGTATTCACTATGTGTTAATGCTTTGGTCCGGTACTCTATTAAAAGGAGGCCTTAATATCCCTTAGTTTCCAATAGGACCCCGCTGCCACGGGAGGGTGGGACAAAAGATGTCATGCAAGTTCTTTTCCATAAGCACGTATGACTATATTCGGAATACATGCCTACACTGCATTGATGAACTGGAGCTAGTTCTGTGTCACCCTAGGTTATAACTTCTACATGATGAATTGCATCCGACGTGATTTCCCATCACCGATCCAATGCCTACGAGATTTACCTATATTGCTAGTCGCTTATTTACTTTTCCGTTGCTTATATCACAAAAACTACAAAAAACACTATCTTTACTTTTATCGCTGCTACTGCCACTATCATATTACTTTGCTACTAAACTATCTTGCTGTAGATACTAAGTTTCCAGGTGTGGTTGAATTCACAACTCAGCTTCTAATACTTAAGAGTATTCTTTGGCTCCCCTTGTGTCGAATCAACAAATTTGGGTTTAATACTTTACCCTCGAAAACTGTTGCGATCCCCTACACTTGTGGGTTATCAATCTAGTAGATAGATCTTGCGTGATCGTAGGAAAATTTTGAAATACTACGTTCCCCAACAGTGGCATCATGAGCCAGGTCTATGCGTAGATGATATGCACGAGTAGAACACAAGTGAGTTGTGGATGATACTAGTCATACTGCTTATCAGCATATCATACTTTGATTCGGCGGTATTGTTGGATGAAGCGGCCCGGACCGACATTACCCGTACGCTTACGCGAGACTGGTTCTACCGACGTGCTTCGCACATATTTGACGAAATATCGTTGTGGTTTTGTATGCGTAGGTAAGAACCGTTCTTGCTAAGCCCGTAGCAGCCACGTAAAACTTGCAACAACAAAGTAGAGGACGTCTAACTTGTTTTTGCAGGGCATGTTGTGATGTGATATGGTCAAGACATGACATCATAAGTGATACGTTATTGTATGAGATGATCATGTTTTGTAAAGTTATCGGCAACTGGAAGGAGCCATATGGTTGTCGCTTTATTGTATGAAATACAATCGCCATGTAATTGCCTTACTTTATCACTAAGCGGTAGCGATAATCATGGAAGCAATAGTTGGCAAGACAACAACGATGTTACGATGGAGATCAAGGTGTCGCGCCGGTGACGATGGTGATAATGACAGTGTCTTGGAGATGGAGATCAAAGGCACGAGATGATGATGGCCATATCATATCACTTATATTGATTGCATGTGATGTTTATCTTTTATGCATCTTATTTTGCTTAGATCGATGGTAGCATTATAAGATGATCTCTCACTAAATTTCAAGGTATAAGTGTTCCCTCTGAGTATGCACCGTTGCAAAAGTTCGTCGTGCCGAGACACCACGTGATGATCGGGTGTGATAAGCACTACGTTCAAATACAACGGGTGTAAGAGAGTTTTGCACATGCATAATACTCGGATTAAACTTGACGAGCCTAGCATATGCAGATATGGCCTCGGAACACTGGAGACCGAAAGGTCGAGCGTGAATCATATAGTATATAAGATCAACATAAGATGTTCACCATTGAAAACTACTCCATCTCACGTGATGATCGGACATGGTTTAGTTGATTTGGATCACGTGATCATTTAGATGACTAGAGGGATGTCTATCTAAGTTAGAGTTCTTTAGTAATATGATTAATTGAACTTTAATTTATCATGAACTTAGTCCTGGTAGTATTAGCATATCTATGTTGTAGATCAATAGCTCGCGATGTAGCTCCCCGTTTGTTTTTATATGTTCCTAGAGAAAACTAAGTTGAAAGATGTTAGTAGCAATGATGCGGACTTGTTCCATGATCTGAGGATTTTCCTCATTCCTGCACAGAATAATTGTGTCCATGATGCACCGCTAGGTGACAGAGCTATTGCAAGAGCAGATGCAGACGTTATGAACATTTTGACAAAAGCTCGGTATGATGACTACTTGATAGTTTAGTGCACCATGCTCTACGGCTTAGAACTGGGACTTCAAAAACTTTTTGAACGCCACGGAGCATATGATATGTTCCAGGAGTTGAAATTAGTATTTCATACTCATGCCCATGTCGAGAGGTATAAGACCTCTGATAGTACATTGCCTACAAGATGGAGGAGAATAGCTCAACCAGTGAGCATGTGCTCAGATTGTCTGGGTACTACAATTACTTGAATCAAGTGGGACTTAATCTTCCAGATAAGATAGTAATTGACAAAGTTCTCTAGTCACTATCACCAAGTTAGTAGAACTTCTTGATGAACTATAATATGCAAGGGATGACGAAAGTAATCCCGAGCTCTTCGCGATGCTGAAATCGGCGAAGGTAGAAATCAAGAAAGAGCATCAAGCGTTGATGGTTAACAAGACCACTTGTTTCAAGTAAAGGGCAAGGATATAGAAGGGGAACTTCAAGAAGAATGACAAGCAAGTTGTCACTCTCGTGAAGAAACCCAAAGCTAAACTCAAGCCTGAAACTAATTGCTTCAACTGCAAAGGAAATGGTCACTGGAAGTGGAACTGCCCTAGATACTTGGCGGATAAGAAGGATGGCAAAGTGAACAAAGGTATATTTGATATACAGATTACTAATGTGTACTTTACTAGTGTTCATAGCAACCCCTGGGTATTTGATACCGGTTCAGTTGCTAAAATTAGTAACTCGAAACAAGAGTTGCAGAATGAACAGAGACTAGTTAAAGGTGAAGTGACGATGTGTGTTCGAAGTGGTTCCAAGATTGATATGATCATCATCGCACATTTCTTATACTTTCGGGATTAGTGTAGAACCTAAATAAATGTTATTTGGCATTTGCGTTGAGCATGAATATGATTTGATCATGTTTGTTGCAATACGGTTATTCATTTAAAGTCATAGAATAATCGTTATTCTGTTTACATGAATAAAGCCTTCGATGGTCATACACCCAATGAAAATAGTTTGTTGGATCTCGATCGTGTGATACACATGTTCATAATATTGAAGCCAAAAGATGCAAGGTTAATAATGATAGCGAAACTTATTTTTGGCACTGCCGTTTAGGTCATATTGGTGTAAAATGCATGAAGAGACTCCATAGTGATGGACTTTTGGAATCACTTGATTATGAATCACTTGATGCTTGCGAACCATGCCTCATGGGCAAGATGACTAAAACTCCATTATCCGGAACAATGGAGCGAGCAACTGATTTATTGGAAATCATACATACCGATGTATGTGGATCGATGAGTGTTGCGGCTCGCGGCGGGTATCGTTATTTTATGACCTTCACTGATGATTTGAGCAAATATGGGTATATCTACTTGATGAAACACAAGTCTGAAACATTTGAAAAGTTCAAAGAATTTCAGAGTGAAGTAGAGAATCATTGTAACAAGAAAATAAAGTTTCTACGATCTAATCGTGGAGGTGAATATTTGAGTTTCGAGTTTGGTCTTCATTTAAAACAATGTGGAATAGTTTCACAGCTCACGCCACCCGGAACACCACAGTGTATTGGTGTGTCCGAACGTCGTAACCGTACTTTATTAGATATGGTGCGGTCTATGATGTTTCTTACCAATTTACCACTATGGTTTTGCGTTATGCATTAGAGACAACTACATTCACGTTAAATAAGGGCACCATCTAAATCCGTTGAGACGACGCCTTATGAATTGTGGTTTGGCAAGAAACCAAAGTTGTCGTTTCTTAGAGTTTGGGGTTGCGATGCTTATGTGAAAAAGCTTCAAACTGATAAGCTCGAACCCAAGTCGGAGAAATGTGTCTTCATAGGATACCCAAAGGAGACTGTTGGGTACACCTTCTATCACAGATCCGAAGGCAATATATTCGTTGCTAAGAATGGATCCTTTCTAGAGAGGTGTTTCTCTCGAAAGAAGTGAATGGGAGGAAAGTAGAACTTGATGAGGTAATTGAACCTTCTCCCGAATTGGAAAGTAGTACATCACAGAAACTAGTTCCAATGATTCCTACACCAATTAATGAGGAAGCTAATGTTGATGATCATGAAACTTCGGATCAAGTTACTGCTGAACTTCGTAGATCAACCAGAGTACGTTCCGCGCCAGAGTGGTACGGCAACCCAGTTCTGGAAGTCATGTTACTAGACCATGATGAACCTACGAACTATGAGGAAGCGATGATGAGCCCAGATTCCGCAAAATGGCTTGAGGCCATGAAATCTGAGATGGGATCCATGTATGAGAACAAAGTGTGGACTTTGGTTGACTTGCCCGATGATCGGCAAGCCATCGAAAATAAATGGATCTTCAAGAGGAAGACCGACGCTAACGGTAATGTTACTATTTACAAAGCTCGACTTGTTGCGAAAGGTTTTCGACAAGTTCAAGGAGTTGACTATGATGAGACTTTCTCACTCGTAGCGATGCTTAAGTCTGTCCGAATCAAGTTAGCAATTGCCGCATTTTATGAAATCTGGCAAATAGATAACAAAACTGTGTTCTTTAATGGATTTATTAATGAAGAGTTGTATATGATGCAACCAGAAGGTTTTGTCAATCCTAAGGATGCTAACAAAATGTGCAAGCTCCAGCGATCCATCCAGTGGCGGAGCCAGCGTAGAGCCGTTGGGTTCAACTGAACCCAACGAGTCTTCCCTGCCACGTACATGTTCATGGGTACTCACTAGTATGAACCCAATAACTTATTAGGGTTGAACCCATCAAAAAGTAGCTACAACGCACGAGCAAAGTCTTTTAGCCCATTAAAAATATTCCAACTTGATTAGCCCAGCCCAGAGACCCAAAAATAACCTTGATTAATTGATTGACTCACATGGCTTGTGTGGTACCCCTCAAAAAAAACATGGCTTGTGCGGTTTGTACGTAGATATCCAGCAGGCCGCCGCAACTCCCCCATCGATCTCATCTCTCATCCCTCTGTCGTCCTGTTTGTTCGCTTCCCGATAGATCGTCAAAGTCACCGCCAGCAACGGCATGTCCCAGACCAAATTTGAGGTATGGAAGATTAGATCACCACGGCTTCTCTCTTCTTTGCACATGTCTAATCTAATCTAATCTAGTAGCTTAGTTCGGCAACGGATTTTGCCCTAATTTTTTAATTGCCTTTTCCTGAACTTTGATTAATCTAGTTAGGGAGTGATACTCCATAAAAGATAAATATACCACCAAATTCAGATAATGACTTCAAGGGCACCGTATGTAAAGTCCACCAAATGTTGTTGTTGAAGGTAGTCTCCCAAACTTTGTATTCAGAGACAAACTATTTTATATAATTTTAATTTACAAAAAACGGATGATTTTGGTCTTGAACTTCACACTTATATCAACAATGTGTGAGTAGATGGAAAGTTCGCCAATTTGCACAGGACTGATGATCTTGCTCGATTACTCATGTAGACAAATAAGCATATTACTTTTCTTTGGTGTATAAACCTCTGAAACAAAGTACTGACATTGCTCGTTGCCACAACATATGTGGACGTATGCTTTCCAATTATGAATGGTATTAAGAAACGATTCGACAATAAAAACAATTCATCAGTGATCGTTTAATTTCCATGTGAAGAAAGGTGTGTTTTTTAGCTACCATTAATAATGATGATATGTTTTCTCTGAAATGTGAGCGACTTTACATTCTTATTTAATTTTTATGGTGCTTATTTTATAAATGTCAAAGTGACTTGTCATTTTTTTGCTTTCTCCGGCAAGATTAGAAGTTGGACCTGAATCTATAAAACTATTTTGGTACTACTCTATATACAATATGTAAACAAGTGATTTTATAACTTTGTCCAACAGGTATGTCTTGCACTCTTCAGTTTTTAATACAACAACTATATGTGATATTGTATTATTTTTATTTACTATGTTGTCTATGAGCGTTATACTCTAGTAGTAAAATAATATGAAATTCGCTTTACACTTGGTTAATTCATACAAAATTATCACAATGACTTAAGGAGTGAACCCATTGGCCAAATTTTCTGGCTCCGTCCCTGGATTCATCTATGGACTGGTGCAAGCATCTCGGAGTTGGAATATACGCTTTGATAAGTTGATCAAAGCATATAGTTTTATACAGACTTGCAGTGAAGCCTGTATTTACAAGAAAGTGAGTGGGAGCACTACAACATTTCTGATAAGTATATGTGAATGACATATTGTCAATCAGAAATGATGTAGAATTTTTTGGAAAGCATAAAGAAGTGTTTGAAAGGAGTTTTTCAAAGAAAAACCTCGGTGAAGCTGCTTACATATTGAGCATCAAAAATCTATAGAGATAGATCAAGACGCTTGATAAGTTTTTTCAGTGAGTACATACCTTGACAAGTTTTTGAAGTAGTTCAAAATGGAACAGTCAAAGAAAGAGTTCTTGCCTGTGTTGCAAGGTGTGAAGTTGAGTAAGACTCAATGCCCGACCACTTCAGAAGATAGAGAGAGAATGAAAGTCATTCCCTATGCCTCAGCCATAGGTTCTATAAAGTATGCCATGTTGTATACCAGACCTATTGTATGCCTTGCCCTGATTTTGGCAAGGGAGTACTTTTTTTATCTAGGAGTAGATCACTGGACAGCGGTCAAAATTATCCTTAGAGGACTAAGGAAATATTTCTTGGTTATGGAGGTGATAAAGAGTTCGTCGTAAAGAGTTACGTCGATGTAAGCTTTAACACCAATCTGGATGACTCCGAGTCTCGATCTGGATACATATTGAAAGTGGGAGCAATTAGCTAAAGTAGCTCCGTGCAGAGCATTGTAGACATAGAAATTTGCAAAATACATACGGATCTGAATGTAATAGACCCGCTGACTAAACTTCTCTCACGAAGCAAAACATAATCACACCATAGTACTCTTTGGGTGTTAATCACATGATGATGTGAACTAGATTGTTGACTCTAGTAAACCCTTTGGGTAGTGGTCACATGGCGATGTGAACTCTCCGTGTTAATTCACATAACGATGTGAACTATCGGTATTAAATCACATGGCGATGTGAACTAGATTATTGACTCTAGTGCAAGTGGGAGACTGAAGGAAGTATGCCCTAGAGGCAATAATAAAGTTCTTATTTATATTTCCTAATATCATGATAAATGTTTATTATTTATGCTAGAATTGTATTAACCGGAAACTTAGTACATGTGTGAATACATAGACAAAACAGAGTGTCCCTAGTATGCCTCTTCTAGACTAGCTCATTGATCAAAGATGGTTATGTTTCCTAGCCATGGACATGAGTTGTCATTTGATCAATGGGATCACATCATTAGGAGAATGATGTGATGGACAAGACCCATCCGTTAGCTTAGCACTATGATCGTTTAGTTTTACTGCTATTGCTTTCTTCATGACTTATACATGTTCCTATGACTATGAGATTATGCAACTCCCGAATATCGGAGGAACACCTTGTGTGCTATCAAACATCACAACATAACTAGGTGATTATAAAGATGCTCTACAGGTGTCTTCGAAGGTGTTCGTGGTGTTGGCATAGATCAATAATAGGATTTGTCACTCCGAGTGTCGGAGAGGTATCTCTGGGCCCTCTCGGTAATACACATCATAATAAGCCTTGCAAGCAAATGACTAATGATTTAGTCACGAGATGATGTATTACGGAACGAGTAAAGAGACTTGTCGGTAACAAGATTAACTAGGTATGGTGATACCGACGATCGAATCTCGGGCAAGTAACATATTGATGACAAAGGGAACAATGTATGTTGTTGTGCGGTTTGACCGATAAAGATCTTCGTAGAATATATAGGAACCAATATGAGCATCCAGGTTCCACTATTGGTTATTGACCGGAGATGTGTCTCGGTCATGTATACATAGTTCTCGAACCCGTAGGGTCCGCACGCTTAACGTTTGATGACGATCGGTATTATCAGTTTATGAGTTTTTATGTACCGAAGGTAGTTCGGGGTTCCAGATGAGATTTGGGACATGACGAGGAGTCTCGAAATGGTCGAGACGTAAAGATCGATATATTGGACGACTATATTCAGACATCGGAAAGGTTTCGAGTGATTCGGGTATTTTTCGGAGTACCGGAGAGTTACTGGAATTCGCCGGGGAGTATATGGGCCTTATTGGGCTTTAGGGGAAAGAGAGAGAGGAGGCTGCGCGCCCCCCAAGGTTTAGTCCGAATTAGACTAGGGGGAGGGGTTGCGTCCCCTCCTTCCTTCTCTTCTCTTTTCCCTTTCCTTTTCTCCTACTCCTACTACTTGGAAGGGCTCCTAGTTCTACTAGGAAAGGGGGAATCCTACTCCCGGTGGGAGTAGGACTCCCCAGGGCGCGCCATAGTAGAGGGCCGGCCCTCCCCCTCCTCCACTCCTTTATATACGGGGGTAGGGGCAACCCATAGACACACAAGTTGATCAGTTGATCTCTCCCAACCGTGTGCGGTGCCCCTCTGTGACAGCCCGAGACCGGTGCGCCAGGTGTCAGCCTGTTATTCGTTGACTTGCCATGTCATCTGCTTGCCTGTTACATTTTGCCATGTCATCATGTGTGTTGCATCATCATGTTTTCAAAACTTGCATCCGCCCGAGTCCCCTCGTCCTTTCCGTTGTCCATTCTGAGCCCAGACACACTCACACGCGCCCGCGGCGCCTCCGAATATTTATTTTATGAGTTGCCAAAAAATGTTTTCGGAATGGGATGAAACTTGGCGTGTGGTCTTATTATAGTGTAGACAGGCCGCATGCTAAATTTCATCGCATTCGGAGCTCGTTTGATAGCCCAACGGATATATATAGCGGCACTAGTCGCCGGTTTAAACGTCGGACGTTTTCGGTCTCCGAAAACCTCCGCGGGCTTCTTTTCTCTTCTCTCCTCACAACCCACCTCCTCTACACAGCCCACCTAGGCTTGTCTAAACCCCCTCGCGATCGGATCCGTCGGATCGTGATCGGAGGGCTCAAAAACACCCCTAAACACCCCCTAACCCTAGTTTTCTCTATATATAGACTCCCTCCTTTCCAAAAATGGACTACCCTAGACCTAACCTGCCCTCGTCCCACCTCTCAGCCGCCAGCCGCCGCCCTCCACCTCCATTTCCGCGCCAGCCACCCTGCCACCACCACTTGGCGCCTTCCTAGTGGCCAGCGCCGCCACCTACCGCCCCCTGGCCAATCCCAGCCGCCATGTGGCGTCTCCACGTCTTCCCAGCCGCCCAGGGCCGCGAAGCCCGTCCACGGCCCGCTGTGGGCCGAGCCGGGCCCGTGCTCCTCCCATGCGCCCGCTCCCTGCTCCTCCCGTGCGCCGAGCTGCCGCCTCCTCGCCGGACTTCGTCACCGGAGCTGGAGCTCCTGCCAGCGAGTATCCCAGGCCAGCACCGCCGTCCCTCTCCTCGTCGCCCTCCTCCTCCTCCCTCTGCCTCACCCTCTCTCTCCCCGTGCAGGGACCCCGCCGCCGCACCTTGGATGACCGCCGCCGCCCTGGAACTCCGGCCACCGACTCCCGTCGCTCCCGTCGCCGCCACGAGCGCCCTCCGGCCAGATCTGGGCCTGACACCCCCAGATCCGACCCCTCCGCGCTCATTTTTGTCGTTGCCGCCTCGTTCCTCGTCCTCCGCCGCCGGTGGCAACCACCGCCGTTGACCTTCCCGCCGCCAGTGACTTCGGCCGGAGGCCGAGCCCCGTCGTCCGGTGCGTGGGCCGTAACCGCGCCCATCGGCCTGCCTCGTCCCGCCTGGGCCCAAGCCCAGCTCCGCGGCCACGTGGGCCCCGCGGCCTACCGCGCCCGGCCCGAGCTGCCTCCTCATCGAACTGGGCCAGGCCCATGGTGAGATTCGGCCCAGTTACTGTTTTTTTTGTTCTGCGAATTTAGCTATTTTACCCCAAAACTGCATATTTACAGTTTAGTCCCTGGAGAGTCATGTCTTGTTGCATTTTGTGAGTGGTGTAACTTTGTGCATGTGGCTCCGTTTTGAGTGAATGAGATGTCAAAATGATCGTGGTGTTATGCTCTTCACTTTGTTCCATTGTGCCATGCTTGTTGAGTTCATCTTGATGCTCTAATCCTTATTGCAAGAGTGCTACTTGTTTAAAACTACTGCTAAATGTAATTTTGTTGCATACTTGTGATGCTTGTAACTTTGTGCATGTTTTCCCAAATGGAGCATATGATATGTCAAAATGTTCATTGTGAAGTGCTCTACATGTTGGTTGTTGTAGCATTCATGTTAGGTGTCATATTGCCATGTTAATCTCTGTTGCAAAAGTGCATGTGGCTGTTAAGTGCTGAAACTTGTTATGAGATGCTGATTTCACTTGCTCATTGCTATTGATGTGTTTGTCTTCATGCCACATGCCTATATGTTTTAGAAGCACAATCATATGGTCTTTGCTGTGGTGCAATTCATTTTCCATGATATGCCTTGAGGTGACTTAAACAAGCTTGTAAACATGCCATGCCAATGTTGTTGTTTTATACTTAGTGAAAAAACTGCCAAGTCTAGAATCTGTTTTAACCTGATGCTATGTTTGCTTGATGCCCCACTCAGATCCATGCTTGTTTTAGAGTGGCCAATGATTATGTCTTGTTGTCCATGTTATTGTCTATCCATTCATGCCCTTACTTGCACATTTGGCCTACTGTAGCTTATTTATTTCTTGCTCTCAAGTTGCTATAAAATTTACTTGTCAGGTTTTTATCAGCATGTTCAATTTGGTGAAGCTTGTTGTTATTGATCCATGCCTCCTATGGAGTTGCTCCAATGGAGTTGTTTGATGTATGTCATGTCTACTACATGTCCATGATCTTTATATACTTAGTTGAGTTGATATGCTTGTTGTTTTGTGCCTCCGAAGACAGCATTGTGATGATGTTTTTGCCTTCCCAGATTTTGACTAAGTCTGGATAATTTTATTGCAACTTGCCATGCTTGGTTAATTATGTTCCAGCAAGCTTTTGAGTGTGTTCTAAGTTCATGCTTGTTAAGTAACATGTCTATTTAACATCCATGCTTCTTGTTAACATGTTTGGGTGTTGTAACTTATATTTACCTTGCTCCAAAGTTGCTATGTGGCTGTTAACTTCAGCTTGTTGTTATATCTTGTTTCATGTGTATGTGTTGAACCGTTGCTCCGTTTTGAGTGCCATATATGAAACTTATGTGATTTTGCATGTAGAATCATAATATCATGTTGTTTACATGTTTGGAGTGTGTTTGCTTGATGTTTGGGTGCATCTTGCACCGTTGCCATGTTTGTCTTGTTTTGCTCATATCTTCTAGGCCGTAGCTCCGAATTAAACAAACTTTATATGAAACTTGACTAGAATTTCGTGTAGATCATCATGGTGCATGTTAACCTGCTGTTTACCAAATTTAACATAAGGTTTGTTCAGATCTGGACTAATTTCAAATTATGCATATGAGGACTTACCAGATTTGTTATATGTAGTTTCCGGCCTCATTTAAACTTGTTGGCTTGTGTTGTTCTTGTGTGCTTCATCCCTTGCCACGAATTGCATCATATATAGACCTGTCTTGCATCATACTTGGTTGAGCATCTTGTCATGTTCTTGTGTTGGGTGTTTACTTTGTTGTGTGCTTCTTCTCGCTAGTTCTTTTCCGTTGCGATCGTGAAGATTCGTTCGACTACACGTGGTTCGTCTTCAAGGCTTCTTCTTCATCTTCTTCATGGACCCGTTCTTCTTCCTTGTGGGATCTCAGGCAAGATGACCATCACCTTGGATACCTTTACTATTATTGTCAGCCCCTCTCCTTGTTGCCATGAAACCTCTAACCTTGACACCTTCCTAGCAAACCATTGTTTGGCTATGTTACCCGCTTGCTCAGCCCCTCTTATAGCGTTGTTAGTTGCAGGTGAAGATGAAGATCGTTCCATGTTGGAACTTGATGCTTTGGGAATATCACAATATGTCATATATATATTAACACACCTATATACTAGGCATGGGTGGAAGGCTTGGCCTTTTGCTCGGTGTTTTGTTCCACTCATGCCACCTTAGGAGCCGATAAACCGGCATTATGTTCCTTGATTTTGCGTTCCTTACACGGTTGGGTATATGGGGACCCCTTGACACTTCGTCTTTGAATAAAACTCCTCCAGCAAGGCCCAACATTGGTTTTAATAATTGCATAGGGAGTTAGCGCTACCCGAGGATTCTTTCTACATAGCAGGGGGGCCAGTGCTGATGGTGTTGGTCCCAAACGGGGGTTATGCGGGGCCACCACGGAGAAACTCGAGGATTGGTTTTACCTGTAGGATCGCCCATCCAGTCGTGGCCTGAGACGAGATACGCGCGGCTACTATCAGGGTGTCGACACACCGGGAGGTCTTGCTGGACTTGTTTTACCATTGTTGAAATGTCTTGTGCACCGGGATACCGAGCCTGATCGGATTGTCCTTAAGATAAGGGGTAATATTATTATTACTTCTGCTGATCGTGAGAGCTTGTGATGGGCTAAGTTGGGACACCCCTGCAGGGTTATGATCTTTCGAAAACCGTGCTCGCAGTTATGTGGCTGACTGGAATTTGTTAATGTCCGGTTGTAGAAAACTTGACAGAGGATCCGAGATAAAACACACAACTGTGTGAGTAACCGTGACTGTCTCTTTTCATTTTGAGAAGAGAACACGGTGGGGTTATGTTTGACTCGTAGGTTGTTCAGGATCTTTAGCGATCACTACTAGTTTGCGACCGTTTGCGTAGATGCTCATCTTATTCTTGTACTCGTAAGTTAGCCACCATATATTGCTTAGCCGCTGCTGCAACCTCACCACTTTACCTCTTCCTACCCATTAAGCTTTGCTAGTCTTGTTACCCATGGTTATGGGATTGCTGAGTCCTCGTGGCTCACAGATACTACAACAGCAGTTGCAGGTGCAGGTTTTCGATGACTTGACGTGAGAGCGATGTCCTTTGTGTTGGAGTTCTTTCTTCTTCTTCTTCTTCGATCTTGGGTTAGGTTCCGGGTCGGCAGCCTGGGATAGCAGATGGATGTCGTTGTGCTTTTCATGTTTGCATCCGTAGCCGGATGTCTTGTATTGATGATGTTGTATTCATGTGACTTGTATGTATTGTTGTATCCCCCATGTATGTATGTAATGGTACGATGTAATGATATCCATCTTGCTAAGAGCCCGAAATGCGGTTGTGCCCCAATCACGTAAGTGTCACATGATCGAGATAGAATCGCATCTTGGGCTTGACACCCTCTCCATAGAAACACACCTCGGTCATACCGTTGCAGTGCTTAGGCGAAGCCCTGTGCCGGTAGCTTCATCATCTCCGTCACCACGCCGTCGTGCTGACGAAACTCTCCCGCGAAGTTCTACTGGATCAAGAGCTCGTGGGACTTCATCAAGCTGAACGTGTGCTGAACACAGAGGCTCCGTACGTTCGGTGCTTGATCGGTTGGATCGCGAAGAAGTTCAACTACATCAACCGCGTCACTAGACGCTTCCGCTCCCGGTCTACGAGGGTACGTAGACACACTCTCCCCTCTCGTTGCTATGCATCTAGAAGATAGATCTTGCGTGATCGTAGGAAAATTTTGAAATACTACGTTCCCCAACATTTATCTGCTAGAGGAAAAGAAGTCCTTATCAAGTCAGTGGCCCAAGCCATTCCGACATACTCGATGGCATGTTTTAAGTTACCTTGTGGCTTATGTGAGCACATCAACAGTCTAATTCAAAAATTCTGGTGGGGGAGTAAGAATGGCCAGAGAAAGACAGCGTGGGTGTCTTGGAAAACAATGTCAAAACCAAAGTTTATGGGGGGCATGGGTTTTCGAGATATCGAGTTATTCAACCTGGCTTTACTTGCCCGTTAAGCTTGGAGGTTATTACAGCATCTAGAGTCCCTCGGTGCTCAAGTTTTAAAAGCTCGATATTTTCCAAACACCGATATCTTACATGCCACTCTGGGATCGGCCCCCTCTCAGGTCTGGCGGTCTCTTATGGATGGGAGGGATATCCTAGCACTTGGCCTTATTAAGAGAATTGGATCAGGCATAAGTACAACTGTTTGGCATGATAACTGGATCCCACGGGATTATAAACTAAGACCCTTATGTGCTCGGTCGGCAAACCCTCCTTTGTTGGTCTCGGAGCTTATTAACCATGTTACATGATCATGGAACAAGCATGCTCTTACTGAACACTTTATTGCGGCTGATGTTGAGGTTATCCTTAATATACCACTTAGCACGAGGATGCAACAGGACTTCTGGGCGTGGCACTATGATAAGTGTGGGATATTCTCTGTAAGATCAGCTTATAGGATGATTTGTGCCATCAAAACACAGAGGGAAGATTGGCTAGAGCACCGGCCGCGTCATTCCAACATTGAAGCTGGCAAGAACTCTTGGACACAATTGTGGAAGGCAAAGATTGCATCAAAGATTCGAGTTTTTGTGTGGCGGTTGGCACATACATCTATCCCAACGGGACTTGTTCGTCATGAAAGGAAGATGGCCGATACCCCGCCTGCTCTATATGTGGGGCGGAGGAAGACACCTGGCGTCATTCACTCCTCAGCTGCCGTATGGCAAGGTGTGTATGGGCGTTGGAAGATGATGAGCTGGTCGGGCATGTCATCTCAAACCAAAACGAAGATACAAAGCTATGGCTGTTTTGGCTTTTTGAAACAACAAACCAACAAGATCTAGCTCGAGTGTTGGTAACTATGTGGGCAATATGGTAGGCTCGAAGGAAGGCAATCCACGAGAATGAATACCAGAGCCCGCTCTCAACCATGTGCTTTATCAAGAGATTCCTGGAGGATCTTGAGATAGCCGATATGCGCACACCCCGGACACATGCTGGACGAGCGGCCAGTTCTCGGGCAAGAGTTTGGTTACCTCCTTCAGGCGCTGCAGCTAAGCTAAACTGTGATGGTGGCCTTTCAACTCTGAGGGAGAAAGGAGCAGCTGGAGTTGTCTGTCGAGATAGATATGGGAAATTTTTAGGCGCGTCAGCAATGGTCTATGACGGCCTGACCGACCCGGCAAGCTTGGAGGCACAAGCTTGCAGCGAGGCGCTAGCCCTCGCACGGGATATGAACCTACATGAGCTAGTGATTGCCTCAGATTGTGTCAAATTAATATCAAACATCAACAAGGCAGGATCACTATCTTATGCTCCCATCCTAAGGGAAATTCAAACCAGTAGAACAAATTTTGATTCTGTTGCTTTTCGTTTTGAGAGTAGAGTTAATAATTTTGAGGCCCACTCGCTTGCTAAGGGAGCTGCGTCTCTCGCGGTGGGTTGCCATGTGTGGCTAGGGGTTCTGCCAGAGATTGCATGTATTCCGGTTGTTCTAAACCTTGAATAAAATCCCTAGTTTCCCTAAAAAAACATAGAGGTTACTCTTCCCTCAAAATAAAAACACAGAGGTTACTCAACGACGGCGACATACATCACATAGGAGCATTTGTCTGCGTCTACTCGTGGGGAGTAAATTGTTGAAAGCCACCACTAGGGATGCAAGCGGGCGTCGTGCGAGTCCCGCATAAATAGAACACTAGTTCAAATTAAACAAAATCTAAGAGGGATATTTGTAACTAACAGAAACCAATTTTGTCAACGAAGCGGGGCGGATCGGGCGCTGCCGTGCACCCCTACTCACCACACAACAGACGAACAAAAGATAGCACGAATCTTAAAGCAGCAATCAACGGCTAGGAAAATCGACTTACCCAAATTCAATTTTCAGGCAGCTTACCCCTCTCTAGCTAAAGTGAACAAGTAGAGCACAAGACAAATCCACACACACAACTCACACATAACAAAATGAGTAGTGCATGACGAAGGCTCATAAAAAAACTGTACATAAGCATCGCACACCAAAGGGTTCGCATTTCTTTAATCCTTCTTCAGATCATCGTTTTGGCACTAGACCTTCATTTCCACCATCGTGTTGACACCGGAGTCCATCCAGATCTCTGCATGTCAGTAGCGGCTGTGCTCATCGAGCGCGGCATGGCGTCCGAGGTAGCCAGGCTTGCACTGGTCTCGGCCGCCGTAGCCGCGGCCATGGCCTACGCGCGCCTCGCCTCCTCGCGCTTGGGCCCCGGCCTCCCCCGCCTCGCCGCGCTCCTCCCGGTGCTCCTCCTCCTCCCCGTCCTCCCCTTCACCTTCTCCTCCATCCACCTCCGCACCATCTCCGCCTTCTTCCTCGTCTGGCTCTGCGGCTTCAAGCTCCTCCTCCTCGCCGCCGGCCACGGCCCGCTCCACCCGGCCCTCCCAGCCGTGCGCTTCGCCGCCTGCGCCGCGCTCCCCATCAATATCCGGGGCAGAGCGCAGAGCTCGCGGTCCCTCCCTCCCGGGTTCCTGCTGTCCTACGCGGCCAAGGCGGCCCTCTTCGCGGCGCTCGTCTCGCTCCGTGGCCTCCGGTCGAGGATGCCGGCGTACGCCGTGGTCGCGTTCGACGGCGCGCACGTCTACCTGATGCTCGAACTCTTCCTGGAGTCGGCCGCGGCGTTCGCCCGGACGCTGCTCGGCGCGGAGCTGGAGCCGCAGTTCGACCAGCCGTACCTCGCCTCGTCGCTCCGCGACTTCTGGGGCCGCCGGTGGAACCTCATGGTCCCCGGGGCGCTCCGGCCGAGCGTGTACCGGCCCGTGCGCGCCCGCCTCGGCGACTCCGCCGGCGTGCTCGCCACTTTCCTCGTGTCGGGCCTCATGCACGAGGTGATGTTCTACTACATCACGCTGGAGGCCGGCACGGGAGAGGTGACCGCGTTCTTCGTCCTCCACGGCGCCTGCGTGGTGGCCGAGCGGTGGTGGGTGAGGCGGAGCGGCGCATGGCGGCCGCCGCGCGCGGCGGCGACGGTGGCCACGCTGGCGTTCGTGACGGGGACCGCGTCCTGGCTCTTCTTCGCGCCCGTCATACGGAGCGGGCTGGACAAGGCCATCGTCGCCGAGTGCGAGGGAATGCTGGCCTTGTTGGAGGCGGCCGTGCGGAGCCTGGCGGCACGCCTGCTTTGGACCGGATAGTGTACTTCAAGTTCAAGAGGAACATGGTCGGGCAAAATTAACAAATTTGATCTCAACGCGAAAATATATCATGAACTAAACCATTTTTGAAAATATTTCACACTGCTGACCCTTTTGTGCAGCGCTCAATAGCAAGGCGCTCCATTTTACTGTGCAGCTCCTTACAGCTAGGCATTGTGACGCATAAGTGTTAGACGTTGCATGGTAGAGTGCGACACAGTTTAGTTTGTGAAATAGTTTTGTTTTGAGGTCAAATTTATGCCTTTTGCCACATGACCACCATGGCGATTCTCATCAAATTTGGTTTCAACAAGCGGTCCATAAATCAGTTTCCACAGATGGCCATATTAGAATCTCATCTAGCGGCACTGCGGCAGTACGCGAATGCATTTTCTGTCATGGGATTGTCATGTAGTAGTAGTTGCTCTGGTGTACACGCCGAAGAAACGAGAGCATCACAGGTAAGAAGGGACACGTTTCGGCATCTCCTTCTCCAGGCAGGCATATTACTAATTTACTATCGTTTCCCCTTTGACACCTGCATAGGCTTCAACTGAACTTGAGCAATACTTGTATTGAAGATCACTAAATACATTCCTGAATGAAACCCTACGCCTGAGAGTCGTAATGTAAGTATATGTAACCAAAGACGGTACATATTATTGTTATTTGGATACCATTGGAGGTTTGCACGAAATCCATAGGCATAATTATAAAACTGCCTGAAATGGGACCAAAACTCGATAGATGAAGGATCACTTGCTCCGTCCCATGTTTGAGGAGCGTCAGGAAAGATGGGTTGTATACATGTGCCTGCACGCCTTTCAGCTAAACAAAGGAACAACATGGAGGTCCTTGCACGGTACACCATACTAAGATACTAGAGATGGTCAGCAGCTCTGATGGTTCATCTTCCTCCTACTTATGCTTTCGGGCAAGTTCAAAATTCACAACCTTTTTAATCCGAGGACCGGTATTTAACATGATGCAGGCCACTGGAGATATATCACGTAAAAAGAAGGTGTTGGATGGATGCGCCACTGCTAGCTGATGTTTCTCATGCATCCTTATGCTGGTAGGTAAGATTCTAACATGATTTGTGCGGGTCGCGGTGACGTAATCTCGACGAGAAGAAATGTGAACTTCCATGTCCTGTCCGAACTATCTTTGAACATCTCCGCAAACACCTTTCCAGCTCCATGCGGCCCCCGGATGTGAAAGCCAACCTGAAATGATGCATGTGAATTGCAACTGATCAACCAGCTTCAAAGACCTCCCGAAACAACAATGTAAGCTACTACATGGAATTCATATCAATCCCATCCCACTGCCCCTTGCACAATTAGTAGAACATCTGAAAGCATATAAACTGGCAACGGTCCACTACATATTTAACTCTCTTCACCAGTATAAGAATTATAGACTAGTTTTAGTAAAAAAAAAAACATGTTTGCTCTCATCTTGTTTCTCTCCCTATGTTGTCATTTGGAAGCTTGCTACTGATCTCCCAAGTCGTTGGCTCATTGCCATATGCTGGTAACGAACTGTCAGAGAATAAGTGTCGCCCTAACTGTTGCAGCCCCTCACAGTAAACTTGTCCATTTTCATTGACTTAGGTACCATTATCTTGATGTGCAAGTAAGCTGCATAATTAAAGAACACACGGCTGTAGAGACTAGAGGAAGGAATTTATGCTACCTCCACATGTTCAACACCATCCTCATCTGTCCAAACCCTGTTTTGGATGCGCTGCCGAGCTGCACGGTTTCTGGATTCCGTACCATAACCGGTTATAGGGTAACCAATTTTGGCTGTAACCTGACAAACATGCAATAGACGAAGTATACTAAGACAGGAACAACAAATATGCCAGGGGAAAATAGAAATAACACAAACAGCCACAAACCTGACTATCACTCTGAACTCTTGCTAGAGCTTTCCCAAAAATCTTGTACCTGTACAATGGTGCCAACATTAGGTAATTTCCCATTCACATTGCAAGGGAATACCGCAGGCATTTTCCAGAAAAAGGAATGCCGTAAACTACAGGGGCATGCTTAGGCATAAAGCAACAACAATAACCCTGTAATAAAAAAAAAGGTGATACAAAATACAAAACTTCTTACTCCCTCAGTTTCAGAATACAAGGTGCATCAATTTTGTGAAAGTCAAACGTATATGTTTGAGCTAGACTATAGAATAAAATATCCAACACTTAAAATACAAATAAATAACATATGTTTCTTTTTCATGATGGATCTAATGATACAAATTGTAGATAGACACTTTTTTTCTATAAACTTGGTCAAGCATCCACAAATGTGACTTTTGACAAAACTAATACACCTCATATTTTGAAACAGAGGGAGTGTCAGATACACAAAATAATACTCCCTCCGTCCCAAAATAAGTGTCTGATTTGGTACAACTTTGTACCAAATCAGACAATCAGGCAGGATTATCAAGTATGCAACTGACTGACAACCTGCTAAATCAAATCTCCACCACCAAGTTATTTACTGGTCAGCTTCACGGAGAAGCTGAGTAACATGCATAGGTGGCAGGAGCAGACCAGGTTAATAAGTACGCCAAGATATGTCAATCACAAAGTTGGTTATGAAAGAGCGCTTAGTTTGCCGCAAATTTGGACTATCTACCGTCAAGTATATCAACCAAGCGATGGGGGGTGGCAGACGTGGCACAAAGACCAATGGAAGAAATAGCATACATGCGTTGGCAATAAATATACTAAGAGGAAACCAGTAATGGGGACTCCAAATTTTGGCAGTAAACATGCCATATGGCCATATGTATTATCATGCTTCTTACTAATTGTGCTATTTGACATCTTAAGTTCAATCAGAAAAACACAAAAGACATACTCTTTTGGCTCAAATATAAGCTCTTTCAAAACAGCATATCCAGCCAATGCAGCAACTCCAAGCCCAGCAAGTATTACAACACTGTAAGAGGCCCCCTCGACAAATGTCACTGGCTTCTCAGGTATATTGTAGGTAGGGGCACTAAAGGGATCTTCAACAGTCGTCAAGTCTGTTCTCTCCTGAGGATAAAGGTGGCAGTCTTCTATAAGCAATTAAAAAACGACCCAGTGTGGCATGCACCATAAGAAAAATATGTTCATGAAATAGGAAAAAGGAAACAACTAACAGAATCATATAGAGTTTACTTTAGATTTAAAGTGTAGATGAAGATATGCATGAATAATGGGCCTCAAAAACTGAAAATGCAAGGTGTTAGGTGATTAATATTGTTGAGAGGAGAGTAAATACACAATACTCAGCCCTTCTGTGGCAAACTGTTGTCAACGAACAAACGAAGAGAATAGACAAGACTGTAGACTTTCAGATAAACTATATAACTAACATAATTAGTTTGCCCTATTAGATCAATAATTCATGCCTTATCAAGAAATCTGGTGTAGGAAAAAAGAGGAGCTTGTTATCTGATATCACAACATCAAGATGCTTTATCCAAAAGACGATTAAGCACCTAGCAATTACCTGTACTGATATGAACAATGAAACACAACCTTTTCAGTATATGCAACACCTTTCCATTCTCATAGCATTTGAGCAACTCCTAACAATCTATTCTACAGAAGTAGTACAAAACCACATTATAGGTGCTAATGCATATGCACTGAGGCTGGTCATAGTAATATGCACTGAGGCTGGTTATAGTAATATGCACTGAGGCTGGTCATAGTGGGAGTAATTTAGCTAGTAACATAACGTTTCTCAAGGCAAATTTGCTTATGTGGCATGTAGTTAATGAGGAGAGATGTGTTTGTGGTAACATAGTATGTTACCGTAACGTAACGCAACCCAAGGCAAAATGAGTCTACAACCTAATATATGCAACCATCTACTCCCTCCGTTCCCAAATATAAGTCTTTTTAGAGATTTCAACAAGGGACTGCATACGGAGCAAAATGAGTGAATCTACACTCTAAAATATGTCTATATACATCCGTACGTCGTACTCCATTTGAAACCTCCAAAAAGACTTATACTACTTCTATGTTACTTTGCATTATAAATATAGTAACATAGACTAGTGTCATATATTTGGGATACTAAATTTTCGTTAGATGCCCTATGCACCTGGACGGAGGGAGTAAAGCTTATGCATGTGTATGCACAACTGATCATTAGTCGCTACTGCAGATGGTAACAAGGTGACAATGCCATGGTTAATAGTTAGTTAGTTACCTATATTCCACAGCCAACACACAATTTATAGTAGCATGTTCAAAAAAATTGACAACACTGTCAGTCACTGCTGAACACTACCAAGGGTCATCACAAGCAGGAAAATACACAAGAAACCAGTATTGAATAAACCAAGTCGGCGAATAGAACTAGCTAACAAACCTGTTTTGGTCTTTTTCCTGAGGCTTCTGTGGAGTAAGATGCAGATGGCCTTATGAAAGAAGGAAGCACTTTGCGGTATTCTTTACGCACTGTCAAAGGACCTGACCGGTTTGCATTGATCATATACCACCTTGAATTTTTTACAGATGATGCTGGAAGGTTTGCCAAAAGAGAACCCCATCAACATTTAGTAAGGTCAATAGGATGCACGATATTGAAATAACTGTTAGTCCAGATTTAACAACAAAGAACAGAAAAGTCAAATAGTTATTTAACATCTTTTGAATGGAAACAGGGAGCAATTCACATGGACAGACCCAACTTAACTGAAGAATAGAATAGGCAGAACAATCATACATGATACCCATCTACCATTAGTTTGGTACAGAAGGTGAACAGAGCAAGTTTTATATTTGCCTTCTAATTTTGCTTCTAGAGTTTTACATTTGCATTTTCATTCTAGCTGGTTTGATCAAGGGTAGAAAACTCATACTTGTACTATTGCAGTTGTCAAATATTTTCAAGGAAGATTCGCTAAACAAGTGTTTGGAAGCTATTCTTAATAATTCTTGTGGCAAACTGAAAAAAATACATGAATTTAAGGCATAAATTATGCATAGACACATCACACATGGTAATGGCAGAATATGCCATTATACCATGGACTAGTTATAGCTAAAAGGAGTTAGCAGAAAACAACAAAATCCTGACTGCATTATATTCGTGCAATAGTTCTGGTAAAATTGAATAGTATTGCATGAAACCAAGACATAAATTACTGTGCTTTGCTATATCTGCTTGCTGTACTTTAGTCCTCAATTATGTCAGAACCAGTGCACGAATACAAGCATGTGAAGAATGTATAAGAAAATCATACCATGCGCAACTTCACCAGACTTTGCAAAAGCTTCCCTAAGTCCATCAGTTGTTGTTCGCTTGCTTAACCCTATAAATCATTGTTAATACTATCATAATCCAGACGTTACGTACACCAGAAGGTTCAACATGAAAGGAAACAACTCAAACAGGGGCAACAAACATAAACTTCCAAGTGTAATAAAAGACACAAAATAGAAAGCGGAACTATATGATGAAATACATTTAATGCATTTAATTACAATTTATGATAAATTTTAAGAAATACTGTACTGTTACTGCAATATCTTTAAATCGTACTCACCAGGTGTTTAACTGTTTATATAACTACACTGGCTTTAGTTGGTACTTACTAAAGTATATTCTGGTTTTCATCTTATAAAGTTCCTTGTGTGCACATATAGGATCAAGCAAGAACCAAGATTGGAGAAGTTTCAGCCTCAAGTTAAGATAACTGAATATTTGGTTTAGTTTCACAATCTCATGAACTGCTCACCTATTTGGTACTCCCTCCGTCTGGAAAAACTTGTCCAAAGCTTGTTCCTCAAATGGATGTATCTAGCACTAACTTGGTGCTAGATACATCAATTTGAAGGACAAGCTTTTCCGGACGGAGGGAGTATTTGCTAGTGGGAAACATCACTGATCTAATTTCTGATGCTTAATCAATCACCACCATCGCTGCTGGTGATGGTATTTTAAATGAAAATAATAAAGTTGACAGCAAGAAGCAGAAGAAACAAAAGATTGAACAGAGGCGCCTGCAGAGAAAGTGGAGAAGTATTGGGATTGCTATTGTAGTTAGACTCAGGATTATGCATCCTGCAAACTGGGCCGCTGTTCTGCTAGTCCATCATTGATTCAACCGATCTTTCAGTTTCAATATGTAGTTTCAGCTCAAACAGTTGAATGATAGAATCTCAGAGGAGCGGTCAGCTTCCATTCCATGATCGTGCAGAATTTTTATGATTCGAAGAGAGAGATGCTCATCTAACATCGCAGTGCTCTGCTGTTGGCTTCTGTCGCGGATAAACAGAAGACTCATAGAGTTTGTCAGGACGCGGTCTGGCGTGAGACTGAATTGAACAAATGTGGTCGGATTCGTGTATAGGTACATCTCTATGTTCCATCTAAGCAAGGTATGGAGTATTTTTCACAAGGTCTAACTCTTCCAGAAAAATCAGACAATTTCATCATATGGTTCATAGTTAGTTATCCATGGATGCAGAACAGAGTTCATTTCCTATGGTGGTACACTTGATACCCTTTTACAATTCTCCTGCTAATTAGTTTAAGAACCAGTTGTGCGATTAGTTCGCATGACATGAACAATGCCGGAACATGTATATGCTCGGGTTACTCAACATAATTCATGTATATGATTTGCAACTATTGCATGGTACCCTCTGTATGTTTTTTCAAACTATTAGATCTATTTAAATTGAATAAAAAGGGTAATAATAAAGCAGTCCGAATCCATAAAATAATTGCAGAGCTTGAATAAGCAATGCTGCAACAGCACAACTCAATATGTAAACTTTGTGAACATGCTACCAAAAAGTTGTCTAATGTCCGAGACGCCAGCTTATATAATCATCAAGCCCTCACTAGAGAACTGCCCAGCCAAAACGACATCTACCTGACTCTAGTCAATCCCGCAAGACCACTCCCATGTTAGTAAAGCGTATATCTCTAGATGCGAAGAAAGCTGAGAGTGGTTAAGGGGAAATAATGGAAGACGGAGAAGGGTACGGGGAAGCAAGAATCAAACCGGGAACGAAGAGGCTGGCGAAGGGATCTGCCTTCGGGGGAGGGGTCGGTGGCTTCGGTGGCAGCAGGGCGGATATGGAGAACAAGCGCCGGGATCCGGACCTTGCCGCAGCCGCCGCCATCGCCGCCGGGATACCTTTCGCCGTGGAAAGGCGACCGGGGGTTATTAGGGATTTCCTCCCTCCTTCCAGGGGGTTTAGACGAGTTTAGATCGTTTTCCAGTTTGTTTGTTTTTCCTTTCTTTTTGTGATGGGATGGAGCGTTTTCCAGTTGGGCACTACGAGTCGGCCGCGTAAAGATTAGTCAGATCAGCCGCCTGGGCAGCCGTTGGATGTCATTGAAACAGCCGTCCGATCTATTACCCAGTCAGTCAGCCTTTGGCACAAGCGCTACATTAGAGCATCTTCAACAGGCGTCGGTCGCGCCGCGCGCAAAAAACAGATATGCCGCGCGCGCATCGTCCGGTTTTACGCGGCGCGCGGCGCTGTCTCCAGTAGCCGCGCTAAAATGCAGCGCGCGCGTCACTTCAGCAGCGCGCCAAAATGCAGCGCGCGCGACTCGCATAAATACCATATGCATTTGAAAACAGAAGCAAAAACATCAAAACAAATAAAAATAAATAGTTCAATTTCGTTTATTACAACTCAAACAAATAGTTTATCGTTCAATACAACAAATAGTGCAATTAAACACAACAAATAGTTCAACAATACAATAAACGAGCGCACAAATCATGATGCTCTTTGTCGTCCATTTCATGCCCATCACTCATCAATGAGATCCTTCTGAAGATCATTATGCGCCGCGGGACGTCGAATAGCATGATAGGAGGCAACAAAACGGGCCACTCTTTCAGTCCTCCGTCGCACTCGCACGGTATATCCCAAGAGCTCATACTGAGAGTAGTCTACATCTTGGCCACGCTCATTCTCGATGATCATGTTGTGCATGATCACACAAACGTGCATTATGTACCAAAGCATCTTTTGATCCCAAAATCTAGACGGTCCTCTCACAATAGCAAATTGGACTTGCAAAATCCCAAAAGCTCTCTCCACATCTTTTCTAGCCGCCGCCTGAGCATTGTGGAAATCAAGATTTTTCTTACCTTCTGGCTTTTTCAATGGCTTGACAAAGGTTTGCCACTTTGATAGATACCATCCGCTAGATAATAGCCATAGTTGTATGTACGGCCATTTGCTACAAACTGTACCGGTGGCAACTCCCCATTTGCAATCTTATTCATCAGTGGTGACCGGTTGACAACATTGATGTCATTCAAAGATCTAGGCATTCTTTGGAATGTATGCCAAATCCAAGTCTCTTGATCGGCCACCGCTTCAAGGATTATAGTGGAACCATTTTTTTGGCCGTGAAATTGCCCATGATGGCTTGGCCCATGATGCAAGGCTTTGGCCGTGAGAGCCAAGCCATGTCTTTGGACAATTCTTCCAAGTCCAATGCATGCAATCTATTAAGCCAAGCATGCCAGGAAAGCCGCGAGCTTTGTTCATCGCTAAAAGCCTTGCGACGTCTTCAGCGTTGGGAGATCTCAAATACTCCTCGCCAAACACTTGCACAATTCCAACTGCGAAGCGCTTGACACACATGATGGCTTGGCTCTCACCCATAGCCAAGTGATCGTCAACTAGATCAGTCGGTATATCGTATGCCAACATACGCAAAGCGGCTGTCACCTTCTGAAAGGTGCTATGCCCGAGCTCTCCGGCGGCATTCCTCATTTGCTGAAAAAAGCGGTCATGGCTCGCTAGTTTCTCTGCAATGCGCCAGATCAACTCGGTGCTCATCCTAAACCGGCGACGAAAATACGACTCGGGGTATGTGGGATTCTCCGCAAAATAATGCCTGATCAATCTGTTGTGGGCATCGATCCTATCCCTCCAAAATTTTTGTCGACCCATAACCGAACCACCGTGCTTCGGTTTTTTATTAATATGCATAGCTAGGATCATTGCAAGATCCTCCTCCTCTTCCATATCAAATTCTTCTTCGGAAGAATCATACGACGAACTCATCTACAATATTGAATACTATGCTATAAATAAAAAACTTCAATCAACATGCACGAAATGGCTTTTGAGCAATACATACATTCTAGGCATTTTGTCGAACACCTTGCGGGCGCCGAGCGGCAGTGAAAGTGCAGTATATCGACTAGAGGGGGGGTGAATAGGCGATTTTTGTGAAATGCTTCAAAACATGGTAGTTTCGAAGACAAATGGTAAATCCAATCGTATTTGTATGCAGCGGAAAGTAGACTACACTAGACAAGCCATAGTCAGGTATTCAATGAAGTGAAAGCACGAAGACTAATAGCAGCTAGGCAGTAGGGATCAAGATGGAAGAAGGAATGAAGCCAATCAGAACAAGTAGTCACACAGTGAAGTCAATCAGATAAGGTAGGCAGGCAATGACTTCACAATGTAAGACAGTAAGTACAGGAAGGAAAGGATAGAACCCGTAGCTCGGGGAAGACAGTGATTTGTTAGACCAGTTCCAGTTGCTGTAACAACTGTACGTCTGGTTAGGGAGGCTGAGATTCAACTCAGAAGACCGCGTCTTCACCTTATTCCCCTTGAGCTAAGGACACCTAGTCCTCGCCCAATCACTCTAGTAAGTCTTCAAGGTAGACTTCCAAACATTCACAGACTTTGTTCACCGGCGATCCACAATGACTCTTGGATGCTCAGAACGCGACGCCTAACCGGCTGGAGGAAATACAGTCCTCAAGTGTAATAAGTCTTCAGGTCACACAGACAGAAAGACTTCAGTGATGCCTAACACTCTTTGTCTCTGGGTGTTTTGGCTTTGTCCTCGCAAGGATATCTCTCTCAAATGCTTCGGAGGTGGGTTGTTGTGACGCCCGAAGACCGACGTCCCAGAAGATTCCAGAGATTCCAGATGTTCCATGTTCTCCCGTGTGTTTCATTGTGCTTGTGTTATTTATTTTTTGCATTGCATCATGTCATCATGCCATCATGTCATTAATCTTTTGCATCTCAATCTAAATAAATCGTGTGGACCTTCGGTCCATTTAAACCGAAGGAAGGATGACTTCTATTTAAAACATATCCTCCCAATAGTTAGGGAGCTATATTATAAATATTCCATTTGTTTGAAATTAACCCAACACACTTGCAAATATTCCCCATGCCTCTTAATTCAAGTTTCACCGTCAAAAACCTTCCCTATATTTCTTTTCTCGTTTATCGAGGTTCCGCCAAAAACCTCAACACTTTTGGACACTTTCTAGCCATGCCCTGATTCAAACCATTTGAATTTAATTCAAATGAGTTCGAATTTATCTCTTGCATTCTTGCCTCTCCTATTTTTCGTGGACCGTGGACATTTTTGCGAGTCCAGGAAAAATAACCTCTTGCCTAAATTCTTCCCCTAACCTTTTTTCTTTCCTCTTCTTTTATTTTGTTTCTGCTTCATTTTTAATTAAAGAATCGGAGCACGCAGCTCAGCCTCTAGGCCTCCTTTTGGCCCAGGCCTCCTGGCCCGTCCGGCCCATCTCTTACTAGGCCCAGCTAGACCAGGCCCAACTCTCTCCCTCGCTAACCCTAGCCCGTTTCGATCTCTCCCCCTCACCCCTCGATCCCTCTCCTCGTTCCCCTCCGCCGCCACACACAGAACGCACGCACACATCCCCGCAGCGCCGACCTCTCCTCGATCTCCCTCGCTTGCGCCGCCAGGGCAGAGCCCTTAGACCCAATCCCCATCGCCACCACCACCTCTCCTCCCTCGTCTTCCTCCTAGCGCCACCAAAGGAGTAGCTCAAGCCCCTGCCTCACCGACCCTGGCCCTCCTGCTTCTCCTCCTCGGCGCCCGACCCTCTGCTCCTCGACGCTGGCCACGCCGGCGACCTCCAACGCTGCGCCAAGCCACCTCCGGCACCGCGCGCTGCTGCATCGCCCCGGCCAAGTCATCTGCTCCGCCGCCCCTGCTGCGCCTCCCCGTCGTCCAGCCGCCCCTCGCCGTGGCTGCACCCTGCAGGAGCTCACCGGAGCTCCTCTGCACCGCCCGCGGCCCTCTGCAACCTCTCCTGCTCGTCGTGCTTGCGCGCCCGACGGCCACCTCGGTCCGTCGGCGACCTCCTGTTGTTGGCTCCTTCTCGTGCGTCGCCCGTTGGTGGTCTCGGGTTGCCCGGTGGCCCCCTGCATCGTCTCCTCAGCCCCTGCCGTTCCCGTGCGTGTCGTGCTCCTCTGCAGCGATGCCATAGTTCCGCGGCTATCTCTGCTTCATGGATCCACCGCTGCACCTCCACTTGCTGTGCTGTGACGCCATGTTCAACGACCACCCATGGGATTTTCACCAAGTGCCAGAATGTCTACGAACCTCTACTGCCATCTACGATACGCCAAGTACCTCTACGTCACAAGAACCGAGACCGGACCGACAATATGGGCACCACTACAACCCGTGCACATCTCCGGAATCGTCAAGTACCACTACGTCCGACGATGCGACAAGAACCCCTACGGCAAGTACCACGACGGCCCCGAACCTCTACGAAACATGTACGACTACCGTCGCCGGAAACACCAAGTACCCCTTCATTTAACAAGAACGACAAGTTCAGAGACCTCAAGTACCACGACGAACGTTTTGAAGCGCCAAGTACCGCGACGCCCGGAGCACTCGAAACCGTCAAGTACATCTACGAAATGAGAACGTCTACTTCCACTACCGTCGCACCGTGTACCACGACTTGCGAGAACGACTACTTCCACTACGTCCCTCGACGACTCGAACCCCTTCGAGAACGAACGCTTCGAAGGTATAACCCTGAGACGATGACCCGTGGATGAATGCTTGCATGTGTTGTATGAGATGCTCCACTTGTGTGCTCCGTGCCCGAATCGTCTTTTGTCATGCTCCTCGGTTGCCTCGTCGCCGACTCGTGGGAACCCGGTGACGGGATCACCCCACCTTTTCATCTTGTTCGACTCGCTCACGCTCTCCGTCATCTTTTGCACCGGTCTCTCAATGAGTTACCGGAACCGAGATGTTGCCTTTGCATCATTTTCGGATCGTTGCCGTGGCACCCTTTCCTTCCACCACGGTGACAAATACTTCATATCTTCTTCATGTCAACTTTTAATAAAAATTGCATAAACTTGATCATATCATCCGCATCATGTTAACAACATTATATGTGGGAATTGTTGTTTGCTTAAAATCACTAAACATGCATATGGGGTTTTCCGGAATTGTTGTTTGTCATTCCGGCCTCATTTAAAATGTCTAAATAGGTAGTTTGCTCTTGCTTCACCTCTTGCCATGTTAACAAACATTTAATCTTGTCTTGTAAATAAACGAGAGTCAACTAAATAAATAACATGTGGTGTTTCATCAATATGCAACTCGTTGCATATTGAGCTCCACTTAACTTGTAGTTTTGTTTGTGCACATTGCCATGCCATGCATCATACTTGGATGTGCATCATATGCCATGTTTATGCTTGTGTGTTTACCTTGTTGCTTGTTTCTTTCCGGTTTGCTTCTCTCGTTAGCTTCGGTTTCGTTCCGGAGTTGTGAGGCTTCTTTTTCGTCTTCTTCATGGATCCGTTCTTCTTCCTTGCGGAATCTCAGGCAAGATGATCATACCCTTGGATACCTTTACTACCATTGCCATGCTTAGTTGTCTCGATGCTATCGTTACATGTCGCGCTACCCATCTTTATGTCAGCCTCTCCTTGTTGCCATGAAACCTCTAACCTTTGAAACCTTCCTAGCAAAACCATTGTTTGGCTATGTTACCCACTTGCTCAGCCCCTCTTATAGCGTTGCTAGTTGCAGGTGAAGATGAAGATCGTTCCAGGTGGGAACTTGTTGTTGGAATATCACAATATCTATTATTATTATTATTAACACACCTATATACTGGGCATGGGTGGAAGGCTTGGCCTTTTGCTCGGAGTTTTGTTCCACTCATGCCACCTTAGGCGCCGATAAACCGGCATTATGTTCCTTGATTTTGCGTTCCTTACACGATGGGTGGATGGGGACCACTTGACAGTTCAACTTTGAATAAAACTCCTCCAGCAAGGCCCAACATTGGTTTTAATTTGCTCATTATAACAACTTAAATAATTAATTAATTGCATAGGGGGTCATGTCCCTGGGTTCTTAATTCTACATAACAGGGGGGCCAGTGCTGATGGTGTTGGTCCCAAACGGGGAGCCTACGGGGCCACCACGGGGAAACTCGAGGATTGGTTTTACTCGTAGCATCGCCCATCCGGTCGTGGCCTGAGACGAGATACGCGTGGCTACTATCAGGGTGTCGACACACCGGGAGGTTTTGCTGGACTTGTTTTACCATTGTCGAAATGTCTTGTGCACCGGGATGCCGAGCCTGATCGGATTTCTCTAAGATAAGGGGTGATGATATTATATTTATCACTTCAGCTAATCGTGAGAGCTTGTGATGGGCTAAGTTGGGACACCCCTGCAGGGTTATGATCTTTCGAAAGCCGTGCCCGCGGTTATGTGGCAGATTGGAATTTGTTAATGTCCGGTTGTAGAAAACTTGACAGAGGATCCGAAGTAAAACACACAACTGTGTGAGTAACCGTGACTGTCTCTTTTCACTTTGAGAAGATAACACGATGGGGTTATGTTTGACTCGTAGGTAGTTCAGGATCTTTAGCGATCACTACTAGTTGCGCCCGTTTGCGTAGATGCTCATCTTATTCTTGTACTCGTAAGTTAGCCACCATATTATGCTTAGTCGCTGCTGCAACCTCACCACTTTACCTCTTCCTACCCATAAAGCTTTGCTAGTCTTGATACCCATGGTTATGGGATTGCTGAGTCCTCGTGGCTCACAGATACTACAACACCAGATGCAGGTTCAGCCGAGACTGATGCAGGAGATGGATCAGAACTTCACTGGAAGCTCGATGAAGAGTGTGGCCGTATGTTTGTGACGTTTCGACGATCAGTAGTGGTTTCTACTAGGGGCGATTCAGACCCGTGGCTTTATGTTTTGGTATCTTTCTTTTGGATCTTCGCCCGTAGTCGGGTTGTGATGTTTTGAATGATGTTTTGCTTATGTAATGTATTGTGTGAAGTAGCGAGTGTAAGCCAACTATCTCCTTTTGCAATTTCATCCCTATTTTTACATGAGTCGTGCAAAGATACCAAACTTGAGATCATTCCAGAATGGGCTTATACCTTTAAGTCGTGCCTCGACACGTAGGAGGTATAGTCCCATCCTGGGCATTACAGTTGCTCTCAAACGACAAAAGCCGTGCAATAACTCTGAGCAGCCACCAATTTATGGTGTAGGGTGTGGGCTATTTATAGCTACTGGGCAACCCGACCTGATTTGTCCGAAGTGACCTTGGGTCACTAAGGAACTGGCACGTGTTCCAATGGTCAGATTTCAAACACTCACACGGCAACTTTACTTGGGCTATAAGTAAAGCTGACTCATCCAGCTCTGGATAAGATTTGCTCTCATTGTCTTCGCTTGAAGACATAGGATTTGGTTGAGCATCACTTCAGTCACTCTGACTTAGTTCACTTGGACCCCACTTAACAGTACAGTGGTTCCTATGACTCAACAAAGAAGAAAAGGAAACAACGAAACATCTAAGTCTTCGCGCTCCATAGTCTTCACACAATGTTTTCTCTTGTCATAGTCTTCAATAAGATTATCTTCATGTACCACCACTGTTGTCAATGTCTTCATACATTTTTAGGGGTCATCTCCGGTAGGTAAACCGAATCAATGAGGGACTACTACCTATGTTATCCTGCAATTCTCACAAACACATTAGTCCCTCAACCAGGTTTGTCGTCAATACTCCAAAACCAACTAGGGGTGGCACTAGATGCACTTACAATCTCCCCCTTTTTGGTGATTGATGACAAACTGGTTGAAGTTTTCAACGGGGATAAAACTATGTGAAATTGTAAAGGATAAAGGTATTGTCTTCGTAAGTAGCAAAAGGCTCCCCCTGAAGATGTGCATATAGTTGATTTGCCTTTGAATGCAAATGCACATGGCAGGTTGTACTTGTGGAGATCCTCTTCAACTTATGAAGACAATTCATCATGCACAATTGATATGTCGAATATAATGATATGCATAATGAGAAATGGACGTCTGCAAAAATGACTAAGTGCGGAATATAACGTAGCACATGCGGAATTTATCATCGAATTACAGAGTAGCAGAAAGCGTAGCAGACGACCATCAGTTTAAGTGTTACAACTCAAAGAACCAAATGTAGCAAAAACGAGAGTTGTAAACACTAGGCAAAATATAAAGCACCCGCCCATATGGACCCGCTTGAAGACTATCAACTCATATGCTTCTCCCCCTTTTGTCAGTAAGGAACAAAAAGGTTTGAAGACATAGAGCCTCTACTCATTCCTAGTTGGAGCAGGAGAGGATTCAGGGTCGGCGTTGGTGTTTGGCGGTGCAGAAGTAGTTGGTGCAGTTTCGACACGCGCTGAAGTAGGAGGTGGTGAGGTAGCATCATCTTGATCATCTATCACCCTGGCGTCAATTGTTGCAGCGGAGGAGGAGTAGTCAGAGTCTTCAAGAGACGGAGTTCGACGCAGAACAACATTCCTTGGAGGAGTGTGATCAAACTTGAATCTTTCTGTGAAGCCATCGTCTTGAAGATCCGCTTCAGCACTCAACAGAGTTAAACTCTTCCATGACCTCCGACAGGTTTCATGAGCAACAAAGGCATTCTTGGTGGCAAGATTGCGAATGCGATTGACATCCACCAAGAGGCTTTGCATCTGACGCTTCAGCCAGTAGTGATGCTTATCCTGTTTCTGATGGAGGGCAACCAGAAGCTCTTGGTTATTGAGAACACGAGAACGCTTCTGAGGCCTTTGGGCAATGGTGCTCTCAGTGGCTTCAGTTTTAGCATGTCGAGGTAGACAAGTGCGGCCAGCCAGAGGATAAACACGAGAGACTGTTGGAACTCCTTCAATTTGCTGAGTGAAGTTCTGGTGATCAGCGTTGTGAAGACTAACAGGCTCTTTGGCAGGCTCTTGGTATATAGCTTCAGCTGACATATCAACCTCTGGCAAGAATATATGATGGTTGCGAGCAGAGGGCTGATAGGTGATAGCTGAATGAAGCTTGATGAGGCGCATGATGCATGGAGCATAGAACTTGAGACCAAACAGACCAGAGCCAGACACAGCCAACTGCCGGATGAAGAAATCTTGAGCATTGAAGCTGATGCCATTGAAGATATAGAAGACCAATGTCTTCATTGTGCCTTCAAGCTTGGCTGGTGAAGAATGTCCTTTGACAAGCCATAGAGTATGCCTGATGATATGATAGATGGTGCGTGGCAGATATTCTAGGTCTTCAACAAAGAATTCCTTTGGATATTCGGCATCGCTGGGCAAAGGCTTCATCATGCTCAACATTTGGCTCATGTTGGGCTTGCGCTTCTGGAAGATACTCTCCAAAGCTTCATTGTGCAATTGACAGCCAGGTTCATACAATTCTCCTGGAGTGGGCAGGCCAGTAAGCTCAATGAGATCAAAGGCTTTGGCTTCATGATGGACATTGCCTGTCATCCACTCAAGGACCCATGTCTTCGGATCCCCGCTGTAGCCTCGAATGTGGAGGGTTGCATAGAATTGCAGGAGTAGCTCTTCATTCCAATGCTCCTTGTCAGTCACAAAGTTGAGCAGGCCAGCATCACGGAAGTAATCAAGAGCTTCCTCCAGACAGCGCAGTCCAGCAATAGCTTCAGTGTCAAGACGCATATGAGGGAAAATGCGCCCTTGATCATAGAGTACTCTTGAGTAATAACTGCGTTTCTGATGGCTCCAAAACCTATCTGATGATATTCTTGTCTTGGAATATGGGTTCTTGGCGCTATCAAAGAATGTGTTGTGCGTAGTGAAGCTATTGGCATTGAATGACCCTTGAGAGGTGGCAATACATGAAAACCTTGGCAGTCTTGGCTTAGGCTTATGAACCTGAGGCCTGTGCTCAACATGATGGTCAAACTGAGGACTAGCAGCATGCGGTCCAGCAGCAGGAGGTGGAGTCAGAATGGGCCATCGGACGATGATGAGCTGATCATCTTGGTTGTAAGCTTGCTCAATTGTATGGGGCCTTGGAGGCGGAATAGGAGCAGATGCAGTGGCTTTAGGCTGCTGATTTGCTTCAGGTGCAGCACTTGCTTCAGGCGCCATCACTTCAGGCACCACTATGACTTCAGGTGCCACATTTGCTTCAGCCATGACCACGTCATTGGCTTCAGTGTTGGTGGTGGCGGCCTCTGAATTTGTAACCTCGACTTCAGGAGCTGGAGGGTCGAACACATTCTCCTCGCGAACAGGGGGTGTGGCAGCACGTGCTTCTTCTTCTTGGGGTTGTGTTTCTTCTTGGGATGGTTCTTCTTCGGCTGATGCAGCCGGAATATCTTCAGCCGCTTTGGCTTCAGATTCTGAGAGGTTCACAGTAGGAGCAGCGTCAGGAACAGATTGTTGCTCTTCTCCTTCTGGAACACTTGGGGTGACGACTTGAGGCTTTGGTCCTTTGCGAAGCCTGCGAAATGCTGGCGACGCCTGATGGGATGGAGGTTGTTGGGCCTCAAAGTCTTCATCTTCAAGCGCCGAACTGGTGACTTGAGTTGGTTGGGGAGTTGCTGGTGTATCTTGTGGGTGATGAGCCCACGAGTCATCCTGTGCAATTGGCGTCAATGGACGACCAATGCTGATGTGTTCGCTGTTCGTAAGAACAGGTGAAGATTCCACGTTGTACTCGATTTGAGGAAGAACTACATCATCTTCAACATTGTCATGAGGACCAATGTCTTCAGCTGCGGTGGGGTCAACAGCTGGAATGTCTTCAGCCTCTTTGGGAGCAGGCTCATGGACTGTCATGCGACGTTCTTGGTGTGTAGAGGCGGGGCGAGCAACTGATATGGGCTCGACAAAGATGGGCTCTGTGGAAGCAGCCTTGTCCTTCTTTGTCTTGCGCTTCTTAGTGGGTGGAGCTTCATCAGTAGTTTGCTTGCGCTTGCGAGCTTCAGCTTCAGCCACCTTTGTCTTCTTGAGCTCTGAAGCAGTTGGGGTGACCTTAGGCTTCGTGCCAGTCATGCTGGCAGGGAAGACAAATGCTAGGCATTTCCTGCTTGGATTCTTCAGCATCGGGCACAGGTTGCTTCTTCTTCTTGGCAGCCATCCTAGGGTCGATGCCAGGATGCCCAAGAGCCTTGCGCTTTTCAGCTTCATTATATGCTTGAACGCATTTGGCAGCCAAGGCCTTGATTAGCTCACGAGAACCTTTGGCTTCATCACGCCTCTTGCGAAAGGCTTCCTTGAGCTCATGCATCATGACTTTGAAGTTCTGAATCTCTTGGACGCTAAGCTTGTCCACATGCTTCTTGAACTGAGCCTTTTCATAATCAATCTTTTGCTTCAGCTCAATAATTTTTTGAGCAAGAGCTAGCTCAGAAGCAATGGCACCATGGAAGGAGACGCTTAGGCCAACTGGAAGCTGCAGATCGTCGAAGCTGAGGTTGGGGGTTTCAAACCATTCATCTTCGAAGCCTTGGATTTCTTCTTCTTCTTGGGCTTCGGGGTTGCAGGCGCTTCATCAGAATCAGCGTCATCTTCAGGTTGATCCACACCCGCCCCTTGAACTCTGATGTGACTGATGAGGCCTTCTAGGTTCTAGAAAGGCCCAACCAGGATTGGTTCAGCTTCGTGCGTGCCATCAGCACGGGGCGCAGAGGGGCCAGGATTGAAGTCCAATCCCCAGTTGTTCTTGTTCTCTTTGGCTGATTTCTTGGCATATTGAAGATTGCGCTTGAACAAATTGTCGTCGCGACACCAGAGCAGAGAAGAAGGATCGGCATCAGCAGGCTGAGGCCCTCTGACCATGCAAGGGTAGAAGCCTTGAGCAATGGCTTCAGCTCGATTCTTGGGTGGAAGATTTTTGTAGGTAATATCTCCCCATGGATGCTTGATCGCGTTCTTTTCAGCATACTCTTGGGTCATGAACCTATATTTGAACCACTGTTTAGCCCAATATCTTCGAATCCATTGGATTCGTGTCTTCCTCTGATTATAATCCTCCTCAGGATCAGTCTTGTACATCTCACTTAGATCAGGAGGCAAATCTTTGGAGGTGTTGCCACGGCGCTGTCTGCCACCCTTCCTAACTTACTTGTCAGTTGCCATTGGTTTCAATCTGAAAGGCTTCAAACTGAATGGCTTCAACACTGGCAAATGCTTCGGTCTGCTGGTCAGACAGGAACTGGCTTCAGGGGAGTGAATGTGACGCTGCAAGAATTCTGCAAATGAATGCAGACTATGAGAACCAAGGGATTCTCCCATGGACATGTACCTGTGATAGCATTAGAGATGCGAGGGAAGGGGAAGAGGTCATATGCATTCTCGGAAGCTTTTAGAAGATAAATCAGTTTAGAAGACTTTGACCTCATAGCACGAAGGCATTCACTTATATGATGAGAGTTGGTTCCAGATTTGTACGAATCCATGAATAGGTACAAGTGAGGAATCTAACTATGTTGAAGCATATGTGAATGTACTAGGCAATATATGAGATGCAGACAGGATAGATCTATATATGTGTAGGCAGAAACTTCTTGTGGTAAAAGTGATGAATCTTTCTGGATCAAGAAGATGGTAAAAAGAGGGTTTAATTTACCACACGATGAACTACTTAGATGGAGAGAAATTGGATGCCGAGCAGTTCGATCTTCCGTGCCCTAACTTGGTGACGAAGGACAGCTACGGCTACGGCGGAGTAGAAGATATCCGCGGCCGGCGTGAAGACGACGTCGACGAGGTCGCGACAACGAAGCGCTTCGTCGCCGGCGTCGTCGAGAGCTAGCGGAGGCGCAAGGGTTGGTCGAGGTGGAGAGGTGGTAGAAGAATTTTTGACCATGATGGGACGTGCATTTATAAGCATGGGAGATGGCACAACGCAATTACGCAGGTGCCCCTGGTGGTTCACATCTGAGGGACACGTGGCGGACATGTAACACATTGGGAGTTGTCCCACGATCCCACGTACGCCACGACTGTCGGAGTGGTCGTTCCGGCTTCTCCGGGTTTCAGGCATAAAGGATGGAGCATTAAAATCAGATTTAAAGTTTGTCTCCGTATCTTCTGCTGACAAGGACGCAGAGAAGATATTCGACAGTTCCAACAAAATGCATATGATTTGGACAGACAGAGTGTGAGATGAGAGAGCATAGAGAGGTTAGGGTCCGATCACATTCACTTAGTTCAAAAGATTCAAATAAGAAGACATAGCTATAAGTGAATGCTGTAGAGGACAGAACACAACTCTCTCTCTCTCTATATATATATATATCCTATATAAAGATAAACCAAGTGTGAAGACTTTGCAAATGTAACGCCACGAGAAACACTTCAAACAAAGATTTGGTGGTGGCGTTACCCACCGTATAGGAAGTATTAGACCCAGAAACGGCGCACAATTATCGTGGCGCTCCGAAGTCAAATTCCGCGTTAATGTATTCACACTTAGAATGTAAGTCTTCATTGATTGAAGATATACTTTACTTCGTGTGTTGCACATCTAAGTCATCAATATGCATAAGTGTTAGGATGTGTGCCCGATTATAGGACATTTGAGGATTCTAAGATATTTAGCTCACACCGCAACTTGCAAAACCTTTTCTCATCCAAGGGCTTTGTGAAGATATCTGCCAGTTGCTCTTTAGTGTTGACGTGTATGATATCAATATCTTCCTTCATGACATGATCTCTGAGAAAGTGATGACGAATTTCAATGTGCTTTGTCTTCGAGTGCTGAACCGGGTTGTTGGCAATCTTGATAGCGCTTTCATTATCGCAGTAGAGTGGCACATGCTTCAGATGGACATCATAGTCCTTGAGTGTTTGCTTCATCCAGAGAAGCTGAGCGCAGCAAGATCCATCAGCAATGTATTCAGATTCAGTAGTGGAGAGTGATACACAGTTCTGCTTCTTTGAAGACCAACAGACAAGAGATCGTCCTAGAAAGTGACATGTGCCTGATGTAGACTTGCGATCAACTTTGTCACCAGCATAATCAGCATCTGAGAATCCAACTAGATCAAACTCTGAGCCCTTTGGATACCATAATCCTAGTGTTGGGGTGTAAGCCAAATATCGAAGTATTCGTTTCACAGCTAAGTGATGCGACTGCTTTGGTGCCGCTTGATATTGAGCACACATGCAAACACTAAGCATAATATCTGGCCTAGATGCACATAAATAAAGCAAAGAACCAATCATGGAGCGGCATACCTTTTGATCGAACTCTTTACCATTTGCATCGGGACCCAGATGGTGTTTAGCTGGCATAGGCGTCGAGTACCCTTTGCAGTCTTGCATTCCAAACTTCTTCAGGCAGTCTTTGAGGTACTTCTCTTGAGATATGAAGATGCCATTGCTTTGCTGATGAATTTGAAGACCAAGGAAGAACTTCAGCTTACACATCATGGACATCTGATATTGCTCTTGCATCATGTGACCAAACTCATCACTGTATCTTTTGTCAGTGCAGCCGAAGATAATATCGTCCACATAGATTTGGTAGACAAACAGTTCATCATCATATGTCTTCGTGAAGAGTGTGGGATCTAGGGATCTAGGTTTGAAGCCTTTGCTCTTCAGGAAGTCTTTGAGTGTGTCATACCAAGCACGAGGCGCTTGTTTGAGGCCATACAGTGCCTTGTTGAGTTTGTATACCATATCAGGACGTTTTGGATCTTCAAAGCCAGGTGGTTGTGCAACATACACCTCTTCTTCAATCCTTCCATTGAGAAAGGCACTCTTTACATCCATTTGATACAGAAGTATGTTGTGATGATTTGCATAGGCTAGCAGTATACGAATAGCTTCAAGTCTAGCCATAGGAGCAAATGTTTCATCGAAGTCAATGCCTTCAACTTGAGTGTATCCTTGGGCAACGAGACGAGCTTTGTTTCTGACAACTTGACCATGCTCGTCTTGCTTGTTGCGATAAATCCATTTTGTTCCTATTATGTTGTGCTTGCGAGGGTCAGGACGCTTGACAAGTTCCCACACGTTGTTCAGCTCAAACTGTTGAAGCTCTTCTTGCATTGCTTGAATCCATTCGGGTTGCATAAAAGCTTCAGCAACTTTCTTGGGTTCAGATATTGAGACAAAAGCAAAGTGCCCACAAAAATTTGCAAGCTGTGTTGCTCTTGAACGAGTAAGTGGACCAGGTGCATTTATGCTGTCGATTATCTTCTCAACTTGTACTTCGTTTGCAACACGAGGATGAGCTGGACGAAGATTTTGCTCATACTGTACATTATCATCAGGAGGGTTGTCTTCAGGCTAAGCATTGTCGTGAGGTTGATTTGGAGCAGAAATGATGAGTTCCTCGTCAGGTTTTGCTTCAGAAGGCATGATCTCACCGGTTCCCATTAGCTTGATAGATTCATTTGGTGAAGCCTCATCTAGCACATTTGGTAGGGTCTCTCTTTGTGAACCATTCGTTTCATCAAACCGCACATCCACAGTTTCAATTACTTTATGGAGAAAGATGTTGAAGACTCTATAGGAGTGTGAGTCTTTTCCATATCCGAGCATGAAGCCTTCATGTTCTTTTGGTGCAAACTTTGACTTGTGATGTGGATCCTTGATCCAGCATCTAGCTCCAAATACTCTGAAGTAACTTGCGTTAGGCTTCTTTCCAGTGAGGAGTTCATAGGACATTTTCTTCAGAAGCTTGTGAAGATAAACACGGTTGATGATATGGCATGCAGTATCAATAGCTTCGGGCCAGAACCTTCTTGGTGTCTTGTATTCATCGAGCATCGTTCAAGCCATCTCAATTAGGGTTCTGTTTTTGCGCTCTACGATGCCATTTTGCTGAGGTGTGTACGGGGCTGAGAACTCATGAGTGATCCCCATTGTATGCAGATAAAGATCAAGGCCGGTGTTCTTGAACTCAGTGCCATTGTCACTTCTAATATGCTTGATCTTGACGCCATAGTCATTCATGGCATGATTCGCGAAGCGTCTGAAGACATTGCACTTCAGTCTTGTAGAGTATTATGTGCACCCATGTGTATCTTGAATAATCATCAACAATGACGAAGCCATAGAGACAAGCTGTGGTAGAGAACGTGGAGTAGTGAGTAGGGCCAAATAAGTCCATGTGAAGCAGCTCGAAGGGTTTGGATGTTGTCATGATTGTCTTTGAGGGATGCTTGGCCCTAGTCATCTTCCCAGCTTCACAGGCACCACATAGATGATCTTTCTTGAACTTGACGTCCTCGATGCCTACTACATGCTTCTTCTTTGCGAGAGTGTGCAAGTTTCTCATGCCGGCATGTCCTAGCCTTCGATGCCAGAGCCAGCACTCTAAAGCTTTTGCTAGAAGACATGCGGCCATCTGCGGTCCAGCTGAGAAATCTACCATATACAGATCACCTTTTCTGTATCCTTCAAATACTAAAGACTTGTCAGATTCCATTAGTAGAAGGCAACGAAATTTTCCAAATATCACAATCATGTTTAGGTCACAAAGCATTGAGACAGACATTAAGTTGAAACCAAGAGTTTCAACAAGCATGACTTTATCCATGTGTTGATCCCTTGAGATTGCAACTCTACCTAGACCCAACACCTTGCTTTAACCAGTATCAGCAAATGTGATGTGACTCTTGTTAGATGGACGTAAGGTTGAGTCCATGAGAAGACTTTGATCTCCAGTCATATGATTTGTGCATCCGCTGTCCATAATCCATTCTGAAGACTTTGGTGTCACTCCCTACAATGCAGTTAGGAGGATAGGCTTCACCAAAAGCCATTGTGAAGCATAAACATTTGACGTACAAGTGGATTATGAAAGCTTTTAGATCCAAGTTAGGACTGATAAGATGATTAGCAAGTGATTCATGAACAGAATGAATAGTAAATCATTTGGGCATTTGATCTTGTGCCCAACAAGTGTTTTAGGTCCCCAACAATAGCATCAGACGCCTTTGATTTTCGGCTGGAGACCTTTCCCTGTAAGAGAAAGTTAGTTCTTCTTAACCACCCACATCTTCAGGGGTGGATTAGAAGCAATGAGTCTAAGAGCAGCATCTGAGATTTTTGGCTTTGGAGCCCTAGCAAATAATCTTGCAGGAGGAGAATAATACTCATAAGAATAGGCAGAAAATTCTTTGTTTTATGAATATAGCGGTTTGAAGAAACACACTCATATTCATGGGTCTGAGTATGGTTTCCCTGCAAAACATTGGCGTTAGGGTGACTCAGGTGAGTCCTTTGTCTGTATGAAGCCTTAGGACCATATGAAGCCTTTGGTCTGGGGTTTGTCTTCTTCCCAAGAGGTGTCATGATAACATTTGCTGGAAGTTTCTCAAGACAACCTTTGGGTACCCAGATCTTCTTCATAGGTGGCCCGTTCCTGCAGTTAGTACCAATATACCTGGTAAACACTTCACCATTTTGATTCTTAAACAGTTTATAGTTTGCATCAAAGGATTCATCAATGATAAAAGGATTAGCACAAGTGAAGCCAGATAGGGTAGATGGATCCACTAACGGTTCCTTTGCAGCAACCCATGTGGTTTTGGGATACTGCTCAGGCTTCCAGTATGAACCATCAACATTCATTTTCCCGTCGAACCCAACACCCTCTTTCCTAGGGTTTCGGTTCAGTATCTGCTTTTTGAGGACATCACATAGAGTCTGATGCCCTTTCAGGCTTTTGTACATCCCTGTTTCAAGCAAAGTCTTCAACCTAGTATTTTCATCAGCAATAGTAGTGGTATCCTCAGCAGAGGGGTTAGTTACCACATCAGTAGTTGAAGATATTGCAACAGTGGCAGCAGTAGAACATTCAACAACAGATGTAGCGTTATCACGCTCAATGCATTTTAGACATGGTGGTTCAAACTCTTCCCGAGAAGCACTGATTTGTTGAGCAAGTAATGAATCACGCTCCTTTTGAAGATCTTCATAACATACTCTTAGCTTTTCATGATCAGATAAGAGAGTGTTATGATGACTTTGAAGCGTGGTTAACTTAGCCTGAAGTCTCTGAAGACTTTCAGCTAAGTTTTTCGACTGATCCATTTCTTCACCCAACATATCATTGCTCTTACTAAGCATTTTTTGAGCCTTTTCCAAAGCAATTTGTTGTTTAGCGGCAAGGGAAGCAAGTTTGACATAGCTGGGTCCAAATTCATTATCAGATTCATCATCACTAGACTCAGATGGATAGCATTCGGTTACCTTGGCACCTTTTGCCATAAGACATGGTGCAGAGGATGATGGTTCTGCATCGAAAGTCATCGTCTTGAGAGATTCTTTGAAATCCTCAAACCCGGAATCATCACGAGTTCGATGACCCTCATAGACTTCAGAGAGACGGTCCCAAATAAGCTTCGCATGATCAAGATGCATGATGTTCCTGAACTGATTTTGAGACAGACAGGAGCAGATGACGTCCTTCGCTGTGATATTGAGAAGAGTGAACTTGCGAATGTCATCAGCTTCTGCCCTCTTGCATAGATCGGTAAGACCAATCTCAGTGATGGTCCACAACTCACTATTAATCGCCATGAGACGTTTCTTCATCATGGCCTTCCACTTGGGATACTCGTGACCGTCAAACATGGGGCAAGACATTGTCTTCATTCCTGCGGTCGGCATAACTAAAACTCCAGGTGGTTAAACCGAATCACACAGAACAAGGGAGTACCTTACTCTGATACCAATTGAAAGTGCAGTATATCGACTAGAGGGGGGGGGTGAATAGGCGATTTTTGTGAAATGCTTCAAAACATGGTAGTTTCGAAGACAAAGGGTAAATCCAATCCTATTTGTATGCAGCGGAAAGTAGACTACACTAGACAAGCCATAGTCAGGTATTCAATGAAGTGAAAGCACAAAGACTAATAGCAGCTGGGCAGTAGGGATCAAGATGGAAGAAGGAATGAAGCCAATCAGAACAAGTAGTCACACAGTGAAGTCAATCAGATAAGGCAGGCAGGCAATGACTTCACAACGTAAGACAGTAAGTAAAGGGATGGAAAGGATAGAACCAGTAGCTCGGGAAAGACAGTGATTTGTTAGACCAGTTCCAGTTGCTGTGACAACTGTACATCTAGTTAGGGAGGCTGAGATTCAACTCAGAAGACCGCGTCTTCACCTTATTCCCCTTGAGCTAAGGACACCTAGTCCTCGCCCAATCAGTCTGGTAAGTCTTCAAGGTAGACTTCCAAACCTTCACAGACTTCATTCACCGGCGATCCATAATGACTCTTGGATGCTCAGAACGCGACGCCTAACCGGCTGGAGGAAACACAGTCCTCAAGTGTAATAAGTCTTCAGGTCACACAGACAGAAAGACTTCAGTGATGCCTAACACTCTTTGGCTCTGGGTGTTTTGGCTTTGTCCTCGCAAGGATATCTCTCTCAAATGCTTCGGAGGTGGGTTGCTCTCAAACGACAAAAGCCGTGCAATAACTCTGAGCAGCCACCAATTTATGGTGTAGGGGTGGGCTATTTATAGCCACTTGGCAACCCGACCTGATTTGTCCGAAGTGACCCTGGGTTACTAAGGAACTGACACGTGTTCCAACGATCGGATTTCAAACACTCACACGACAACTTTACTTGGGCTACAAGTAAAAGCTGACTCATCCAGATCTGGATAAGATTTGCTCTCATTGTCTTCGCTCGAAGACATGGGATTTGGTTGAGCATCACTTCAGTCACTCTAACTTAGTTCACTTGGACCCCACTTAATAGTACGGTGGTTCCTATGACTCAACAAAGATGAAAAGGAAACAACGAAACATCTAAGTCTTCGCGCTCCATAGTCTTCACACAATGTCTTCTCTTGTCATAGTCTTCAATAATATTATCTTCATGTACCACCACTGTTGTTAATGTCTTCATACATTTTTAGGGGTCATCTCCGGTAGGTAAACCGAATCAATGAGGGACTACTACCTGTGTTATCCTGCAATTCTCACAAACACATTAGTCCCTCAACCAGTGTTGTAGGGTGAAACCCTAGGGGGGATCTTTTCACACTTGGAGGGGGAAAAGAGGAAGAACACACAAGAACACAAGACACAAATCACTCAAAACAAACCCAATATCACATCCACTAGAGTAGCGCACAAAGGATCCACAAGATTACAAGATCAATCCAAGGAAATAAGCACAAAGGTAAGGTTCTTCCCACTCCTAGAGGAGGTGAGGTCTTGCAATCCAAGAGGATTCTTCTCCCTTGGGAGGTCTTGCAATCCACGAGGATTCTTCTCCCTTGGGAGGTCTTGATCTCCTCACGGAGGGGATACAAGGAGCAAAGCTCTCAAGGTCTCTCAATATCTTTGCTAACCCTTCAAAGGAAGTGGGGAAGGTCTATTTATAGTTTATGCTACGAAGGGGTACGAGAAGAGAGGGATACATGGCCAAGGGCCGAAGGCTGCACGCAGGCAGGGCGGTAGTACCGTCCGCTCGAGCGGTAGTACCGCTTGCACGTGGTAGTACTGCTTAAGGGGCGGTAGTACCGCTCGTTCCGGATTGGCCAGGAGCGGTAGTACTGTTTTGGGGGAGCGGTAGTACCGCTCGTTCTGGGTTGGGCAAGCCTTCATTTGCTTCCGCGCGATCCGGGCTGAATGGGTTCTCCTTTGCTTCCACGTGATCACCTCCTTGGTAACTGAGAATGCACAACATCTCCTTGTGAGGTAGAACCCAATCCTCATGCGAATCCAAACGAAACTCGAAGAGGAGATAATTCACCTCGTCCTCGATGGCGCGTGCGCGTGCTCTAGTCATTGGTCCCTTGAGCGCTTGTGCCGATGACGGGGTGTCCATGGGGATGCTTGACGGATGCTCCGCATCATCTCCCCCCCTTGGGGAAGATCCGTCCACGGATCATGGTCTTCATCACCATGGTACTTGGCCAAGTCTTGGATGTTGAAGATGTCGCTGACGTTGTACTTGTCACGGGGGATGTCGATCTTGTAAGCGTTGTCGTTGTAGCGTGCTAGCACCCTGAATGGTCCGTCGGCTCGTGGAAGAAGCTTGGACTTGCGTTCCTTGGGGAAGCGGTCTTTGCGAAGGTGTAGCCAAACGAGATAACCCGGATGGAACACCATTGGTGTTTTGTTGGTGTTGAGCTTGATGGCGCGGCGTTGAACTTGACGCTCGGTCATGGAACGTGTTTCTTCATGCATCTTCTTGAGGTGGGCTGCTCTTGCACTTGCGTCCATGTCGGCTCGTTCTTGAAGCGGGAGCGGAAGGATGTCCAACGGTGACAATGGATTGAAGCCGTAGATAACCTCGAAGGGGGACCTGCCGGTTGTAGAGTGTCTCGCGCGATTGTAGGCGTACTCGGCGATGGGTAGGCACTCCTCCCACTCCTTGATGTTCTTCTTGATCAACACACGTAGGAGAGTGGCAAGCGTCTGGTTGGTGACTTCGGTTTGGCCATCGGTTTGAGGGTGGTATGCCGTGGAGAAGAGTAGCTTGATGCCGAGCTTGGAGCATAGTGTTTTCCAAAAGTAACTCAAGAACTTGACGTCACGGTCCGAGACAATCGTCTTGGGTACGCCGTGAAGGCGCAAGATTTCCCTACAAAATAGAGTCGCAATATGTGAAGCATCATCTATCTTGTGACAAGGAATGAAATGTGCCATCTTGGAAAATCTATCAACAACAACGAATACAGAATCCTTTCCATTGCGAGTTCTAGGTAATCCAAGAATGAAATCCATGCTAATGTCTTCCCATGGATGGAAAGGAATAGGAAGTGGCATGTGAAGGCCATGGGATTGAGCTTTTGACTTAGCTTTGCGGCATGTAGAGCACCGGTTGGTGAAGCGGGAGACGTCACGGAACATCTTGGGCCAAAAGTAATTCTTGGAGAGCGTAGCGAATGTCTTGTCGCGTCCAAAGTGTCCCATGAGCCCTCCTCCGTGAGATTCCTGAAAAAGGAGCAAACGAAGCGAAGACTCGGGAATGCAAAGTTTGTTAGCTTTCATGAGATATCCATCCTTGATGTAGTATTGCTCCCAAGAAGTATGTGCTACACATTTGGCATAAGGATTTGCAAAGAAAACATCATGCTCATATAAGTCTATTATGTGCTCAAAGCCAATAACATTCAACTCAAGTTTGGTAACAAGCATGCATTTGCGGGAAAGAGCATCCGCCACAACATTTTCTTTGCCTTTGATGTATTTGATGGCATAGGGAAAAGACTCAATGAATTCACTCCACTTAGGATGACGCTTGTTTAACTTCGTTTGACCCTTGAGATACTTGAGCGTCTCATGGTCCGTGTGAAGAATAAATTCATGGGGTTGAAGATAGTGTTCCCAAACACGTAAAACTCTCACCAAAGCATAGAGCTCTTTATCATAGATGGGGTAGTTAAGTTGTGCTCCGGATAGTTTTTCGCGAAAATACGCAATGGGGCGTTTTTCTTGCATGAGCACGCCACCTATGCCGGTACCACTAGCGTCACAATGAATCTCAAACGACTTATCAAAGTTCGGTAGGGCAAGAAGTGGTGCGTGCGTGAGCAAGTGTTTGAGCTTAATGAACGCGGTGTCTTGCGAAGGACCCCAAACAAAGGGTGCGTTCTTCTTGCTCAAGGCGTGTAGAGGCATAGCAATGGTGCTAAAGTCCTTCACAAATCATCGATAGAAACCGGTTAAACCAAGAAAGCTACGCACTTGTTGAAGGTTCGTTGGTTGAGGCCAAGTTTTAATTGCTTCAGTTTTCGTTTCATCAACGTGAACACCTTGTGAAGACACGACAAATCCTAGAAAAACAACTTTATCAACACGAAAAGTGCATTTCTCCATATTAGCATATAATTGTTGTTTTCGAAGGGCTTGCAAAACCATACGGACATGGTCAACATGTTCTTCAAGCGACTTGCTAAAGACTAGAATGTCATCAAAGTAAACCACTACAAAGACGCCTATATAAGGTCGGAGAACGAAATGCATAAGACGCACGAATGTGCCGGGCGCTTCCGATAAGCCCATCGGCATGACCAACCACTCGTATAACCCAAACTTGGTTTTGAAAGCTATTTTCCACTCATCACCCTCTTGAATGCGAATTTGGTAATAGCCACTTTTAAGGTCAATTTTGGAAAAGATGGTGGCACCACATAATTCATCAAGCATGTCATCTAGGCGTGGAATAGGGTGACGGTATCTAACGATGATAGCATTTATCGGACGACAATCGGAACACATGCGAAAGCTTCCATCTTTCTTAGGCACAAGAATAACGGGAACTGCACAAGGGCTTAGGCTTTCACGTACATGACCTTTGTCGATGAGTTGTTGTACTTGATGTTGTATCTCCTTTGTTTCCTCCGGGTTGACGCGGTAGGGAGCCTTGTTCGGAAGTGGTGCATCGGGTATGAGGTCGATGCGGTGTTCGATGCCGCGAAGTGGAGGTAGACCCGGTGGTAGCTCATCGGGAAAGACGTCCGAGAATTCCTGCAACAATTGAGACAACACAAAAGGTGGAGGTGGTGAAGTGTTAGTAGGTTTGGCTTCCCCTTTGCATAGAAGCACAAGGTGGAAGACGCTCGAGGGGTTCTCACACACTTCTCTCATCTCACGTTTGGTGGCTAGGAGGACTAAGTTTTTCTCTCTTGGCGAAGAGGCGCTCAATTTTGGCTTGTGGCTCTCACTTTCTTTTTGGTGGATCACTCTCTCACTAGGATCTTCACGATGGGTGTGTGCTTGCTTATCGGCGATCACTTGGCTTGGTGACATTGGGCGAAGCACATATTCCTTGCCTTTCATCTTGAAGCTGTAATAGTTGGTTCGCCCGTTGTGGATGGCTCCACGGTCAAATTGCCAAGGTCGTCCCAAGAGGAGGTGGCACACCGTCATGGGAACTACATCACACTCCAAGGTGTCCTCGTAGGCGCCGATCTTGAAAGAAACTAGTACCGTATGCTCCACTTGAATGGTTCCGGAGTCGCTCAACCATTGTACCTTGTATGGACGAGGGTGCTTCTTCTTGACCAATTGGAGCTTGGAACATAGCTCATCACTTGCCAAGTTGTGACAACTTCCTCCATCGATGATGACCTTGACGGAGCGTCCGTTGATGCCGGCCTTTGTGTGGAAAATATGGCATCGTTGGTCTTCGTCTTGATTGTGTTGGAGGGTCAAGACCTTGGATACCACGAGAGAGGGACTTGAATCATTGTCACAAAATACTTGATCATCTTCATCTTTGTTGATGCGTCGGTGCATGGCCACATGCTCAATAGCTTCCACTTCGTCTTCGCTCATCGAGTCATATGTGCCGTCGTCATTGAAGATCATGGTTCTCTTGTTGGTGCACTCGAAGGACTTGTGACTTCGGCCACCACATGTGAAGCACTTGAAGGAACTAGTCTTCTCGGTGTCGTAAGGTGGTGCCGAAGATGAGGGAGTCTTGGGTTTGTAGTTGCTTGCCGGAGAACGAGTCGAGGAAGGTGTAGTTTGCTTGGAACTTGACTTGTCGCCGGTACTTAGTGATGCTCTCGTTGAGGTAGGAGGTGCCGAAGTCGCGGGTGCTTGAGAGTAGGAGCCGTAGTGTAATGCCCCGGATGTAATACTTTCCCTTTTGGGTATATAATATATCTCCGGCTTCATCTATTTCCATTCCGGGTTCTTTGTCTTTCGGGTTTTCGTCATTTTGTTGTGTAAGTGTGTGGCATTCATTCATATCATGTAGACATGTGCATTGCATTGCATTTGTGTTGTGGGTTGCATCCGGATCCGTGTGTTTCTTCCCGTTGTCCGTTTCGCGTTCCGGAGCTCCCTCACGTGTCCGTGACGTCCCGTAGGCCTACTTTGTTGTTCGGGCGTTTTACGTTACCGGTGTGCCGCGAAGTTGTTTTGTGTGTTGTTGTTTTGTTGTGTGCAACCCGCCACTCAAATCTCGTCTCGTTTGGACTCCGTTGACTTTTCCATCCATTGTCCGTGTGGGTCCGAAGTGCCTTCACTTCGTGTCCCAGAAACATCCCTGCTGTTTTCTTTTATCTCCGTCTAGGCCTTTTAAATCTGTCCCCGCGATCGGATCCGTCGGATCGCGATTGGAGGGCTCCTAGCGCCCCTAAACTCCCTCCTAACCCTAAAACTGCTATATAATAGACCCCTCTAGGTCTATTTGGGCATCCCTATCCCCTTCTTCTTCCTCCTCTAGATCCCCTTCCTTTTTTTTTTCTCTTTCCCCAGATCCAAGAAAACTTCCCGGATCCCGAAGGATCCCTCGATCTGGGCGAGGTCAACGCCTCGAGGCGCCCCGCCGGATCCTCCGATCGCCTCGTGCGCTCCTCCCGCGCGTCGCTGGAGCCGCACCGCACCGCGCCAGCTCATCAGCGTCGCGGGCCCGTACTCCTCCGAGCCGACGAAGTGGTCCTCGCGGGCCCGTACTCCTTCGAGCGCCTGGGCTTCCTCCTTCGACCCAGGCCGTACGCCGCCAGCGCCGCGCCTGGGCCTCCGCCCGAGCGGGCCTCCTCCACCCCAGCCGCGCGCCACGGGCCGCGCCGGCCCGTACACCGCCGCATCCCCGCGCTCCAGCCGCGCCTCCGCGGGCCGCCCCGCGCCGCCACTCGGGCCGGGCCCGCACCGCCTTCTCCCTCCAGGCGTGGGCCGCCGCCGCTGCAGTTCCTCCGGGCCGAAGCCCGTGGAAGTTTTTCTCAGATCTGAATCTTTTGAGGTTGAACCCTAGATCTAAGTCCAGTTTTACCTGTTCTGAGATGCTAAGTTTGACCTGCTCTAACTTTTTGCCTGATGCTCCGTTTTGCGCGTGTAGCATGTCCAGACGTTCGTGGAGATGTCCTCTACGTTTTACCTGTTGTTGTCATGCATGTTAGATGTCATCTAGACACTTGTTTTGCTGTGGCAAGAGTGCATCATGATATAAACTGCTGTTATGTGTTATTTTCATGCCACCTTTGCCTTGTGATAACTTTTAGCTCGTTTGTCCAAATGATGCAAATGACATGTCCACGTGTTCGTCTTGCCACGAACTACGTGATGCTTGTGATAGGTTGCATGGTAGATTTATTATTGCCTTGTTATCATCGTTGCAAAGTGCCATGTTCATATGAGGTGTTTTCACTTGTTATGAAATGCCATCTTGTTGAGCTCGTTGCAATCGTTGTGTTCATCTCAATGAAGCATGCTTGTGTGTTTCGGGATCACCTTCATGTGTATGTTGATGAGGTGCTTACCCTTTGCCATGTTTAGTTTCGAGGTGACTTAAACATGCTCTTTTGTATGCCATGATGATATTGCTGTTTTAGGACTTAGTGATTTTTCACTAAGTCTGAAATCTGTAACGTTCCGATGCCATGTTCGTGTGATGTTCTAGGGCAAAGCATGTTAGTTTTGGGGTGGATTTTGATTGTTCCTTGTAGTATATATTGTTGTCTTTCCATCCATGTCCTCACATGTCCATTTGAGTGGCTGTAGCATGCTTATCTTTTGCTCTAAAGTTTCAATAAAATCCTGCTGCCAGAATTTTATTGTAAAGTTCAATATGTCCAAGATCATTGCTATTGATCCGTGACTCCGTTGGGGGTGCACTTTGGACCTAGTTGCTGTAATATATGTCTAGTTTGTGTTCAAGTCCTTTGCCATGCTTTTTGGGTGCTGTAGCTTAATTATTTTGAGCTCCAAAGATGCTATGTTGCTGTAATTTTCAGCTTTCGCTCAAATCTTGTTTCGGGCATAACTTTTAGCCCGTAACTCCGATTTCAGCGAATCTTATATCAAACTTGGGTGATTTTCTGTGTAGAATAATAATATCAGCTTGTTATCTTGTTTTGAGGTGTTTTGCTTGAGTGATGTTTTACGTGCTCTGTGTGCATCCGTAGTGCATCCATCATGCATTCATGTTTTTCGAGTGCGCATTGCATCTTGTTGATTGGTGCTTGGTGTGATTGTTTTGTTTAGAGCCGGAAGCTGAGACCGGGTACGAAGTTGAGCACGAGGACCCTTCTTACGATCCGAACGACTTCTCTTCAGGCAAGATGACCGAACCCCGATAACATTACTATCTTTGCCTATTGCTAGTAGTCTCGATCTATAGTTTTGCCTCGATGCCCATGTTCTTCTTGTCAGCCTCCTACTTGTAACCAATTGCCATGTTTAACCACCCTACCTATGCAAACCGTTGCTTGGCTAAGTACGCTTCGCTCAACCCTTCTTATAGCGTTGCTAGTTGCAGGTGAAGTGAAGATGCTTGCTCCATGTTGAAGTTTGGTTGGGTTATATCACACTATATAAATACTTAAAATGAAATCATCTATATATTGGCAAGGGTGGAAGGCTAAGCCTTTTGCTTGGTGATTTGTTCCACTCATGCCGTTAGGATCCGTATAAGCCGGTTTTATGTTCCTTGATTATGCGTTCCTAACACGGTTGGGGTGTATGGGACCCCCTCGATAAACCGCTAAGTGCTAAGTCTTTTCCAGCAAATCCCAACATTGGTACTATTTGCCTAATAACAAACTAAACTTGCATAGGGAGTAATTAACCCTCTTTCTTAATCAACAACCCCGGGCCAGTGCTCCACATGAGTGTTGGTCCGAAACGGGGAGCCTGCGGGGCCACCTCGAGGAAACTCAAGGTCTGGTAAAAACCCGTAGCTTCGCCCATCCGGTCGTGTCCTGAGACTTAGATACGCGCGGCTACTATCAGGGTGTCGACACGCCGGGAGGATTTGCTGGATTAGCCTTACCTTAGCTCGGTATATCTTGAGCACGGGATTCCGAGGATACTCGGGTCTTCCCACTTTGGAGTTGCGACTCCGCGGATCGTGGGCTTGTAATGGGTCAAGTTGGAACGCCCCTGCAGGGTTTGAACTTTCGAAAGCCGTGCCCGCGGTTATGTGGCAGATGGGAGCTTGTTAATTCCGGTTGTAGATAACTTGACACAATGTTTCTAATACACTACCAGCGTGTGTTCCGTGACTGTCAATTTCCGAATAGGGATTCGGGAGTTGAACACGGAGGGGTTATGATTGTGGAGCTTGTAGCTAGGATCACTTCGTGATCACTTCTTGCCGAGGCCTTCTCTTCTCGCTCTCACTTGCGTAAGCTAGATGCTAGTTGCTGCTGCAGACTTATTCTTTTCTTCAGCCTTTCCCTCACCTAAAGGCTTTGATAGTCTTGTTACTCGGAGACGGGATTGCTGAGTCCTCTGTGGCTCACAGTTACTTCACACACCAGATGCAGGTCCATCTGTGAGCTATCCAGGTGATGGCACCGAGCTGGATTGGGAGTACGACGAGGAGCGTAGTCGGTACTACGTGCGCTACCCGGACGATCAGTAGTGGAGTCTCTTACTAGGATTCGATCCGCCTGTGGTTTATTTATCTGAGTTTGGTACTTTGACATTTGGCTTTTGCCCTTAGAGGGTTGTAGTGTTCTTAATGTATGATGTTTGAGACTTGTACTGTAATTCTGTGACGTGGCGAGTGTAAGCCAACTATTTTCAGTTTACTATCCCCTCTTTTACATGAGTTGTGCAAAGATTACCAGACTTGAGATCATTCTAGGATGGAATTATGCCTTTAAGTCGTGCCTCGACACGTAGGAGGTATAACTCCATCCTGGGCATTACAAGTTGGTATCAGAGCCTTCTCCGACCTAGGAGCCCCCACTGTTTGATCGAACCGTTGACGGTTGAGTCTAGGCACACACTGAAAACTTTTTGAGTCCTATATTATATCGGAGAGTAGGATTTCTTTGCTTCTCATCCCCTTTCTCTCTGGTGAGGACTCCTGACGTCTACTCTTGTCTCTCCTATCTTCAAAATTTGCACAAATTTGTTTTTAGGAATCCCGCGAGTATTCTGGGATTGTTTCGATGTTCTTGTGACAAGGATATTGTTCTCGATGCCTCCTGTTACCGAGGAGTTGAGCTTAGGGGTATCATTGTAACAAGCTTATCGCGACAGTACTAAATACTTAAGACGGCCGACATCGAAAATCTACCCTATACGGCCAGTGGCAAGATAACCCCGACATCACCCAGTACTGGGGAGGTAGTTCGGGAGTATTGCCATAGCTTGTTATAGTGGATGCTTTTCGAAGGTCCGAGGTACACAGTTTCCGAGAAAGACTGGTTATGTGTTGAAGGATGGATACACCTGGATGTAGGTTAGAGTTGATTGCGCGGTGCTTCCCGTGTATCCCCAACACCTGATTGCATAACTGGAATCTTTCGGAAAACTATAGGTGGGTTTTATCCAGTAGATCGTAGGCATTCTTCCAACGAATGCAGGTTAGTGAGTTCGGGGTTCGACATTGAGTGAAGGGGTTATATGTTGGCTATGCTGATCCGGGGATTGCAAAACCTTTTCGCAACGCGTTCATATGCTTTCAGCACAAAAATGTTAGAACGAAACTCCTCTCTTGTGTTTGTTCCTTTCCGCACCTTGTTGTTTTTCTTATTTTATCCTTTTGTTCCCTATGTGGCTTCTCGCGAAGACTGATGTTATCAATTAACTGAGAATATCATTCGTTCCTCTTGTTCGGATGATTTCATTCGTTCTTATTGTTCGAATGATTATTGTGAAGACTTGTTGCAATTCATTCCATTGATTCAGCTTATTCCTTTTGTCAATCAATTGCTGATTCGTGGTCATCTCTTACAGGATGGCTCCGAAAAGGGTTCCGAACGCTAACCCAGAGGGTGAAGAGGTTCCAGAACGTCCTCCTTCACCTCCTCCTCCGCCTGAGGCTTGGAGAGCAATTATGCAGACTACAGCTCAGAACACTCAGTTGATGATGCAGATGATGCAGCAAATGCAAGCTATGCAAGCTAATCAAGCTAATCAGGGTGTTCCAGTGAACCAAGGCAACTTCTTCCAGCAGCACCATGCTACTCTCAACCAGTTCCTGGCTAACAATCCTAAAGCTTTCAGTTACTGTGTCGACCCTCTTGATGCTGAAGATTGGCTAACCGATATCAAGAAGCATTTTGAGTGCAGTAACGTGAAAGAAGATGACTATGTGAAGTTTGCAGCCTTCCAACTGAAAGATCAAGCAGCTGACTGGTGGCAGCAGTACAAAGACTCAAGGCCGGGTCAAGTGATCTCTTGGGAGAATTTCTGCAAGGATTTCCGCTCGCATCACATTCCTACAAGTGTCATCGAGGGTATGCGTGAGCAATTCCGCAACCTCAAGCAGGGCTCCATGTCAGTCTATCAGTATAATGTCAAGTTCCAAAACCTCGCTCGCTATGCAAAGCAAGACATTCCTGATGCAAAGAGTAAAATCTATCAGTTCCGTGGAGGTCTCAAAGATGAACTTCAGCTTGCTCTCACTTTGTTCGAGCCAGACGAATTCGATAAGTTCTATAACATGGCTTTGAAACAAGAAGCAGCTCAGCTTAAGATGGAGGCTTCTAAGAAGAGAATTCGAGATGCTGTTCACTCTTCCTCATCGTCTCAGTTGGCTGCGAAACAACAGAAATTATGGCTTCCTCCTCCTCCAGTGATTCGAGCTCCATACAACAACTCCAACAACTACAACAACTCCAACAACAAGAACTCTAGTGGTCGTGGTTTCTCCCACCCACCCAACCCAAGCAACCAGTCGAAGAAGCAGTTTCAGTCTCAAGGCTCCAAGTCCAGTGGCTCTCATTTCCGTCCTCTCTCAGAAGTGACTTGCAACAAATGCACTCAGAAAGGTCACTATGCCAACAGATGTCCGAATCCGAAGCGTCTTCCTCCTCCTCCACCTGTGAGTTCAGCTATTGTCAGGCATGATCCAAAGGCTGCAAGGGTCAATCTGATGAATGCAGCACAAGCGGAGGCTTCTTCTGATGTCATTTTGGGTAACCTTCCAGTGAACTCTTTTCCAGCTAAAGTGTTATTTGATTCGGGTGCATCATGCTCTTTCATGTCTCAACCATTTGCATCCAAGCACAATATTGCCACTTCAAATTTGCCTCAGAGGTTGGAAGTTATTTCTCCAGGGAGACGTATGTCTTCTACTGTCTATGCTCCGGATGTTTCTATTCGCATGGGAGATTATCGTTTTATGGCTAAACCGGTGGTTCTTGGTCATTCTGACATCGACCTCATCCTCGGAATGGATTGGCTTTCTCAGCACGATGCTCACATTGATTGTGCTCAAAAGGAAGTCAAATTGACTCATTCTGATGAAGATGTGATTATCTTCGCCTCCAGGGATAATACTATTCGGCTTTTCTCTCTCAATGATAAGGGTGAAATTAATGCCATAGAGCAAATTCCAGTGGTGAACGAATATCAAGACGTCTTTCCAGAAGAACTTCCAGGCATGCCTCCACACCGTCAGGTGGAGTTTGTCATTGAACTCGAGCCGGGCACCGAACCTGTTTGCCGGCGTCCATACAAGCTCTCTTCAGATGAATTGAAGGAATTGAAGAAACAGTTGGATGAACAGGAGCGTATGGGTCTCATACGGCCTAGTACATCTCCGTGGGGCTGTGGTGTCTTATTTGTCAAGAAGAAAGATGGCACGGAGCGTCTCTGTGTTGACTACCGGCCATTGAACAAGAAGACGATTAAGAACAAGTATCCGCTCCCCAACATCAACGAACTCTTTGAGCAGCTCAAAGGAGCTAAAGTGTTCTCTAAGCTTGACCTCCGAATGGGCTACCATCAAATTCGCATTCGCGAGGAAGACATTCCCAAGACGGCCTTCAGAACGAGCTACGGTTCATATGAGTATACCGTCATGTCCTTCGGTCTCGCCAATGCTCCTCCTACCTTTTCAAGGATGATGCATTACATCTTCAACCCCTATACTGGCGAGTTTGTGCTCGTGTATCTGGATGATATTCTGGTGTTTTCCAAGAATGAAGAAGATCACGAAAAGCACTTGCGTCTGGTTCTTGATCGACTCCGAGAGCATAAATTCTATGCCAAGTTCTCAAAGTGCGAGTTCTGGCTCGATAAGGTTTTGTACCTGGGCCACATCATCTCAGCTGACGGTATTGCGGTTAATCCCGAGAAAGTTGAAGCAATTGTCAACTGGGAAGCTCCTCAAAACGTCAAGCAGCTCCGCAGTTTTCTGGGTCTTGCCAGCTATTGCAGAAGGTTTGTTGAAAACTTATCCAAGATTGCCAAGCCTCTTTCCAACCTGCTTCAGAAGAATGTCAAATACTTTTGGTCTCCTGAATGTGAAGTGGCATTCAAAACCCTCAAAGAGAAGCTTGTCTCTGCTCCAGTTCTGATTCCTCCAGATGAATCCAAACCCTATGAAGTGTTCTGTGACGCTTCTCTTCAAGGTCTTGGTGGTGTGCTTATGCAAGATAAGAGAATTGTGGCATACACTTCTCGTTAGCTAAAGCCAGCTGAGAAGAACTATCCCACACATGATCTCGAGCTAGCAGCTGTGGTACATGCTCTGATTACGTGGAGACATCTGTTGTTGGGCAGAAAGGTCGACATCTTCACAGATCACAAGAGCTTGAAGTACATCTTCACACAGCCGCATCTGAACCTCCGTCAGACTCGTTGGGTCGAAATGATCCAAGAGTACAACCCCAGCATTGAATACACTCCTGGCAAGGCGAATGTGATTGCAGATGCTTTGAGCAGAAAGGCATATTGCAACAGCCTTCTTATCAAGCCGTACCAGCCTGAGCTTTGTGAAGCATTCAGGAAACTCAACCTTCAAGTTGTTCCGCAGGGTTTTCTTGCAAATCTCCAAATTGCTCCTACCTTGGAAGATCAAGTCCGTGAGGCCCAGCTCAGTGATACCATGGTGAAGAAAGTGAAACATGGGATTGCAAAGGGCACTCCAAAATACAAGTGCTTCCGTGTTGATGAGAGAGATACCTTGTTCTTCGAGGACAGACTCGTTGTTCCCAAAGGTGATCTTAGGAAGCTCATAATGGAAGAAGCTCATGATTCTCTCCTTTCCATTCATCCTGGCAGTTCCAAGATGTACCAAGATCTCAAACAGTCTTACTGGTGGACACGCATGAAAAGGGAAATTGCCCAATTCGTGAATGAATGTGATGTATGCAGAAGAGTGAAAGCAGAACATCAATGTCCAGCCGGTCTTCTCCAACCTCTTCCTATTCCCGAGTGGAAGTTCGACCACATTGAAATGGACTTCGTCACTGGTTTTCCTAAATCCAAGCGAGGCAATGATGCTATCTTTGTGGTGATTGACAAGCTTACCAAAGTCGCTCACTTTCTTCCAGTCAAAGAATCAATCAATGCAGCTCAACTTGCAGAGCTGTACACTTCCAGAATTGTGTCCCTACATGGCATTCCTCAAGTGATATCCTCAGACCGTGGCAGCTTGTTCACATCAAGGTTCTGGGACTCCTTTCAGTCCGCCATGGGCACTAAGATCAGGTTCAGCACCGCCTTTCACCCTCAGACTAGTGGTCAAGTCGAGCGTGTGAATCAGATCCTAGAAGACATGCTCAGAGCCTGTGTCATCTCCTTCGGCATGAAATGGGAAGACTGCCTTCCATTTGCCGAGTTCTCTTACAACAACAACTTTCAAACAAGTGCAGGCAAAGCACCGTTTGAAATTCTCTATGGCAGAAAGTGCCGTACCCCTCTCAACTGGTCTGAAACAGGCGAACGCCAACTCCTTGGCAATGACTTGATCTCAGAAGCCGAAGAAATGTGCAAAGTCATACGTGAGAATCTCAAGGCCGCTCAGTCGCGTCAGAAGAGCTACTATGACGGAAAGCATCGTGATTTGGCTTTCGACATCGGTGATCATGTCTATCTCCGAGTGTCTCCGATGAAAGGAACCCAAAGATTCGGTATCAAAGGAAAACTTGCTCCTAGATACGTCGGTCCTTTCAAGATTCTTGGCAAAAGAGGCGATCTAGCCTATCAGCTCGAGCTCCCTTCCAACTTTGCAAATGTTCATGATGTCTTCCATGTGTCTCAGCTTCGCAAATGCTTCAAGGCACCTGAGCGCATGATTCCGTTTGAGGAGATTGATCTTCAACAAGACCTTTCCTACCGAGAGCATCCAGTTGCAATTCTGGAAGAAACCGAACGCAAGACTCGCAACAAGTCCATCAAGTTTCTGAAAGTCAAGTGGTCACATCACACAGACCGAGAAGCTACCTGGGAACGAGAAGATCATCTTCGTTCCGAGTACCCTTCCTTTTTCCAGTCCTAGATCTCGGGACGAGATCTTTTTGTAGTAAAGGAGAGTTTGTAATGCCCCGGATGTAATACTTTCCCTTTTGGGTATATAATATATCTCCGGCTTCATCTATTTCCATTCCGGGTTCTTTGTCTTTCGGGTTTTCGTCATTTTGTTGTGTAAGTGTGTGGCATTCATTCATATCATGTAGACATGTGCATTGCATTGCATTTGTGTTGTGGGTTGCATCCGGATCCGTGTGTTTCTTCCCGTTGTCCGTTTCGCGTTCCGGAGCTCCCTCACGTGTCCGTGATGTCCCGTAGGCCTACTTTGTTGTTCGGGCGTTTTACGTTACCGGTGTGCCGCGAGGTTGTTTTGTGTGTTGTTGTTTTGTTGTGTGCAACCCGCCTCTCAAATCTCGTCTCGTTTGGACTCCGTTGACTTTTCCATCCGTTGTCCGTGTGGGTCCGAAGTGCCTTCACTTCGTGTCCCAGAAACATCCCTCCTGTTTTCTTTTATCTCCGTCTAGGCCTTTTAAATCTGTCCCCGCGATCGGATCCGTCGGATCGCGATTGGAGGGCTCCTAGCGCCCCTAAACTCCCTCCTAACCCTAAAACTGCTATATAATAGACCCCTCTAGGTCTATTTGGGCATCCCTATCCCCTTCTTCTTCCTCCTCTAGATCCCCTTCCTTTTTTTTTCTCTTTCCCCAGATCCAAGAAAACTTCCCGGATCCCGAAGGATCCCTCGATCTGGGCGAGGTCAACGCCTCGAGGCGCCCCGCCGGATCCTCCGATCGCCTCGCGCGCTCCTCCCGCGCGTCGCTGGAGCCGCACCGCACCGCGCCAACTCATCAGCGTCGCGGGCCCGTACTCCTCCGAGCCGACGAAGTGGTCCTCGCGGGCCCGTACTCCTTCGACCGCCTGGGCTTCCTCCTTCGACCCAGGCCGTACGCCGCCAGCGCCGCGCCTGGGCCTCCGCCCGAGCGGGCCTCCTCCACCCCAGCCGCGCGCCACGGGCCGCGCCGGCCCGTACACCGCCGCATCCCCGCGCTCCAGCCGCGCCTCCGCGGGCCGCCCCGCGCCGCCACTCGGGCCGGGCCCGCACCGCCTTCTCCCTCCAGGCGTGGGCCGCCGCCGCTGCAGTTCCTCCGGGCCGAAGCCCGTGGAAGTTTTTCCCAGATCTGAATCTTTTGAGGTTGAACCCTAGATCTAAGTCCAGTTTTACCTGTTCTGAGATGCTAAGTTTGACCTGCTCTAACTTTTTGCCTGATGCTCCGTTTTGCGCGTGTAGCATGTCCAGACGTTCGTGGAGATGTCCTCTACGTTTTACCTGTTGTTGTCATGCATGTTAGATGTCATCTAGACACTTGTTTTGCTGTGGCAAGAGTGCATCATGATATAAACTGCTGTTATGTGTTATTTTCATGCCACCTTTGCCTTGTGATAACTTTTAGCTCGTTTGTCCAAATGATGCAAATGACATGTCCACGTGTTCGTCTTGCCACGAACTACGTGATGCTTGTGATAGGTTGCATGGTAGATTTATTATTGCCTTGTTATCATCGTTGCAAAGTGCCATGTTCATATGAGGTGTTTTCACTTGTTATGAAATGCCATCTTGTTGAGCTCGTTGCAATCGTTGTGTTCATCTCAATGAAGCATGCTTGTGTGTTTCGGGATCACCTTCATGTGTATGTTGATGAGGTGCTTACCCTTTGCCATGTTTAGTTTCGAGGTGACTTAAACATGCTCTTTTGTATGCCATGATGATATTGCTGTTTTAGGACTTAGTGATTTTTCACTAAGTCTGAAATCTGTAACGTTCCGATGCCATGTTCGTGTGATGTTCTAGGGCAAAGCATGTTAGTTTTGGGGTGGATTTTGATTGTTCCTTGTAGTATATATTGTTGTCTTTCCATCCATGTCCTCACATGTCCATTTGAGTGGCTGTAGCATGCTTATCTTTTGCTCTAAAGTTTCAATAAAATCCTGCTGCCAGAATTTTATTGTAAAGTTCAATATGTCCAAGATCATTGCTATTGATCCGTGACTCCGTTGGGGGTGCACTTTGGACCTAGTTGCTTTACTATATGTCTAGTTTGTGTTCAAGTCCTTTGCCATGCTTTTTGGGTGCTGTAGCTTAATTATTTTGAGCTCCAAAGATGCTATGTTGCTGTAATTTTCAGCTTTCGCTCAAATCTTGTTTCGGGCATAACTTTTAGCCCGTAACTCCGATTTCAGCGAATCTTATATCAAACTTGGGTGATTTTCTGTGTAGAATAATAATATCAGCTTGTTATCTTGTTTTGAGGTGTTTTGCTTGAGTGATGTTTTACGTGCTCTGTGTGCATCCGTAGTGCATCCATCATGCATTCATGTTTTTCGAGTGCGCATTGCATCTTGTTGATTGGTGCTTGGTGTGATTGTTTTGTTTAGAGCCGGAAGCTGAGACCGGGTACGAAGTTGAGCATGAGGTTTCCAACGAGTTTGAGCACGAGGACCCTTCTTACGATCCGAACGACTTCTCTTCAGGCAAGATGACCGAACCCCGATAGCATTACTATCTTTGCCTATTGCTAGTAGTATCGATCTATAGTTTTGCCTCGATGCCCATGTTCTTCTTGTCAGCCTCCTACTTGTAACCAACTGCCATGTTTAACCACCCTACCTATGCAAACCGTTGCTTGGCTAAGTACGCTTCGCTCAGCCCTTCTTATAGCGTTGCTAGTTGCAGGTGAAGTGAAGATGCTTGCTCCATGTTGAAGTTTGGTTGGGTTATATCACACTATATAAATACTTAAAATGAAATCATCTATATATTGGCAAGGGTGGAAGGCTAAGCCTTTTGCTTGGTGATTTGTTCCACTCATGCCGTTAGGATCCGTATAAGCCGGTTTTATGTTCCTTGATTATGCGTTCCTAACACGGTTGGGGTGTATGGGACCCCCTCGATAAACCGCTAAGTGCTAAGTCTTTTCCAGCAAATCCCAACATTGGTACTATTTGCCTAATAACAAACTAAACTTGCATAGGGAGTAATTAACCCTCTTTCTTAATCAACAACCCCGGGCCAGTGCTCCACATGAGTGTTGGTCCGAAACGGGGAGCCTGCGGGGCCACCTCGAGGAAACTCAAGGTCTGGTAAAAACCCGTAGCTTCGCCCATCCGGTCGTGTCCTGAAACTTAGATACGCGCGGATACTATCAGGGTGTCGACACGCCGGGAGGATTTGCTGGATTAGCCTTACCTTAGCTCGGTATATCTTGAGCACGGGATTCCGAGGATACTCGGGTCTTCCCACTTTGGAGTTGCGACTCCGCGGATCGTGGGCTTGTAATGGGTCAAGTTGGAACACCCCTGCAGGGTTTGAACTTTCGAAAGCCGTGCCCGCGGTTATGTGGCAGATGGGAGCTTGTTAATTCCGGTTGTAGATAACTTGACACAATGTTTCTAATACACAACAGCGTGTGTTCCGTGACTGTCAATTTCCGAATAGGGATTCAGGAGTTGAACACGGAGGGGTTATGATTGTGGAGCTTGTAGCTAGGATCACTTCATGATCACTTCTTGCCGAGGCCTTCTCTTCTCGCTCTCACTTGCGTAAGCTAGATGCTAGTTGCTGCTGCAGACTTATTCTTTTCTTCAGCCTTTCCCTCACCTAAAGGCTTTGATAGTCTTGTTACCCGGAGACGGGATTGCTGAGTCCTCTGTGGCTCACAGTTACTTCACACACCAGATGCAGGTCCAGCTGTGAGCTATCGAGGTGATGGCACCGAGCTGGATTGGGAGTATGACGAGGAGCGTAGTCGGTACTACGTGCGCTACCCGGACGATCAGTAGTGGAGTCTCTTACTAGGATTCGATCCGCCTGTGGTTTATTTATTTGAGTTTGGTACTTTGACATTTGGCTTTTGCCCTTAGAGGGTTGTAGTGTTCTTAATGTATGATGTTTGAGACTTGTACTGTAATTCTGTGACGTGGCGAGTGTAAGCCAACTATTTTCAGTTTACTATCCCCTCTTTTACATGAGTTGTGCAAAGATTACCAGACTTGAGATCATTCTAGGATGGAATTATGCCTTTAAGTCGTGCCTCGACACGTAGGAGGTATAACTCCATCCTGGGCATTACACGTAGGTCTTGGACGAGTATTTGGCATACTTGAAGTCATCCTGGACTTGTCGCTCGGCCTTGGACGCTTGATGAACTAGCTCGAGAAGGTTGGAGTATGGTTGGAAGTCGGCAATCCGCTTGATTGGGTGATTGAGGCCGTTCAAGAAGCGGGCCATTGTTTGCTCGTCATCTTCCTTGACGTTGGCTCGTATCATAGCAATCTCCATTTCTTGGTAGTATTCCTCCACCATCTTCGTGCCTTGTTTGAGAAGTTGCAACTTCTTGAAGAGATCGCAGGTGTAGTGTGTAGGCACGAAGCGAGCTCGCATGACGTTCTTCATTTCTGATCAAGTTGTAATGGGTGGTTCGCCTCTTGTATGTCGTCGCTTGATCGTTTGTTCCCACCAAATGAGGACATAGTCTTGAAACTCGAGCGAGGCCATGGCAATTTTCTTCTCTTCTTCGAAGTTGTGGAGGCGGAATATCTTGTCGACCTTCAATGCCCATGAGAGGTATTCTTCAGGATCGGTGCTTCCGGAGAACTTGGGCATAGTGAACTTTAGATTGCCGAAGCGTTGCTCCTCGTCATGGTGATGATGGTGGTGTCGCTCAGGACGATGTGGTCGCTCCACGAAAACTTTCTCTTCACGAAGGTCTTGGCGTTGGTGGTGTCGTGGCACGTCGTTCCCATTTCGTCGTTCTTGGTCCGCTTCGCGATGAGCGGCTTCCTCGTGTCGCTCTTGATGGAGTTCTTCTTGTTGACGTACTTGGCGGTTGCGGTCGGCGAAGATGCGCGTGGAGTCACGAAGAGCTTGTTGTGCGTTGCGTGCTTGATTGTCACGCCGTTCTTGTGCTTGCCGAATTGCATCGTCATCTTCATGTACTTGATGTGGGCGTTGTTGCGCTTGGCGGCGCCCTTGCTCACGTGCTCGAACTCGATCTCGTAACCCATCGCCATGGAATGGATTGTCCGGAGATTGTCGATCTTGATTGACGAATTGTTGAGCTTGCCGAGGACGTGGATGACTTGCATCCGTGGAAGAGTAAGCCAAAGAGTTGTCACTTGAGCGTCGACTTGAATGGCGCCGTCTTGATGAATGAGGCGGAGACGTGCGGTTCACCAAGATGTGGCGGAACTCTTGCATTTGCGTGCGGAAGTCGGAAGCGAGTTGCTCGATGCGGTCGCCCAAAGCTTCGCTTTCTTGGTGAAGAGCTCGTTGGACGCCGAAAAGGTGAGTCTTGGTGACGTAGTTCGGTGCTTCCACTAGAGGCTCGTCGATCGGGTCGGTCGAAGAACTTGGCCTATCCATCATGTAAGTAGGAGGTGAGTAGGTAAATGAGAGAACAATACCAAGGTTACCTCTTCCTAAGATTGAAAATGTAACAAGTTTCACTCAATGAAATGCCACAATAGTAGAATTGGAACCGGGTTTGTTCCTCACACCTACAAGTAAAGAGGCCTATGGAGTAGCTTGGTTAGGATGGTGGAAAATTTCAAACAAAATGTTAGTCAAGATATTGATAAGGTTTAGAAGATTCATAAAGATGCACGTAAATCAAATAGATCAAAGCCAAGGGTATCACTAGGAACACACGCACAGGAGATAGATGGGATCCGCACAACCAAGGGTGAGTGCAAAATGCTCTTGTTGTGCGAATACTAGAGAGACGCTAGCTCGATTGCTCAAATGGGCGAGATACACTTTGTGCACCAACCTATGAGAGAAACGTGCCGTCCTCGATCCCAACTATGCTATGTATGTGGTGACCAAGATGATATGAGTATGTAAGGTGGCTCAAAGCTATTGCTTATATGCTCATTGTTGCTCCTCTCTTTTCTTAGAAGCTTTTTTTTGGAGAGTATGATGCTCGAGCCGATGATAATATGAGACAAGTATGTAAGATATGCACGGGAGAGACTTATGGCACTAAGATGATAACATGATCACTACGGTGCACAAGAGCGTGGCTCGGCAATTCTCAACTCGCTAGTCTCGATAGGTAAGCAACGCAAATGGCTCGGGCTATCAATGCAAAAGCAAAAGTTAAGTGTCGTCGAGGTTACCGTCCTTGCTTACGGTTAGCGGCGAAGATGATTCCGAGGCGATGATATCGATGGCAAACGCTCCTAAGTAGCCGAAACACCTTAGGAAACGCGAAATCGCAACTCGAAACCTGTCAAATGCGGAAGGTGGATGTGGGGCGGTAGTACCGCTTTGTAGGGCGGTAGTACCGCTTAGGGAAGCGGATGTAAAATTTTTGTACCGCTTAACGAAGCGGTAGTACCGCTTGGTAAGGCGGCAGAAAATTTTTAGTACCGCGTGTAGGGCGGTAGTACCGCTTGTATGGGCGGTAGTACCGCTGGTGTCGGGAAAAATTTTGCAGCTCGAGATCGGGGCGAATTTTGGGCGGAAATGGATGGTTTCGGGGGTAAAATTGGATGAATTTCGTGGTGGATGTGTGGGGAAAGTGGTGGAGGGGCTAGATCCACTTGCCAAACGTCAAATCCATGGACCAAAACAACCAAATCTCACCAGATCCAACAAATTGCAAGAAAAATTTTGGGGTTATTTTTGTGGGGGTTTTCGAAATTGGGTAAGAACACAACAAAAACAAGCTAGAAAGTGGGGGGGATGGGAATCCAAGATGTGAATCAACCTTGCTCTTGATACCAAGATGTTGTAGGGTGAAACCCTAGGGGGGATCTTTTCACACTTGGAGGGGGAAAAGAGGAAGAACACACAAGAACACAAGACACAAATCACTCAAAACAAACCCAATATCACATCCACTAGAGTAGCACACAAAGGATCCACAAGATTACAAGATCAATTCAAGGAAATAAGCCCAAAGGTAAGGTTCTTCCACTCCTAGAGGAGGTGAGGTCTTGCAATCCAAGAGGATTCTTCTCCCTTGGGAGGTCTTGCAATCCACGAGGATTCTTCTCCCTTGGGAGGTCTTGATCTCCTCACGGAGGGGATACAAGGAGCAAAGCTCTCAAGGTCTCTCAATATCTTTGCTAACCCTTCAAAGGAAGTGGGGAAGGTCTATTTATAGTTTATGCTACGAAGGGGTACGAGAAGAGAGGGATACATGGCCAAGGGCCGAAGGCTGCACGCAGGCAGGGTGGTAGTACCGTCCGCTCGAGCGGTAGTACCACTTGCACGCGGTAGTACCGCTTAAGGGGCGGTAGTACCGCTCGTTCCGGACTAGCCAGGAGCGGTAGTACCGTTTTGGGGGAGCGGTAGTACCGCTCATTCTGGGTTGGGTAGGCCTTCATTTGCTTCCGCGCGATCCGGGCTGAATGGGTTCTCCTTTGCTTCCACATGATCACCTCCTTGGTAACTGAGAATGCACAACATCTCCTTGTGAGGTAGAACCCAATCCTCATGAGAATCCAAATGAAACTCGAAGAGGAGAGAATTCACCTCGTCCTCGATGGCGCGTGCGCGTGCTCTAGTCATTGGTCCCTTGAGCGCTTGTGCCGATGACGGGGTGTCCATGGGGATGCTTGACAGATGCTCCACATCAACCAGGTTTGCCGTCAATACTCCAAAACTAACTAGGGGTGGCACTAGATGCACTTACAGGCAGCGAGCGCGCGGGCGCTGTTCGTCGGAGGACCAGCACGCGCGCGGGGCGGCGAGACTAGAGGGGGCCGGAGAAAGCGCGCGCGGGGCGGGGATAGGCCCGGGAAGCGCCGAAACGGTCGCCTGGTGGCGCGGTCGGCGGCGGCGGCGCGGCTGGATGGGGGGGGGGGG